>JALIGW010000005.1:61131966-61596966 GCA_023053685.1 Diadophis punctatus similis
ACTTCAACTTCTGGAAAACTTTAGATATATTGTTTAACCCTCAAAGGTTCCTTTGGTTAATTACAGGAATACAACTTTATGCATTATATACTATTATGAAAATTATAACAATAAGCATGTAAATTGTAAGTAAGCATTAAATTACATTTGGCAAATGCCCTCCCCTCCCTTTAATTTTTTCAAACATTGTTTTATACAAGGGCATTAACTGCACCTTAAGGGCTCATCTCCAAAGCTCAGTTAATGTGAATTCTTTTCTGACTAGCTATCAAAGATATTTCCTATGCAGGGAAGACGGCTTTCCCCACCCTTCCATTTTCACTGTCATCAGTTGTTGGGAAACAGATCCATCATTACAGCCCTGTTGTAATGTCAATGGTTTGATGGATGAGTGGACTCACAAGTTTAACCATTTTCTAAAACTCCCTTCACCTAGTCACCCACCTATTCACCCCTGCACCCACTAGAAACAAAGTTCTGAAAAGCAACAGGTGAAGAGGAAAGACTTTACCCATCAGATCTGTGCAGGATCACAACAAATAGCTATCAGAGCAAATATACCTGATGATATATATGGTTGCAGGGGGCAACTTTTGGTTTGTCAGCCTCTGTCTGAGGTGCTTTTGAACATGTGTTTATTGCTTTTCCAGAGGACTGCTAATCCCATAGTCTTGGAATATTGGGTTCGTGGTCTTCTGCCAGAAGGGTAAATTCACACTCAAAAGCACCTTGTGCAACAGCTGGCAACCAAGTTGTGGGATGGTTGCATGATCTAGCTCTGTCTCTGTTGCTTTACTATGCAGTTCTTCTACCATCAACTATGGTTTGGACTGTTTTTCTAGCAAGATAGTAAGCCTATGTTAAAAAAAAACACCTCTGAGTAGTAGCTGATGAATACCGTATGTGGGTGGGGATGACCATGAGGAGCAGGGGCAAAGCAAATAACTCTTGTTCCTGCAGAATCCCCATCACCCCCTCTGATCAGCTGCCATTCATGTCCCTGAGCTGAGGATTAGCTAGTGACTTGACTGATATTTACTGATAGGTAACCTACTTTAAAATACCTGAATTCTTCCATTGCTCAGAATATAATGACCAGAGGCAGTACCCAAGAACTAGAAAGTTAGAGGATACCGAAAGTCAGCTTAAATTGGTTAATAGCTCCCAAGCTGATCTAAACCTCTAGGTCAGGGATCGGCAACCTTAAACATTCAAAAAGCCACAAAGGTCCTAACCAGAAGCCCCCCATTCAATTCTGTAGCCAACCAGAAGTCCAGTTTCCCCACCATAGAGCCTCCACCTAGCATGGCATCCTTTTTCCTCTACCTGTCCTAACCGAAAGCCCTATCAATTGTGGAGCCCACCAGCGACAGGGAGCAGCAGCAGAGGGATGAAAGAGCCACATGTGGCTCCAGAGCCACAGGTTGCTGACCCCTGCTCTAGGTAATGCCATTGCAAAATGATCAGAAAATGTGTCAAATTGTATTTGTGGTAAAATTGCCATAGCTTATTATTTACTTAACAAAAGGAAACAGTATTTTACTGTCTCAGATACATATTGAAGACCAGGTAAGGCAACCATATTAAAACTTGGCAGGGAAAAAAAATAGCTAGGGGATATATGTATCTTGGGAAATAGGGAAATATTATTGTTCATTCTATGACCTAGAATGGACAAGACCACTTTTTGATGGACTCCATTTAACTCTTGGAGGGAGTTCATGAAATGGGTGGAATTGTATCATACTTACATGAGACTGGGGCTTGGAAAGAATTCTGGAGGTTCTGTTTTGAATTTCTAACCCCAATATACCTACCCTACTTTAATTCCCAAGGGTTTCATAATTCAAAATGGCAAATGATCAAAGGCAGAAGAAACAAAAAGGGTCACCCAAAGGCATGATTAGATGTTCACACCTATCTGAAAATCATGTGGGAGATATTTAAATATTCTTTTAAAAGATCTTGTGTAGCCATTGAAGCTGTTGAAGCATTCTTCTGGCTATAAGTCAGGGAACTGTGAATAATATTACCTTTAAGACCAGAATAACCTGTTGCTAGAAGTACAATCAAAGCGATGGTTATGATGAGTAGCAAAAGGAAGAAAGTGATCAGGGAGATTTCTAAGCCAGTGAATTTCTTCTTTCCCATCTAGAGAGGAAAATAGAGAAATAGATGCATCATAAATTCAACTCAAACACTCGCTTTCAAAACATGCATCCCTTCATCCAAATAATAAAAACATAGCCAATAATACTAAACCTGTGTTCTTCTTTACCATAGAACTTGCAAGAAAATATTGTGTTTGTTATGAACTTATTTATTTATTTTATTTTATTTATTTATTTTGTCAACACGTGTACAAGATAACAGGTATGATATAAACATAAACAAAAGCAAAGTATGTATAGGTAAAAATTAGACAATAGGACAGGGACGGTAGGCACGATGGTGCGCTTATGCATGCCCCTTACAGACCTCTTAGGAATGGGGTGAGGTCAACTGTAGACAGTCTAAAGTTAAAGTTTTTGGGGTTTGAGGAAGAAACCACAGAGTCAGGTAGTGCATTCCAGGCACTGATTACTCTGTTGCTGAAGTCGTATTTTCTGCAGTCGAGTTTGGAGCGCTTTACATTTAGTTTGAATCTATTATGTGCTCGTGTATTGTTGCGGTTGAAGCTGAAGTATTCATTGACAGGTAGGACATTGTGGCAGATGATTTTATGAACTACATTTAGATCAGATCGAAGGCGACGTAGCTCTAAGTTGTCTAAGCCTAAAATTTCAAGTCAAGGAATTCTGTTGCGAGTAGAAGAGTGGAGGACTCTTCTTGTGAAGTATTTCTGGACTCTGTCAATTGTATTTATGTCCGATATGTAGTGCGGATTCCAGACAGGTGAGCTGTATTCAAGGATTGGTCTGGCAAATGTTTTGTATGCTCTGGTTAGCAGAGTAATATTGCCAGAAAAGAAGCTACGTAAGATTAGGTTGAAACTCTTAGTGCCTTTTTGGCAATGTTGTTACAATGGGCTCTGGCACTTAGGTCATTAGATATGAGTACTCCAAGGTCTTTAACAGAGTGAGGGTCATCTACAAGGTCGTGTCCTCCAAGTTTGTATTTTTTGTTTGGATTATTTTTGCCAATGTGTAAGACAGAGCAATTACAACAACTTTTTTTAAACTAGCATTTTAAAAGGTTTATTTTTAGTCACTAAAGCTTCTCTCAAGGGTTAAGATGTAGACCTCTTCTTTCAATGAAAGCAAAACCACATTTACTGTATATGTGTATGTTTTTTTCCTGTTATTAGTCCCTTTCTTACTGGTAGATAATCACTGAAGAAAAACTTACTGAATGCACATGCACACATTACACATACTTAGAAACATAGACCAACCAGAATCTAGAATAAAACCTACCAATGGGGGAAAAACCCTTTAGCAAAAGCAATAGTAATATATAAGTACTTAGACTTATATACTGCTTCACAGCCCTCTCTAAGCAGTTTACAGTGTCAACATATTGCCCCCAACAATCTATGTCCTCATTTTACTGACCCAGAAGGATAGAAGGCTGAGTCAGCCTTGAGCCAAGTGAAATTCGAACTGCCAAACTGCTGGTAATCGGCAGTCAGCAGAATTAGCCTGCAATACTGCATTCTAACCACTGTGCCACCATGACCCTTTAGCTTGAGATTTATAAGAAATAAATTTTAGCAACTGCTTATCTTGGCTGAAATACAGTACTTAAGGACAAGGATTGATTAGTAATCTTAGGAATTATGCCCATATCTGACAAACTGTCTTTCCAAGAGGTAGGCTCCTCAGCCATCTGCTCAACCTTATAAAAACAACAAGATGGCAAATCAGTGTTTAACTGTAAGTAGCATTACAACCCACTCATACTTATACCAGAAGGAATCAGTTAGGTTACCATTTGCCTTGTTTGATTTTTCTTAGTAAGGTAAGAGGAGCTACATTTTTCTTTGCTTGTTATTGACAAATTATCCAACTTTGTTTAAATTAGTTTTTAAAACATTCCAAATGTTCAACTATTTCAGCAATGAAATAAATATATTGGCTTTGTGGTTTCCCTTCCCGACCTCCTCCCAAGTTTGGCTACTGTTATGAATTATATGTTACCGTTACCAACTGTGAAGAGTGGTTTAAAGATCATAAGTAAAGTATTGAACAAGGTGCAAATAGTTTTCTGAACTGAGTTAACAGCATACACTTCCATAAAATAGTTTTATATTATTATTTTTTACTTTTACGGAATGCGAATTTTAAGAACAAGAAAAGAATACGAGCAAAATTTTAGCATGAGTTGTATTTTATCTTGCAATTCAACATAGCAAGGAAATCCATTTTTATCCATTATGGTTTCTCTTCCATTTGTGCAAAGCAGGATATTTCACCCTTTTATCCTTTCATTTGTTTTCCCAATACTTTCATTTATCTTGGCCCCTGGGCTACATGCCTGGAAGTTTCATTTCTGTTTCCTGCAATTTATTTTGTCCTCAATTTCTGAACAAACATTTTTCTCTCTCCATCAACTCATCTCAGTATCCAGTTAGGATATTATTAAGGATTGCAAAACTCTGATAGACCACCAGCTGGAAGCAAAGTGGTAGAATTTTCTGTCTGTCTCTGCTGCTGTACAGATTTTTGCAACTCAAAGCCAGTAGCCCTGGGATAACAGAGAGCAAAGTTACACAATGCTTTTGGACGCGGAGAGAATTTCCTGCTCTTGTTATTACAACATATCTCTCCTCGCCAAAGAATTGCAAAACAGAGTTTTGATTCATTTAGTAAACTCCTCCCTTTAATTTCATTTTCTAAGCATATAAATATAAGGATTTTAAAAATTCTATGGTTGATAAACATGCAGATTTTCTATAGGTTAGGTTATTCATAAGGAGAGACTGAGAGCATGAAATATTTTAAAAAAACGTTTTTGAAGAAAAGATAGTGTGGCATCAAGTTACATCTATGTTATTTCCTGTACAAAATGGCTATTGGTGACCAAACAATGTTCTCAAAGTTTCAAATAAAAGAGGAACACATTAATATTCTCTGTTTATTATACCAACAGAGGTGTACATTGGCTACTTAGAACGTTAAAGGAAGTGAACAATATGATTTTTTAATACATACCTTTAAAGACTCTTGCTTTCCTTCATGTAAGACTGCTAGATGGTTCTGTGAAAGAAATCATTTACTTTGTGGCTTCTTGTTATATACTAATCTGCTATCAATGTACTTTATTATATTTTAACTAGGCTATCATTTGAAGTTAGGCATATGCAGGCAGATTGCTTGGTTCTTTTTAACTGCTGCAGATAGGAAATAGCTAGTTAATTAATAATTTTTTTTTATCCTAGGTGTCTGTCATGCAGCATTTAACACATACAAGTACAGAGTACCTGTGGATCTTTTTTTGCTTTTTGCCGTGCTATAAGCTGCCCTATCAATCTATTTTCTTATTCTCCCTGGGTTTTTGCTTTTGTTATCAGCATTTCTGCCATGAGCCTCACTATAAAATCATTAAAAGTTTATAAAGGTTCAGAAAGCAGAGTTTAAAGTAGCTTGCAATGGTATTAATGGGTTTTTTTATCACTGCTTTTCTTTCATTGCTATTGTCATCTGCTGATTAGTGGGAGTATAATCTGTAATAGATAGCTGCTTGGGTGAGGAAATGTAAATAAGACTTGCTGGCTATGACTTTTTTAATCCCTATAGTTATTTGTTTTATTTATTTTAATCCTACCTTTATTATTTTTAGAAATGATTTAAGCTGTTAACACATCTAATGGTCCTTCCTCCTCCTATTTTCTCCACAGCAACAACCTTGTGAGGTGGGTTAGGCTGAGAGAGTGTGTCTGGCCCAAAGTCACCCAGCTGGTTTTCATGCCTAAGGGATGACTAGAAGTCCCAGGCTCCCTTTTTTTCACCAGGTGCTTTTGCCAAACTGAGTTTCAAGATGCACTCAAACTAGTATAGCAGGAAGGTTTACTGAGCACTGGTGAGACCAAATTGGCTTATAACAAAGGACAAATGAAAAACAGAGAATAGACATGACAAGAAATATTTACATGGCCAGTACAATAAAAAATAAAATAGTAGGCAAAGCAGATAATAACCTGGCAATGGCTAAGATTGGGAAGGTTGAAAAAAGACACAGAGGGGCTAATTTCTAGCTGCACAAGACCAAGCCTTAAGAACAAATGCATAGAAAGCTAGAATTGAGAAGATAGCAACGGACAGCAAGTTTATTTATTTATTTTTATTTATTTATTTATTTTATTTAAGTTTATTTATTTATTTATTTATACAGCAAGTTTATTTTTATTTATTTATTTATTTATTTATTTATTTATTTATTTATTTATTTATTTATTTATTTATTTATTTATTTATTTATTTATTTATTTATTTATTTATTTGAGTTTATTTATTTATTTTGTCAAGTACGTATTGGTAATATACATAGATATAACATTGTTTATATACATAAGATGGGTACTGATAAGAGGGAACATTAGGACAGGGACGGTAGGCACACTGGTGCGCTTATGCACGCCCTTTACTGACCTCTTAGGAATCAGATGAGGTCAACAGTGGACAGTCTAAGGGTAAAGTGTTGGGGGTTTGGTGACAAAACCACAGAGTCAGGTAGTGAGTTCCAGGAATTAACCACTCCATTGCTAAAGTCGTATTTTCTACAGTCAAGTTTGGAGCGCTTCACTTTGAGTTTGTATCTGTTGTGTGTTCATGTTGTTGTGGTTGAAGCTGAAGAAGTCGTTGACAGGAAGGATGTTGTAGCAGATAATTTTATGAGCTATGCTTAGGTTGTGCCGGAGGCGACGTAGTTCTAAGCTTTCTAAGCCCTCTTTCTTTCTTTCTTTCTTTCTTTCTTTCTTTCTTTCTTTCTTTCTTTCTTTCTTTCTTTCTTTCTTTCTTTCTTTCTTTCTTTCTTTCTTTCTCCTTTCTTTCTTTCTTTCTTTCTTTCTTTTTTTGTCTCTGCAAAGAAGCCGAAGAAACAGTGGACCACCTGGATAGCTGCTGCAAGAAGATCACACAGACTGACAACAAGCAATAGCATAACAAAGTAGCAACAGTGGTGCATTGGAATATCTGCAAGAAATACCTTTTGCCTGCAAGCAAGAACTGGTGGGACCATAAAATATAGAAAGTAATAGAAAACAAAGAAACTAAAGTGCTCAGGGACTTTAGGATATTAGCAGACAGGCACCTGCCACATCACACGACAGGTTTAACAATTGTGAACAAGAAAGACAAAAACCTCTGGATAGTGGACATGGCAGTAGTTGGAGACAGCTTTCTATTTTGTTATCAAGAAGATAACAAAATACAAAGAGCTGCAAATACAAATAGAATGACTATGGCAAAAGAAAGCAAAGATAGTACCAATATTAATGGGTGCCTTGGGTACAATCCCAAAACAACTGGAACACCTCTTGAACACAATCAGCATGGAAAAATTTACCACCAGTCAACTGCAAAAGACAGCTTTACTTGGGAGCATTTACATCCTGAGATGATACCTTTAAACACAATCAAACATCTATATCTGCCTATCCCAAGTCCCTGGGAAAGACTTAAAAGGTGGGCAAAAATGCCAGTATGAACATCTGGCAAATTATGTGATGAAGTAAAAATAAAGTTGACTTGCTTTCCTCTGTCCATCAGTTCATCTTTTCAGATAGAGTTCTTAAATCTTGGTATTAATCTCTATTTATCTAGATGTTGATTGCTGCGAGTTTTCATCACGTCTTCTGTCTGCTGATCAGCAGAGCACATAAACCAACTAAAATCCTCCAAAACATCCTAAGTAAACCAAAAGACCCAGCAACCCCAGAATTAAAAACAGGAGTCATCTTTGCAACAGCCCCTACATTGGACAAACAGATGAAGACTAGTAGAGTGCAATCACAAACACCAAGTAGCAGTCAGAAGACATGATGAAAACTCCCTAATTTCACCACAGACTTAATCATAGTTTCAACTGGAAAACTGTGACCAGCCTAGGCCAAGCCAAATCCAAAAATGATAGAGAATTCCTGGAAGCCTGTTTATTCTGGCAAAGAGGCCATCAATAGCATATAGACATACTGAAAATAGCATCTACATACCATTGGAAAGAGACAATCAACAAGCCAAAAAAGGAACAAAAAGACCTAAACATCCTCCACAACAGCAAACAACACCACGATGAGCAGAGTTTAACACCAATATTAATGAAGAAAAAGTCAAGGAACTCCCAAACAAATTTACAGAAAGCACGCCAAAGAACAACCAAAACCACTCCCACCAACACTGACAGTGCAAGTCACTAGAACAGTGATGGCTAATCTTTTTCTTGTCGCGTGCCGAAAGCATGAGTGTACGTAATAGGGCATGCACGTGCATGCCCTATCACGTGCATGCCCTATCATAATGCATGCCCAACCATAATGCAATGCGTGCACAACACTTCCCTGCGTGCCCTGCCCCCTGTGCATGTGCGCGTGACTCCACAATGCTCCCCCTGGCTCCCCATGCATGTGCATATTGATCCCCCATGCTCCCCCACCCCACACATATGCGTGCACCCCCTGTGCTCCCCCACCCCCCACGCATGTGTACATGAACCCCCATGCTCCCCCCACCCTCTCGCATGTGCGTGTGACCCCTCCCACCCCATTTTGGGCCTAGCAGGCCTCCCTGCAGCCTCCTGGGACCAAAAATGGGCCATGGGAGGCATCACCCCCCTGGACTCCCCCCACCCCCGCACATGCATGTGCAACCCCATCATCACCACGCATGCATGCACATCTCCCGCATGCACATGCATCTCCCTCCATCTCCCTCCATGCATGCCCGGCAGATATCTGAAAATCAGCTGGCTGGCGGGAGGCAGGCACGGTGGAGCTGAACTGTGCCCGCAGAGAGGGCTCTGCGTGCCACCTGTGGCACACATGCCATAGGTTCCGCCATCATGGCACTAGAATATAAGATGAGATGTAAACCCACTCCCTACCAGCACTGATAATGTTACCTACTTTGAGTGATGAAACGCATGCAAGAAAACAATCAAGATCAGAGAGCACCAAGGACCCCACATTTCAACCTTGAGCTACAAATACTGTATTCTCTTTTATAAGTGAAAACTGTTAATCAGAAAGTGGAAATTGTAAAGCTTAGAGCATTTTAGAAGATCAATCCTTTCTAATACAAGAGCAAAAGCAATACAAAAATGAGTAACTGATCCAGTCTGCGGTGTAAAATAATATGATTTGAACACCATTAGCCCAATTAAAAATACAGTTATGGACCCTCTTTGTAAATCCTCTTCTTTCCACTTTTGCTTTTTGTGGCAATATTCAACCTTCTGCCTTTGAATTTACATAGATAACCCACCCTCCTATATTTATATACTTTCTCCTTATAAATACTGTAGATGATCAGTTGGCTTAGGTTTGTCCAAATGCAAAACAAATACTTTTACAAGGCTAGTAATAAGACCTTGCTCCTAAGGTCACTTTAACAAAATATATTCAACAAAATCTAAGAGTAATGATACATGTTAAAGCCTGGTCAATTATAGGTCAGTTGTAATAAGTTCACTTTTTAGTCTGAGAAAATCCTCCAATTAAAAATGGATAAAGATTTACTTATTAAGACTACATATTGAAGAAAGTAAAAAAGCGGAAATTTCTATAAAGCCCCAGGTCAGCAAAACATTCTCATCTAATTAACAAATATTTGTTTCAATACCCTTTAATGACTCTTAAAATCATCTTACCTGAATGATGGAGCTTGGGTTTCAAAGGTTCCTTTTTGAATTGATGCTGATTTTTACACAATACATAAATTGGATGGTTGTGCAGCAAGAGTCAAACTCTTTTTGATTTGTCATTATGTTACATTCTCTGGTTTTTTTAAACTGGAGAAATGTAGGAAGGATGTTTCTCAACTATTATCTACTGAAGTTCACAGCTTGAAATGTTTGTAGTTTATATTGAGAAAGAGTTGATCATGATAATGGTTCTAATGCAAAAGCTCATTTAACTTATGCCAAGAAAATCAGCCATTGCCCAATACTCCTTTTTGCCTATTTTTTTTAAAAAAATAATAATTTCTCCTTCATTCAGGAAAAAAAAAATTTCCCCCAAAGAGAAAGTTAGCATTGGATTTCCCTTCCTGGCTCAACAGTAGACAACATTGTTTTCAGTAGGACTGTAAAGATTCCAAAAATCAGATAGAAGAATTACTTCAGCCTTCACATCAATATTTCTTGACAGTAGATAAAAACTCCTAACATTTTTCAGGCATCCATGAGAGCTAGAGAATGGGGTAGCTGCTTTAAGAATCACTTTAAT
Source organism: Diadophis punctatus similis (assembly GCA_023053685.1). Taxonomy (NCBI): domain Eukaryota; kingdom Metazoa; phylum Chordata; class Lepidosauria; order Squamata; family Dipsadidae; genus Diadophis; species Diadophis punctatus. Next base: position 61,142,348 of record JALIGW010000005.1, read on the forward strand.
TTTAATGAATATATTTCATAAAGCAGCTGCCTCTCTTCTTAAACAGAAGTCTGGGAAAAGATAAACTACTAATGAATAGCAAATTGGTCTAAAGTGCTTCTTCCAACTCAATTCTGAAGCATGTGTTGCTCTTCCTTTCTATGAGTAGACTTGATATATGAGGAATCTCAGAAAACAGCTGCACATACAAGAAAGGTGCACAGATGCACAAATTTCCCTATAAGCTGGCCACCTGTACCATATTTCAAGATGCTATTCTTTATTTGACATTAAGATATAATATTAATTTATGTTAACAAAAGGTACATTTTTCTCGGTAGAAATGAATTCTAAGTGCAAATAGCAACTTCAGTTTAACTTACCATCTAATTTAAATTAGTTCAGATTTTCATTATTACATGCTGTTTCCTTTTATTTCTTTTTTTAAAAAATGTTATTCTTATTCATTAAGGAGTAGCTTTCAGTGTGAAATTACTCATGAGATCTGACATTGAAATCAAAGAGACATTTAAATATAATGACTAAAAAAAGTCTCATTCATTTTCAGTGAGACGTAGTCTGAATGTTAGCCATGAAGTTTAGAAACAACTTGCTTAGATAGATTATTGGAAAGAATAATGAATAATAAGATAGCACTCTTTTTACTGCCAACCTGCCTTCCATTGAGGACCTGTATACTGCACAAGTCAAAAAGAGGGCCATGAAAATATTTACAGACACCTCACATCCTGGACACAAACTGCTTCAACTCCTACCCTCAAAACGACGCTATAAAGCACTGCATACCAAGAAAACTGCACACCAAGACACAAGAACAGTTTTTCCCCGAATGCCATTACTCTACTAAACAAATAATTCCCTCACCACTGTCAAACTATTTACTAAGTCTGCACTACTATTAATCTCCTCATCGTTCCCATCACCCATCTCCTCCCACAAATGACTGTAACTTGTTGCTTGTATCCTTACGATTTATATTAATATTGATTGTTTCCTGATTGCTTATTTGTACCCTATGACAATCATTAAGTGTTGTACCTCATGATTCTTGACAAATGTATCTTTTCTTTTTTGTACACTGAGAGCATGTGCACCAAGGACAAATTCCTTGTGTGTCCAATCACACTTGGCCAATAAAGAATTCTATTCTATTCTATTCTATTCTATTCTATTCTATTCTATTCTATTCTATTCTATTCTATTCTATTCTATTCTATTCTATTCTATTCTATTCTATTCTATCTAGTGGTGGAGTTGCCACCGCTAGAGTGGGATCTTATCCCTCTTGACCAATGTTCTTCAATCTTGACAACTTTAAGAGGTGTGGACATCAATTCTTCTGGTGAAATGGGTGGTAAACAAACAAACAAACAAACAAACAAGCAAATAACCAGATTTCCTCAGCCAGCCAGAAGTCCACATCTCTTAAAGTTGCCAAGACTGAGAAACACCACTCTTGACTGTGTCCTTCAGCCCTGCCTAATCCATACTGTAGCTTCTGGATATGAGCTTCTGCCGCAATCATCTATGTTCCTGAAGAAGAAACTGCCTTGATCATGCTTCTCCTCCTTAATGCCAGCTTGCAAGAAAGATGTGACTTTCACAGACTATGCAACATACTCTTTTATAACTTGCATAGCATCATCATTATCATGATCATAATAATAATAATTGTGATAATAGTTGCAATGTTGTTTTCAGATAATTGCTAGAGCCATGGTGTGGAATAGTATTATTAATTAATAGAAACATTCATTTTGGAGTGTTTACAGAATTTTTTACAGAAACCTGAATGTTCTGGTTTTTCCTCTTATAAACAAACCTTCCCATAGTGAAGGTTGAATTCAAGGACCAAAGTTAGAAAGATTTGGGTTTTGTACAACAGTAGATATACGATCAGAGCCAATTTCTTATAGCTCAACCTTTCTAATCTGCCAACTAGTCATAGTTTTTTTTTCTGCCTATAGAAGATGGATTGATTATGCTTTAAAGAGTCAGACTTGCTAATATCTAAGTGCCAAACCATACAGGGCCTTAGAAGTTAAAACTAGCACTTACATTGCACCTACAAAATTACTAGCAGCTAATGGAGGGTTTGTAGAACAAGTGTCATAGGTTTCCAGCATTCAGTGCCAGTCAACATGTAAGATGTTGCATTTCTTTTAAAGGCAATCCTATTTAGAATGTATTGTAATAGTCTAAACCAGTGATGGTGAAAGCATGTATTTTTGTTACTAGGTCCTCCTGTTTTAGGTAAAATCAAAGTTAGTACATCAGTCAGAACTGGGAAAAGGCCCTACTGGTGTTGACCTTCACCTGTCCAACCACAAAAGCACCAAGCCCAGGAGGATCCTGAAATCACAGACCCACTCTGTCTGTAGCACCTTTCAAGAGACAACACTGAAGCTATGGGTTGCACTGTTCGGTCCTACTTCTTCCAGTCAAGACCCTAACAGCCTAAAGACTGGGATAAAACATTGTCTGCATCACCAGTGTATAATTAAGTCAACATATTGATGATATTCTCTCCTATATCAATGTCTTCATGGAAAAGTGGAAAAACAGAAACCAGCCTTTCTTCTTGTACAGTCCCTTAAAAGAACCGCTCACTAAGGAAGAAGTGGAAATATAGAAGTACAATGTTTGTGATGACATTGAGGATTACTGAGAGGTCTAGAAAGTCACATTCCTTGCAACTAGGTTACACAAAGGTCATTCCTAGTACAACTAGTTCCACTTCTGTCTCATGCCAAGGACTGAAACATGATTGTTAAGGAATCAGATAATTTGTCTCTCCTTGGATATTCTTAGTTTGGTTCCCATACTACTACAACATCCTTCCCTAAAAAGCAAATGTTGTAGATAAGCAACAGGATATAAGGAAAAGACTTTAGAAGGAAGTGAATTACAGCCTTTATTCATAGCAGCAGAAAATATCCCCTTTCACAGTGAGTTACTGACTACTTCCAAATTCATAAAATTCCTCTTCAAGAGACAAAATGGACATGGATTCATTTCAGAAATGATAGGAGAGCACCCTATTTACTCCACAAACCAGAAAGAATCCAAATTAACCTGGCAAGACATTACCCAAGTTTCCATTATGTATCCTGCCCAGTAAGAGTTAAAACTGGGCAAATATCAGTCACATGGTCAGCAGTGTTATAAAAAAACCACTGCAATTTCTTCCTACATAAGCTGATATAGTTCCCATCTTTTTAAAAAAATTAAAAAAAAAGATCCAGGAAACTACAGACCTATCAGCCTGACCTCAATACCTGGGAAGATTCTAGAAAAGATAATCAAGCAATGAATCAGTGAATACCTAGAGGCAAACAAAATTATAATCAAAAGCCAACATGGGTTTGTCAAAAACAGATCATGCCAGACAAATCTTATTGCATTATTTGACAAAGTGACAACATTAGTGGACCAAAGGAATGCTGTGGATATAATTTACTTGGACTTCAGTAAGGCATTTGATAAAGTAGACCACAACCTACTACTTGATAAGGTAGAAAAATGTGGGTTAGACAGCATCATCATCAGATGGATTTGTAACTGGCTGACCAACCACACTCAACATGTAGTCCTCAATGTAAGTGCATCTATATGGAGGGAAGTATGCAGCGGGGTTCTCCAAGGCTCTATTGTAAGCCCAGTACTCTTTAACATCTTCATCAATGATTTGGATGAGGGAATAAATGAGGAACTCTTCAAATTTGCAGACAACACCAAGCTGGCAGGAATAGCCAACACTCCAGAAGATAGGCTTATGAAATAGAAGGATCTTGACTAGAACATTGGGTGCTATCTAACAAAATGAAATTCAATGGTGAAAAAAGTAAGGTTCTACATTTAGGCAAGAAAAACAAAATGCACAGTTATAGTATTGGTGGTACCTCGCTCAATAGTAGTAACTGTGAGAGGGAACCTGGATCCTAGTGGACAATCACTTCAATATGAGCCAGCAGTGTGCAGCAGCTGCCAAAAAAGCCAACATTGTTCTAGGCTGCATTAACAGAAGGATAAAATCAAGATCACGTGAAGTATTAGTACCACTTTATAATGCCTTGGTAAGACAACACTTGGAATACTGCATCCAGTTCGGTTGCCACTATGTAAAAAAGATTTGAGACTCTAGAAAGAGTGCAGAGAAGAGCAACAAAGATGATTAGGGGATTAGGCTAAAACATATAAAGAACGGTTACTGGAGTTGAGTATGTCTAGTTTAATGAAAAGAAGGACTAGGGGTGACATGATAGCAGTGTTCCAATGTCTCAGGGATTGCCACAAAGAAGAGGGAGTCAAGCTATTTTCCAAAGCACCTGAGGGCAGGACAAGAAGCAATGGATGGAAACTAATCAAGGGGAGAAGCAACCTAGAACTAAGAAGAAATTTCCTGACAGTTACAACACTGTTAATCAGTGGAACAATTTGACTCCAGAAGTTGTGACTGCTCCAACACTGGAAGTTTTTAAGATGATAATTGAACAACCATTTGTCTAAAATGCTATAGGGTTTCCTGCCTGAGAAGGGGATTGGACTAGAAGACCTCCAAGGTCCTTCCAACTCTGTTATTCTATAAGGAGATTAGAATCCTAAACATGACAGCTGGTCAACAGCTTGTTGATGCAATAAGTGAAGACAAAGTAAGAGTATTCTGCCTATCTTACTATCAGAGGTGGGCTGCTGGAGGTTTGTTCAGGAGAACCTCTAGTTAAGATTCTGTGCAGTTCAGAGAACCCCCAAATCCCACTCCTGGCTGACCACTCCCACTCCACCCTGCCCCTCCCAGGAGTCCCCAAGCAGCCCATTTTGGATGCAGGTAAGTGCAGGATGCGCGTGGAGGCTCAGGGAGGTGAAAAATGGGCCTACCGGAAGTTCAGGAAGGCTGGAAACGGGCCCATTTCTGGCCTCCAGAGGGCCTCCGGAGCCTGGGGAGGCTGTTTTCGCCCTCCCGGAGGCTCAAGAAAAATCTCCAGAGCCCAGAGAGGGCAAAAACACCCCCCTGCCATGGTGCAGGAGGCTGAGTAGGCTATGCCCACCATGGCCACACACACCCAGAAACCAGGTAGAGAACCCCTTGCTAAAATTTCTGAAGCCCACCCCTGCTTACTATCATAGTGTACAGTAGATTTGAACTTGAACTTGTACATATGTTAGACAGGTTCACTTCTATTCTTCCCTAGCCAGTGCATCAGTGGTGGGTTCCTACCGGTGCGGTCCACTCTATAGCACCGGTAGCAGCCCACTGGTGATGTCACAGTACCGGTGCGGTTGGTTGCCGGTGCCTGGGCGCCGCCATTTAAAAAAAAAATTTAATTTTTTTTTAATTTTCTTCTGCGCATGCCCAGAAGCCGAGCTTTCGGCACTGCGCATGCACTGCCTTCCTACCCCACAGTGAGTCCAAGCAGGGGAGGATGGCTGAGGGAGCGCGTGAGACGCTGAAAGAATGGGTGGCAGGAGCTATCTCCATTCCCCTTCCTTCAGCAGTCCAAGAAGCCATGAACGCGCGGTGATGATCCTAGGCATTTTTGCACATTTGAGGCTTCTCAAGCTGCTGAGGGGAGTGGGAACGGGTGGCAGGAGCCTAGGATTATCAAATGGGGAGAAGCATTCAGGCCGGACGGAGCCTCCTAGAAGAATCGCTGCCGCGGTCTTGCTGCTCCCGCTGCGGGGGGCTGCGTTGCGGGTGGGCAATGCCCCCCTGCTTCTCCGGCTGCTGCCAAGCTCCCAAGGCCCATGCCCACCCGGTCACATGGCTGGCAAGTCACACCCACAAAATAAGCCACGCCCACAGAGTGGTAGTAAAAAAATTAGGAACCCGCCCCTGCAGTGCATGTGGAGTCACCTTTGCCACATCATCTCCTCAGCTCCTGAGTAAGCCTAGAAACTTGGCAAGATTGGTGAACAGAAATAGGCTGTTGACATAACTTAACAATCATGTTAACAGTGTGGCCGCCATCTGCTTCAAACGACAAACTGGATAATTTTAAGATCTGACAGCTAAATGACTGAAAAATATCCCAGAGCAAATATCAGAATCCTACTGGATCTGTAAGGTGTCTAGATTGATACATTCTTATCATCTGTTTGTCCTGCAGCAGTCAGAAGTACCATGAAGCAGTCATAAGTATAATGAAGGTTAGGCTGAGCAACAATGGCTGTCTCATGGCTGAATAATTATGCATTGTTCAAAATGCAGAGGATGACTAACACAAGAATTTCCATATAGACATCCCTGCAGATCAAAAGAGCTTTCCACACAACCAGGACTCCTGGTTTTGGGTATTCAGAAAAAGTAGCCTGGATCTTCAGATGAACTTAAGTTTATGGAAGAGAAGTTTTATTTATTTTATTTATTTATTTGTCAAACATGTATAGGATAGTAGTAGTTTGTATAAACATAAGTGAAAAGTAATGATAAAAGAGGACAATAGGACAGTGGGACAGGGACGGTAGGCACAGTGGTGCGCTTATCAACGCCCCTTGTAGACCTCTTAGAAATCCAAGCTAGGAACTTGAATAGTGCAGCAACCTGCAAATTTTCAAAACAGATCTAGAGACTGGAATTGTTATTCTGAACAATCTGTTGTGGGCAGGACAGAGAAGAAACATCAAAAATTCTTTATATTAATTTAATATCCTTAATATCCTATCCTATCCCATCCTATCCCATCCCATCATACTGTTAACTGTCAGATGTGTATGGTTCAATTTACCGTCCACATATTCATATGCTATTTAAACAGTTGACAGGACTGTCAATAGTTTCCGGCATAAAACAATGACTGAAGATTGAGTTAATTAATTCTTGGATGGATTGCAAGCCTTTATAACTTACTTTGTGTAGGGAAACACCATTATGTTTTCTATCAATTTTTCTAAGAAGAACAATTTGGTGCAGCTCTTTTGTACCTCTCTTGAAAGTTCCCAGTTGAATATTAAATATTTCTAAGTTAATATGGTGGCAATGATAAGCCTTATGAATTTTTCATTACAAAATTTCAGTGTAATGTGTACATTAAAATATGTCCTGATCTCCTGGGCCCATTCTCAAGAAAGGAACAGCGGTAGAGTTTTTGATGCATTCAGATGTAGCCATACTCTAGAAGAAAATGAAATTGGAACAAATGTCAAATTATGTTTCCCTAGAATTAAGTGATCCAAATATGATTTTGCTTTTTCCCCAGTGCATGTATTTTTATGACTTTTTTTCCCCAAGACATGTAAGTCAATATAGGAAAACCTACATCCCTACTTCATTTTATCACCACCACAAACTTATAATGAAGGTTAGGCTGAGCAATATTGGCTGTCTTAAAATCATGAAAAGAAATTGATGGGGATATTTATTTTTTATTTCTTAAATGTGTTTGCCTCCCATCTCACCACAATGTGATGGTGTAAGCTATTGAATCTGGTTTCTTCAATTCTAAGAAGTGGAATATAATGCAATCTACAGTTGTTCACTAATACATTTTAGTTACCAATTCATGAGAAGATACTGGGTAAGAGGCTTCATACTATCTCTTCAATCATGTACTTTGAGTAGTCCAAGGAAGCATAAGAACTTATTTTATTTAGAAGGTAGGATTGAAGGAAAGCAACTATGTGCCATTTATCCATCCATAGAAGTACAGATATCATTTGGTGTTCATCTTCAAACTGAACATAAAATAATTCACACTTACAAACATTTGATGGAAAAAAGATTGACCCTGTCAGCTGTGTACATTAGCACTGAACAGCACCATGTATAGGATAAACTCTTTAGTTAAGTTTGGGTGACATCTAAGTGATCAGAGTGTACTTTGGCATAACAACAGATCTATATCATGATGGACTACTGCTGCTGAAACAGTTGCTTCTCCCTACATTTTTGCATTCCTGTCTATTTCTCATGGACTTTTTTCACATCTCCTACTCTTTCCTAAGCTACGTGTCACCATCAAATCTCATCATCTTCCTATTGGTTGATGAAAGACCAGGCAAATACTTAAAGGTGTATTTGATTTGAAATCAAATTATTTTAACCTATTACATTTATTGTTAGTATATTATAATAAACGCACAATAATCATGTGTGTGTGTGTATGTCCCATAAAAATAAATGATCTATGTTTTGCTTTTGTCCACGTATTTTCATTTTATGAATGGCTGGCTTAACAATTCTCAAGTAGACTTTGGAACTAAACATTGTGAGTTCCTCAAATCCAAAAAGGTCTACTAAAACAGGTATCAGACTTTTCTATTTATCTTCATTTGCTTAAAGAAAAAGGTTAGTCCTTTGAGCTTTGATATTACCTTTAATCCTTAATCAGTGTGAATACCGGTATTCGTTTTTGGTATTAGTGTAAAGACAATGAAGATTATCAAGTGTTGCTGATATGATATGGGTATTAGGCAAATGTCTGTTATCCTCACAGGTAAAACATTGTGTGATGGTCTGAAGATTTTTGGGGCCATGAAGCATGTCAATAATGTTGCAAGAATTGTTATGGTTACTTTCACAAAATGGGGAACTGGGAGTTTGTTTATTTATTAGACATGTATGCCACTCATCTTACCTATAATTTCCTACAAAATAGTTTCTACAAGAAATATAACTCACTGAATGGAAAGCACACTGATATGGTTGCTGTCTGCCATCTCTAACCTATACCCAATAGAGGGTATATCATAACAGCTTATTATTAAGATGCATAAGTCAGCATTCTCTTGCTCAAAGCTTGGGCTATAGCCACCTTCCATTCTTCTTTTCCAAAACAAACAAACAAACAAACAAACAAACAAACAAAGAGAGATGAGGGATAAGCTGAAAATTATTATAAAATAACTTCAATGTTTGGATACTTTTCATTGGATATATTCATATCTATAGAAAATAAGAATACCAGTATCTCTCTTCTAATGAACACTGAATGGCATATTACTGATGCTGATCTCATTTAGATAATCACCTGGGGATGCTCTGGGAGACTATGGTCTCAAAGACGCCCAGTTTAGGGTAGTCCAATGGCTTGTGGATATAGATTTGCAATATTTAAGATCCAGAGCCAATAAAACCTGCTCCCTGTTGATTTTCAGCCATTCTAATAATTATGGATTGAGGATGGCTTCATATCTCTATACTCTAACCATCCCCAAGTATAGAGTCTTTTCCCTAGCCCGTTTTAATGTTTTGCCCTCAGCACTACTTGACGGGTGATTCAAGAAGCTCCCGATTAGTGAGCGACTATGCCCCTGTGATAGGGCTGAAGTTGAAACTGTGGAGCATGTCTTATCATACTGCCCTCTGTATAACACAGCCAGAATTAAATTATTGTCTCTTCTTGGAAATGATCCCTCTGGTTCTAATGCTAGTAATTTGTCCTTATATTGTCTAGGGGATGATTCCTCCTACATTACTTCTCAGGTTTCAAAAATTTTCTTAAGGGCTGTAACTATTAGAGGAGAACGTTGCAATTCCCTTTAGCCAAGACTTCTGGTGTTAATTGTTTGTGATTGTATTTTGGTCTGTGACTGTAAAATAAAAAAAAATGTATTATTATTATTAGATAATCACCTGGTTTCAGGTACAACTAACCAGTCATATATTCTTACTGATAAACAGTATCATAAACTGAGGTACAAAGTTCAGCAAGATCTAAATTTGCTGATCATTTACCTTCTGTCCTAGCTGGGACTATAACAATGTGATCTAATGAATTAATTATGAAAGAAATAAAATATGCAGATTAACTTCATTTGCCATATTTGTATGAGTTTCAGAATTTGCTTCTCCTGCTTTTTAAAAACTTCACTTTTCAGAATATATTGGTATATACAATCCTTCTAGATGCTCCAAAGTCTCTACCCCTTCATGTGTGTTTGTGCTCAAATTGGAGGGGTTTTTTTAGCCACTAAAAGTTTGTTTGGCAAGTTTGTTAGCTATTCTTGCTAAGTTTCATATTATAGGAGTACGAATCACAGAACAACAGCCTTTTTTATGGCTATAGGTTAAAGGCATCAGGCTAGAAACCAGAAGATCATGAGTTGTAGGCTGCTGACTTTGGACCAATTACCAGGAGATTGTGAGTTGTAGTCCGCCTTAAACATGAAAGTTGGGTGATCTTAGCTAATCATTCTCTCTCAGTCCAACTCACCTGAAAATGTTTTCTTATGGGAAAAATGGGAGTAAGAAAGAATATTAGATATCTTTACCACCTTGAGCTTTTAAAAATAATAATAAAGACTGGATACATACATACATACATACATACATACATACATACATACATACATACATACATACCAAACAAACAAACAAACAAACAAACAAACAAACAAACAAACAAACAAACAAACAAACAAACAAACAAAGTCAAATTTAGAGTCAAATTACTACTCTAGAAATGCTGATGTTATTTTTGGCATTTGAAACTTTATGAGGCTGCCACTTGGTTATTATAGGCATATACTATGTTGCATGTTTTATTAGTTCTTGTATGCCATTGTATTAGCATAGTATTTTCAATTTTGTACATTGCTTGGATATGCTTAGCATGATAGACAAAATATAAATATTTTAAAAGAACAAATACAGCCATAAATACAATTCCACAAACTTTTTTTTTCTAGAAGAACTTTAATGGAAGATAGTTGGAAGCACAGAAACACACTGCTTGGAACTAATCAAAAAATTACTTTTAACTCTCATAGAGTGGGAATGAGATCACGAGTATTGAAAAAAAGAAAGATCAGAACATTGTCCTTTTTTGGAGGAATTCCACAGTAATTATTGACTCAGGTGACCTGCAGTGAAATACAACTCATTAATTTTGTTGAATAGTAACTGCACAGTTTCTGATGCCACCTACTATAATTGTGGTCTTGTACAGCTCTACCAGCCTGATTTTAAGACACAGTAAAATAAATATTGTGAGGGCAGCAGTTTTCAAAACAATATATTTTCCTGCTGCCTTGATTATTGGTGGAAGCCACTGTGTAGATAAACCCAATTGGTGGGAGAGATCATGTATCTAAGACAAATGAAATTTTAAGCATTTGATTAAAAAAAAGGTAACAATAGAGAGCCAGTTTGGTGTAGTGGTTAAGACACCAGGGTAGAAATTGGGAGACTGGGAATTTTAGTCTTGCCTTAGGCACAAAGCCAACTGGTCGACCTTGATGTGATTCTCTCTCAACCCTAGGAAGGAGGCAATAACAAACCACTTCTCAAAAACCTTGCCAAGAAAACTGCAGGGACTAGTCCAGGCAGTTCCCAGGAATCAAAAGTGACTCAAATATGTATATTCACACATAAGGAAATACATTTTGGGGGTGAATAAAACTTGCTCAGTAGTTCTGGTAGAGAAAGAACTTTATGACTTTATATCCCTGTAGAGCTGGTTTCAGCTCTACGGGGATATAAATGCAGTTAGAATAGAATAGAATAGAATTCTTTATTGGCCAAGTGTGATTGGACACACAAGGAATTTGTCTTTGGTGCATATGCTCTCAGTGTACATAAAAGAAAAGATACATTTGTCAAGAATGGTTGTCATAGGGTTCAAGTAAGCAATCAGGAAACAATCAATATTAATATAAATTGTAAGGATACAAGCAACAAGTTACAGTCATACAGTCATAAGTGGGAGGAGATAGGTGATAGGAACGATGAAAAAAACTAATAGTAATAGTAATGCAGCCTAGTGAATGGTTTGACAGTGGTGAGGGAATTATTTGTTTAGCAGAGTGATGGCATTCGGGGGAAATCTGTTCTTGTGTCTAGTTGTCTTGGTGTGCAGTGTTCTATAGTGACGTTTTGAGGGTAGGAGTTGAAACAGTTTATGTCCAGGATGCGAGGCGTCAGTAAATATTTTCACGGCCCTCTTTTTGACTTGTGCAGTATACAGGTCCTCAATGGAAGGCAGGTTGGCAGCAATTGTCTTTTCTGCAGTTCTGATTATCTTCTGAAGTCTGTGTCTGTCTTGTTGGGTTGTAGACCCAAACCAGACAGTTATAGAGGTGCAGATGACAGACTCAATGATTCCTCTGTAGGTACTGAATTTTATTATTTTACTGCTCTTTTAGAATACACAGATAACCCATTGTAAACAATAGACTGCAATGAATCATGGAAGGCCCTAGGACCGTGATGGCGAACCTATGGCACGCGTACCACAAGTGGCATGTGGAGCCATATCGGTGGGCATGCGAGCTGAGATCCGGCGCGCATGCGCATGCTGGCCAGCTGATTTTCAGGCCTTCTGGGCCCACTGGGAGTCAGGAAACAGGCTGGGAAATGGGAAGTTGGGAAATGGGCCATTTCTGGCCTCCGGAGGGCCTCCGGGATGTGTGTGGGGGAGGCTGTTTTCGCCCTCCCCAGACTCCTAGAAAGGCTCTGAAGCCTGGGGAGAGCGAAAAATGGGTGTGCCACTGCGTGCCGGGAGCGGGGTGGGTGTCATGTGTGCATGCATGGGGGGGTGCATGGAATTATGGGTGTGGGCATGCGCACGCGAGACCCCCCCCATGCTCCCCCCTTTTGGCACACAAACCAAAAAAGGTTCACCATCACTGCCCTAGGATATGGAATCCTACCATAAAGAACATCGCAAGATAGAAGATTTACGTGCATTGTAATCCCGATGAATGCTACACTATAGGTGTGCTTCTTTTCTCACAGTATGTCCTTCTCTTTCCATATCATCCTATTGCTTCAGTGTTCAGCCCTCTTGCTTTACAAAAATCAGTGAGTCCATGCCATGCAAGGCAAAAGTTTCAGAAAACTACTGTGCTTTCTCATTCATTCAATGAAAGGTTTCTATTCTCCCCAAACTCAACTTCTCTGGAAAAAATTTTTTAAAAATGATGTCAGCAAAACAAAGTTTCCAGCTGCTACTCCTTGGCTCCCAAATCAACTCCTACAGAATATTGGTTTGCAGTTTGGTTGGCTTTTGTCAAAACCAAACACAAAATCAAGCAGCTACACTTTGGGGGGTTTGCCTCATCTACCAGTTCATAGACCTGGAGAAATTCAATCAATTACTAGTTCTTTGTGTTAGAAGGTAAGGAGAATAACGAGTCTTTGTAGAGAGTAAAATATGGGATAATAGCATAAAAGAAAAAAAGAAGAAAGCAAACCATTTTCTCATCCGCATAAGCAGAACTGTGATTCAGAACCTGCATAAAGTGGCTATATTTTGTCTTTACAGAAGCTTGGTGATATATTGATTACTATTTGTGCTGGATATTCATAATGACTTAATTGTATGTTGAACTGAGCAGTGGGCAAAGCTCTCTACTTGTATTTTGTGTCATTTTCTTTTTTTTAACTCCTGATTCTGTAATGTTTCTAAATGCATTTAAAGAATGCAGAACAGATTTTTCCAGTATTATGAGTTTTGACATGAATAGTTAGTATTCAGATCTTTCAAGTAGTCTTATATAGGTATTCATATATAATTACTATATTTACATCTAAATCAGTTAACCTAAATTTAGAAGAGGTGAAAAGGGCGTTGTCTTCTCCTGAACGCCCCTTCTCGTAGGGTGGAGCTAGCCTCCAAGATTGGGAATAACACATATCGCAGCCAATTAGGACTGAGTCTGGAAACATATAAAAGCTGCCCTTCCAAGATACACCCCCTCTTAAGACGAAGGACAAGCCAGACTCCAGGTACTCCCCAATAGAAAATCAGTTGACTCTCAGAAAAAAATACGTGGGGGACTTGGAGGCTAGCTCCACCCTACGAGAAGGGGCATTCAGGAGAAGACAACGCCCTTTCGCCATAGTGGGTGGAGCTAGCCTCCAAGATTGGGACATGCCAAAGCCTAACGTCCCTAGGGAGGGTCTAAACAACCCTGATCCCGCACCCCCGGTGTGACTGTCGACTGAAGAACCCGTCGACCAAAATCCGCGTCCGCCGCCGCAAAAGCGTCAACCCTGTAATGCCTAATGAAAGGCACCGGAGAAGACCAGGTCGCAGCCCTGCAAATCTCCTCGATGGAGGCCCGTGCAGACCAAGCAGCTGTGGTAGCTGCGCTACGCGTTGAATGGGCCGTCAGGTTAATAGGGCGTGGCAAATCTTGTCGGTCGTAGGCTGCGGAGATCACCGCGCGGATCCAATGACCGATCGTTGCCGATGAAGCCTTTCGTCCCATCGAGGTGTGATGAAAACCAACAAACAAGGCTTCTGACCGGTGGAATGCCGCGGTGCGTCTGATGTAGACCTCGAGCGAACGCCGTACGTCCACCTTCTGCCATCGGTGTTGCTCACCGGACGCCGGGCACGGGTAGAAAGACGGCAAAACGAGCTCCTGAGCATGGTGGAAATGAGAATTCACCTTGGGGCGAAATGCCGGGTCTAGCCGCAACACGACTCTATCTTCGTGAAAAATACAGAGTTCGTCCCTGATTGAGAGAGCCGCCAGCTCCGAAATACGGCGGGCCGACGTGATTGCGACCAGAAATACCACTTTATGGGTCAAATGCATGAGCGAGACCCTGTCCAGAGGCTCATAAGAATCCTCAGTCAGCCCGATGAGGACCTTGGGAAGGTCCCATGTGGGGTACCTGTGTACAATAGGCGGTGAAATCTGTGCTGCCACCTTCATAAACTGACGTACCAATGGGTGATTGGACAGAGGCTCGGACGCCTGACAGGACAACACTGTGGACAGGGCGGCAACCTGACACCGTAAGGTGTTAGGAGCCAAGCCCTTGTCTAACCCAGATTGTAGGAACTGCAGAATATGGATGATAGAGAGTTCGAGAGGGCAAAGATTCCTCGAGGAACACCATTCACAGAATACTTGCCAGGTGGAATTGTAGATTCTAACCATCAATGACCATCGGGAGGACAACAGCGTCTTGATAATGTCGTCCGGGACCCCGCGTAGAGTTAGAGTGCGCCGCTCAAGTGCCAGGCGGTCAGTTGAAACCAGTGTGGATCTGGATGCCGCACTGACCCCTGGGAGAGCGACGACTCGGTCGGCGGGATTCGCCAGGGCGGACAGATGGAGAGAGCCCTGAGGTCTGCAAACCACGCCCTCCTCGGCCAATGTGGGGCTAGGAGGACGATCTCCGCCCTCTCGGATAGAGTCTTGCGAATCACTCTCGGAATCAACGGGAGTGGCGGAAAGGCATATAGAAGGCCCTCTGGCCACGGGCATCGTAATGCATCCACCGCCTCCGCCCCCTGTGTTGGAAAATGGCAGAAGTAACGAGGAAGCCTCGCATTCTGAGGGGTGGCAAATAGATCGACCAGCGGTTGGCCGAACCGGAGACAGAGCTCCCGGAAGAGCGCTGAGTCGAGACACCATTCCGCAGTGTCCACCTCGTGTCGGCTGAGCCAATCCGCTGTCCTGTTGGTCACCCCAGATATGTATTCCGCCCTGAGGGATAGAAGATGAGTCTCGGCCCACAAGCCCAGATCCTTGGCCTCCGCCATCAGCCCCTTGGATACCGTGCCCCCCTGACGGTTTACATGGGCTTTTGCGGTGATATTGTCGGTCAGCAGGAGAACATGCTGACCCGAGACCACATCCTGGAACCGACGAAGTGCAAGGAACGAGGCCTTGAGCTCCAACAGATTGATGCTGAGCGCTGCCTCCTCCCTTGACCAAGTGCCCTGGGCCACCCTGGACTGAACGTGGGCCCCCCATCTGGTCAGACTGGCGTCCGTGGTCACAGTCACCCGTTGCGGTTCGGAGAAAACGGTTCCCCGGGTTAATGCAGGGGGTCGCCACCACTGGAGAGAGCGCCTTACCGTAGCCGGGAGGCGTACCTTGGCCGATGATGTGCTCCTGCGTGCTCTCTGAAAAGGTAAAAGAAACCATTGCAGGTCTCTGGAATGCAGCTGTGCCCAGGGCGTAACATGAATTGCAGATATCATCTTGCCCAGTAGGGACGAGAGAAGGTGTAATGGCACCTGCCCCTGTCCCAGCACCTGCTGTGAGAGCTGGGCCAGGTCGTCCTGGTGTTCCTGAGACAGGTACACCCTGCATTCCAGAGAGTCAATGACCGCCCCCAAATGAGTGATCCTCGTGGCCGGGCAAAGTTGGCTTTTCTCCAGATTGACCAAAAAACCATGATGACGGAGGACATCTAATGTAATCTGTGTATCAATGTTGGCCTGACTGGGGGAGGACGACTGAACCAAAATGTCGTCCAGATAACACTGGACCCTGACTGGTACCTCCCTGAGATGTGCAGCCAACGCTGCTAGAATCTTGGTAAAGACCCTAGGGGCCGATGAAAGCCCGAAGGGAGAGGCCGAATATTGGTAATGCTCCTCCTCGTAACAAAAACGTAAGTATTGTTGGTATGCAGGGCGAATGGGAATATGAAGGTACGCTTCAGTGAGATCAATGGATGACATAAGATCGCCCTCCTGTACACTTGCCAAGATAGACTGCAAAGTGTGCATCTTAAATTTATTGTACACCAAATATTTATTGAGACGCTTCAAATTAAGGACCGTTCTCCACCCGCCCGAGGCTTTCTTTACGAGAAACAAATTGGAATAGAATCCCAGGCCTTGCTGGTCCGCCGGAACCGTCTGGATGGCCTCGATCTCGATGAGGTGACTGATGGCGGACACCATGAGGGCCCGTTTCTCAGGATCCGGGGACCGGGGGCACCTCAGAAAGAAAGTCTGGGGGGTGGAGGCAAAGTCCAAGGCGAGACCGTAGGTGATGGTCTCGCGGACCCACGCGTCAGATGTAATTGCCTCCCACCTGCCTGCGAAGAAGCGCAGGCGGCCCCCAATGGGAGAGCAGGGTTCCACTATTTGTAGCGGCGGAAGGGGCGCCCGCCTCCCCCCCGAAAAGGGTGCTTGTTGCTTTGGTCACCCCTATTACGGTCCTGCCCTTGTGGTTGCCTCCCCCATGACTGGCGTCTATTGTGGGAGTAGGTAGGGGCCCTGTAAGGGCGCCTAGGTGCTGGAGCCGGAGTAGCGGCTGCAGGCTTATTCTGGGCCTTCCTGGTACAGTTGGGTAGGACCTTCTGTTTGTCCTTGGACTCTATAAGATAGGGATCCAAGGCATCCCCAAAGAGGGACTGACCCTTCACCGGAGCCACAGCTAGGCGCCACTTATGGTGGCAGTCCGCCGGCCAGCTCCTCAGCCAGTGCATGCGGCGCGCGACGACTGTTGACCCCATCACTCTGGCCGCAAATCGAGTCACCTGAAGCGTAGCATCGGAAGTGAACTGGGATGCTGCGATCAATTTATTAATATCTTGCCGAGTGCGCGTGTCTGAAGCTGGAGTATGGTCCTGCAGCGCCCGAAGCCACCGAATAGACGTGCGGCAGAAAAAAGATGCCGTGGAGGAAGCCTTGATGGCCCAAGCCGCTGACTGGTGCATGCGTTGCAGGGCCTGCTCCGTGCGCCGATCCTCAGGGCGCAATAGCTCCTCCGAGTCACCCGGCATCTGCACGGTGGTATAAAGCGCCTTGATGGGGGCATCCACCGGTGGCAGTGGGAGATGCTGGGCTAATCCCTGTGCCACATTAAAAAACCGTTTGTCCAGGGAAGACGGAAGGGCTCCCACAGACGGGGCCTGCCACTGTTTTAATACTGAATCTATGAACAACTTAGGGGCAGGAATGATCTCAGCCTGAGAAGTGGACTCCTCAAATAAGGGATCTCCCAGTTCCTCTTCCTGAGGTGCAGGGTCCTTGGACGTGACCTTGGCCGTAGCCTTGGCCTTATGCAACAAGGACTTAAAGAGGCTTGGGTTGAAAAGGCCCGAGGTGACCGGGGCCTCCGGAGCCATGTCCTCATCCGCAGACAACTCAAGGACCTCTTCAGAAGCCTCAGGATCCTGCAAGGACTCGGGGGAGGCTGGATCATCCTCCCGTTACACCCTGGGTGTGGCCACTGGAGTCAGCTCCTGATGTGACTGATGAGTGGCCATGACAGGAGTGGGCGGAGCCGAGCTCTGTTTAAGCCCAGACGCTATGCCCTTTTGGATGGCCATCTGAATCATGGCCTGGACTTCCGGGCTATGAAACAGATCAGAAGCCGTGGTCGCTGTGGGTGTGGCTGGAGTCACTGTCTGGGGGGCCGTGTTCTCCCAGATATCCCCCTCACCTAAGCAAAGGTTGGGGTTGTCCAATGAGAGAGCCCCCGAAGACTGCCTTGATCTGTTGGTCGAGGAACCACCTGTGCCCTTTGCAGGAGGGGGCATAATGTCACCCCTAACCAGCTCTGCGCTGGGTGGCCTGTGAGAGCCAGCGCTGGGTGGTCTGGAGCCCTCTGGGGTCCTGGTATTCCTGACCTCCTCCCCCTGGCTCGTTCTAGGGGCCTCAGTGTGCCTCTCAGATGATCGTTTGTGTGGTGAACGATCCCTGTATGTGGCCTGCTCCTGGGTAGCCCCTCCCTTCTGAGTGGAGGACTTGGAGGACTTATTTGTGTCCTTAACCCCTGGAGTTCTGGCCCTCTCCCTGCTTGAGGGAGTCCTGGACCTATCCTCAGAGCCCTGCAGGTCGCGGCTGGACTTCCCTTTGCTCTTGCCGCCCTTGGAGCCCTTCTCCGCCATCGATTCCTCTCAGCTGTTGCGCGGTGGCTTCGGCTCCTCAATTGACCGCAGCGGCTCGGAAAAAACTTCAAACTGCCTTGGCGGCACTCAGTGCGCGTGCGCGAGGGCGAGCACGACGGGCGGGGCTAGCTGGAGCTGTCGGCGGTTTCAAAATGGCCACCGGCACCAAAAAACGGTCGGAGAGGAATTGCGCTCCTGATCTGGCGGCCTCAGCGTGCTCCGAGAAGGCTTCCCAGTTCCCGACGGTTGATCACAGCTTCGGCGAATGGGAACGGAAGAGAGAGAGGGGGTGCTCGCTCAAGCGCCTGGCTTCTGCGAGTTAAGCGGTGCCCTCAGAAGTTCTCCAGGCCTCTCTCTCTCAATAGCGGCTGTGGCACAGGCCACCCTGGCAGCAGGTCACTCAAGCGGAAAAGCTTCTGCGACGGTGGAAAAGCCTCAGAGATGAAATAGCCAGGCCGCTGGGAAGCGAAGATAGCCAGTAGGGCCAACCACACAGGGTGGCAGCAGGCCTTGGGTGGGCCTCAGCCCTGACCCCTCCACCCCACTTTCCAGATGACAGATGACAGGTCAACAGTGGGGTAGGACTTACTGTGCTAAATAGTCAGATGATGTAATTAATATTGATGAAGCAGAATTGCAATGTAAAAACGCTCTTAACCAAAGATTGGGGAGACCTAATCCTTGGCCAAGACTGAGTCGAAAGAGGGGGTGTATCTTGGAAGGGCAGCTTTTATATGTTTCCAGACTCAGTCCTAATTGGCTGCGATATGTGTCATTCCCAATCTTGGAGGCTAGCTCCACCCACTATGGAGAATGGAAAATTAAGCCCACAAGCAGATCAAAATTCCAAATAGTCCTTCAGCAGGGAATAAAAAAAAAGTTCAAATATATCAAGAAATAAGGATTATAGACAAGATTATATTTCACAGTAATTCAAACTGAAATAGATTTTGATTACAGGTGCAAACAGTTGATATTTCAGAATGAAAAGATATACATTCCCTTTAAT
This sequence comes from Diadophis punctatus similis, assembly GCA_023053685.1. NCBI lineage: Eukaryota > Metazoa > Chordata > Lepidosauria > Squamata > Dipsadidae > Diadophis > Diadophis punctatus. The sequence goes on from JALIGW010000005.1 coordinate 61,161,889, forward strand.
TATAATAAAGTTTACATTTACTAAGGTTACATTTGCACATTTAGACAAATATATTTTACAGAACAATAGCAAGATAGTTTATAGACTTGTGTTCTGGATTTTGGCTGAATTTATATATATATATATATATATATATATATATATATATATATATATATATATATATATATATATATATATATATATATATATATATATATATATATATATATATATATATATATATATATATATGTAGGATTTTTTTTGCTGATCAATGAAAATAAAAATATATATACACTAGTTTCTAACAAGTTTTTTGTTTTGATGATTTGCTGTACAATATTAAAGTGATGGGAATTTTGGCCAGAATATTTGCATTAGCTAATGCTTTCAAATTTGTACATGATAGCTTTCAAAGCTAAACATCATGAGATCATAAGTTCTTGTCCCACCTTAGAAACAAAGCCAATTATATGACCTTAAAGCAGTTACTTCATAGGTGTCAAACTTGCCACGTAACATTGCCATCACATGGCGTATCATGATGTTTTTTCCCTTCACAGTGATGGGGTGGGCGTGGCCTACGCATGACGCATCAAGTCTCTGGGCCGCCACTTTGACACCCTGAGTTACTTTCTCTCAGGTCACTATCACTCAGGGAGAAAATGGCAAACCACTTCTGAAAAAATTGCCAAGAAATCTGCAGGGACAAATCCAGGTATCATAGGTCAAGACTAACTAGAAGACACAAAACAAACAAACTAGCAGATTTGATGATTCTGACAAATCATTCTTCTCATTTTTGTCTCTAATATGAAATGGTAAAGTTAAGCCTGTGGAATTATACTAACATCATTTATATTAATTAATTAATTATATTAATTAAACCAACGCATACATTGAGTGTGTGTTGTCACTGAGTGTGTGGGAGTTGTTATTGTTGTTGTTGTTCTTAATATTAATATTATTAATATTATTAATATTATTAATGTTATTGTTATTGTTATTGTTATTGTTATTGTTATCGTTATCGTTATCATTATCATTATCATTTTCATTATCATTATTGTTATCATTATCGTTATCGTTAACCTTAACGTTATCGTTATCGTTATCATTAACCTTAACGTTAACATTAAGGTTAACGTTAATGTTATTGTTAATGTTAACCTTAACCTTAACCTTAACCTTAACCTTAACCTTAACCTTAACCTTAACCTTAACATTAACATTAACAATAATATTAAATAATAATAATAATAATAATAATAATAATAATAATAATAATAATAATAATAATAATAATAATAATAATAATAATAATAATAATAATAATAATAATAATAATAATAATAATAATAATAATAATAATAATAATAAAATAATAATAATAATAATAATAATAATAATAATAATAATAATAATAATAATAATAAGAACAACAACAACAACAACAACAACAATAACAACTCCCACACACTCAGAGACAGCACACACTCAATGTATGTGTTGGTTTAATTAATAACATCAACATCAACATCAACATCAACATTAATATCAATATCAATATTAATATCAATATTAATTTCTTCTACATTGTGTTATTTTCTGTAAGCCACCTAGAGTAATAGTATAAGATGTGATTCCATACTGTCATGACAACTAATGAAGGATAAGTATGAAATACTGAATATACAGATATGAACTACTAAATTTAGATTAATGCTTTAAACAGCAACAAAGCCAGAAAAACTAGATACTGTACTTTTTGAAAAAAAATTAAAAAGAGCATAATCCTCAAATTCAATTTACAAGTTGAATATCCAGTTCTACGACTGAGGAATTGTATATTGTTCTCTTATTTCATTTATTGAAGGTTTCTTCTGTAGTTTAAATTGGTTTTTAAACTACTGGCAAAGTATGTATGTATTTGTGGAGTTAAGATATGTAGAATAACAAAATCATTAGGCTGTTTTATCATAAAGATGAACATCTAAATACTGATGACTTAGGAGGAGCAAAAATGTACTTATTTGTTAGCTTTTTGTACTTCTTTTCTTCAGCTATAAATTCACTTTAGGAACTTTTACTTGTAGGACACACACACACAAAAAGAAACATTTTATACTATCACTTTTCTCGACAACTCAGCTTCTTACACAATCTAATGGGAATTATTAATAGCTTCTTTCTGCTAAGTGAAACTCAGTCCAATTCTTCTTAGTTTCCTCTCCTCCAGTCCTTCCAATTGCTTTTTAGTAGAATTATTGGCACAAGTAAGATAAACTGGATTTGCCCTAGCGAATATTTATTCAGCCATATCTAGCAATGCTTCCTTTATTACAAGTGATTCACCAAATCAGTGGGAACAAACTAATAAACCACTACTCCTTTTTTTTACAACACACAAAAAAGTAAGAGGCACATTATGAGTGGAGCAAGAAAGGATTGAAAAATCTTTATCTTTATATTTCTTTGAATGAAATGTCTTCAACACCAATTTGATTTTGTTTTTCTGTAAGTCCACTTGTAGTCTTAAATGCATCACTCAGGTCAGGCAACTCATTTACTCCTCTTTACCTAAGCACTTTACCAGTGTCAAGCTAGGTGCTTCCTTTTGATACTATCTCTGAAAAAAAAACCTAAGTTAACGAAGAAACATGCAAAGGCCCCCAATCTTGTGGACAAAGTCTTCTAGAAATAAAGAAAATATAGCTATACATAAATGAATTGGGAAAAGCTACTCAAAGCACCATTTCTTCTACTGATCAAGTACAGTGGCTACAGGGATCAGAGAAATGCATTATACACAGAGGTGTAAATAGAGTTGTCTAAGCCCCAGAATCTCAGGTGAGAGCCCCCAAACTCAAATGGGATCCCAAACGGTGTAAAAGTTCAGACTTGAGTTCCTGCAAACTGAGGTCAATTGGAACAGTTACTTGGCTTAATGCCAGTAACTGTGAAAGGGATCTTGAAGTCCAAGTGGACAACCACTTAAATATGAGCCAGTGTATAGCATCAGCCCAAAAAGTCAATGCTATCCTAGGCTGCATTAATAGAGGGATAGAATCAAGATCATATGAAGTAGTAGTACCACTTTACAAAGTCTTAGCGCAGCCACTCTTGGAATACTACATCCAGTGTTGGTCACCACAATATTAAAAAGATGTTGAGATTTTGAAAAGAGTACAGAGAAGAGCAACAAAGATGATTAGGGGTCTGGAAGCTAAAACATGTGAAGATTGGTTGCAGGAATTGGGTATGTCTAGCCTAGTGAACAGAAGGACTAGAAGAGAAATGATATCCGTATTCTAATATTTGAAGGGCTGCCACAAAGATTAGGGGCCAAACTATTTTCCAAAGCTCCAGAAGGTAAGAGAAGAAGCTATGGGTGAAAACTAATCAAGGAGAGAAGTACTATAATCTAGAACTAAGGATAAATTTCCTAACAGTGGGAACAATCAACCAGTGGAATGCTTTGCCTTCAGAAGTTGTGGGTGCCCATCACTGGAGATGTTCAAAAGGAGACTGTACATCCATTTGTCTGAAATAGGTACATAAAAGAGAGCTATTGATTGTGGTAGTGAAGGGACAAGTTCAGAAACCAGGAAACCATGAATTGTAGTTCTGCCTTAGGCATGAAAACCAGCCTCGTGAATTTGTACCAATCAGGTCTAGGAAAAAGGCAATGACAAACTACGGTACTTCTGAAACTTTGCCAAGAAAACCTCAGGGACTTGCCCAGGCAATCACCAGGAATCAACACTGACTTGAAGAGACAAGAAAAGAAAAAGACAGGGTTAAAGATGAATTTAAAAAGGCCACTTCCTTTCACACTGTTCATGTTAATTATCCACTGAGAATTGTGAGAAAGAATGAGTCTCTGAGAAAGAATGAGAGATAATGTTGATTGTTATTATTAACTCCTCTGCCTTTTTATCTTCTGCTTGCTATTTGCAGCTGTCTTTCCTGTGTTTGCCTGCCCACCCCCATTTTGATACTTCCCCACCTGTGATTCCTTGGTTTTAAACGTTTTTCTTAATACACTAACATCCTGACAGTTCTTAATTTATCTCTTATTACCCAAAGTAATAATATTTTAACATTATGTTATTGTTAGCCATTTTATTTTCTCATAATGTTATTATGTTTTCTTTTTAGCATGTTTAAAAGTGCCCTGAAAATCTTTTTGTGCCTTCATATATCTATTTTACGCTTTTCTTTTGTTCTCAATTTCCTGGGTATTTTATAATTACAGATTTGTTTGAAACCAATTGGTCAATGACTATAATAAGAGTGTACTTGAACACTCTTGTGATATTGATAAACAAATATCAAACTATAGTTTTTGCTGAACTGAATGTCCCTCATTCTTGCTCTTATCTGGGATGGCTGGGAGTATACTGGGTGTCACTAAACTGGAAATTACTCTCAATAATTTTCCAAAATCTATATCCCTGTAATCCCATATCAGCTGTCTTCTTATCTTTACTTATTCATATCTTTAACTACATACTTTGTTAACTTGGACATATGAATTAGAATTAGGAACAGAACAGAGATAGAAGGGAACTTGGAGGTCTTCTAACCCAACCCCCTGCTCAGACAGAAAGCCCTATACCATTTCAAACAAATGGTTGTCCAATCTCTTCTTAAAAACTTCCAGTGTTGGAGCATTCACAGAAATTTTCCAATTATTTAATAATGATGCTCTCATCCTAATAATGCTGCCGCACCTACCGTATTTTTCGGAGTATAAGACGCACCTTTTTACCCTCAAAAAGAGGGTGAAAACTTGGGTGTGTCTTATACACTGAATGTAGCCCCACCCACCCAGTCACCCCCACCCTTTGGCCTCTGCCTGCCAGCAATTTACCTCTTTGCAGCAAACAGGGCAAAGCACAAGAAGAGCACAAGAAGAGATAAACTGCCTCCCGACCTACAGCTGATGGAGGCTTGCAAGCCACGTGGTAAAATGAAACTAACTACGGTGGCTGTAATGTGACAAATTGCTGGGAGATAAATGCTGGCAATATTAGACTGCTGAAATTGCAAGGAGGCAAGCTATAGCTGCTATGGCTCAGAGCTAGAGCTCTTGCCTCACAATCAGGAGATTGTGAGTTCTATCCTGGGTAGAGGCAGATTCTGTTAATATGTTATTTTGTTAAATGTTTGTAGAGTGTTCAAATTATTAGACTTATTTTTTAAAGACTGCTTTATTATTGTTCTAGACAACTTAACAAAATGAAGAAGCTTTTTAAAATAAATGCTTGCTCTGAAGAGGCCCAGTGCTATTGTATCTTCTTTTAAATAGCAGACAGCCTTCCAGAAAGCCACATCAATTTTAAAGATCTGTAAAAGTATAATCTGAAATGTCCTGTTTTAGTATTAAGTATTAGTATTAAGTATTAGTATTAAAATAAGGCAGCTGAGAAACTCTGACTTAGTCATGTTTGGAGTAGATCTATTTAAATAATTGGGAGGAGTTAGTGTGATTACATTTAAGAAAACTTTCTGGGGTTAATATACTGCCATAAATGTACATTTCTCCAATTCTTTGCCATTTCTATGGGTCAGGCACACATGCACAGAAATACACAGCAAACAGTGTATATCATCTGTACTGTTTGCTGTTTGCTGTTTGGCAAATTGCTGGGAGGCAGAGGCCTTTTTTCCTTGTTTTCCTCCCCCAAAACTAAGGTGCGTCTTATACTGCGGTGCGTCTTATACTCCGAAAAATATGGTACTTTTAGGTATCAAGTGTGTTTCATCCAGTAGAGTAGTTTATATGTGATTATGTCATTTTCTGATAATAAAAGCCTCATTTTAGTCATCTACTTCTTATGCAAGTCAACGGTTTCCATTTTCTTCTTCTACCCCCCCCCAACCCTGCGGGTTTCCAACTTTCACATTCTCTTATTTGCTTCTTAAGATTAGGAGCATGCTATTCACACAGTAAAACATCTTGCTCTAAATAAAACTTGCACCATCAAAGCAACTGTGAACATAATAACAAAGCCGAGGAATTCGTTTCTCTGATTATTTTGCATCTTATGGCATGTAATTTATGACTTTGGCTATAATTGCAAAGTCCTCTGTTTTTATAACACAGCAATTATACTCCTGTTTATTTTCAGATGAAGTGCCTCTGGTCAGATGCTGCTCACATTCCTGCTTGAGAAGTTAGGTATCCTTCTTGGAGCCTGCATCCTACTTTAATCCTGAACTCAGAGCAAAACAGCCCTGATGGGGCTTTTTGAGCCCTGATGCCTTTGATTATATCACATTTTGGGGATTTTGTTTGTTGTCTCTTTTATGGAACATTATACTTTTGTTTTCTTTGCAACCCAGATGGACAGCCATAAAATTGGCTATTTGTTTTGTTCACATAATAAGATTTTTTTTCTTGGCTTAATATATGGTGTGACCACAACCAATTGTGTCATTTATTCAATATACAATTATTAAATAGACCACAGCACACAGCATAGAATCAGTGTAGTCCCCTTATTTTTCTTATCCATCAGTGTAATCCCCTTGTCTATTTGTATTTAGTAAATACAATTAAACCAATTGCTTTCTAGAATTTATTTTTATTTTAATTGTTCCATGATATGCACATCGAAAATAAAAGGTGCTAGATATTGCTAATAGTCACTAGAATCAGTGTGGTAAGAAATGGCAAATAATAAAGATATTGCAGGACTTTTGAAGATTTTTTGTGCAAATAATGAAAACTGCAATTAATATACTACTAAAACTGTCAATGTGTTTGTCAGATTTCCTGTTGTACCCCCATGTTTACCCAACGACATTATGTCGCAACAATTTTTGAATCAAGACATTTAAAATCCACTAATTTTTCACTAGTTTCCACAATATTCAAACCACTTTTATTCACAAAGTCATGGCCATTGCAATATTGCCACGGTCACATGATTTTGATTCTGATGCTCCCTGCCAGTTTCCCACAAGCAAAGTCAATGGGGAAGCTATCAGAAAGTCAAAAGTCGTTTCTACTCCTACTGCATTCCCCCCCCCGCCTTTGGTCATTCTATTTATCTGTTTAGATAAATAAATCATAATTTAGCTCATTTGTCACTACAATTGTTTTTCTATCTGATGTACACTCTTCTTACACAGGACCATTTGGCATTGGGGTAAAAAATGGTCTGCCTAAAATTTAATATTATATCCTAGTCATATTGTACTGTATTAGCTTTCTTCGTAATAATGACCCAATGGATCAAGAAATTGTCTAGTTATTCATATACAGTAAGTGATGGATGCCAGAGGATGGTTAGTGTGGCCTTATTGGAGACTGAAAGAACCTAAATAATACAATACAGCACAATTGTATCATCCTCCATAATGTCCAATGTCATCACTATTTGTGCACAATGTGGGCAATTAAAATCTCTACCATCCAACATCTCCAAAGATAGTCCAAAAAACTTCTGTCTCTAATCCTGCTTGGGTTTTACTTGGAGTGGTAAGGGGATAAATACAAGTCTTTAAACCATTCCTCTCAATAGGGACAATAAGTGGAGAAATTGTCAAGTCTCTTCCATTGTCTCGGAAGAATGAGGAAGAGATCGTCAAAAAGTACATTCAAGTCAAACTTCGAAACAAATGTCCATGAAAACCAGCTTCAGAACTGATTATTTTTTAAAAAACTTATATCTAAAACTTATATCCAGTTTAAGCCAAAGTAGTAACCCAAAACAGAAGAGACAAAAAGGGATATTCCACTTAGGTCCTCATTAATGATTGAATTCACTTCTTCATTATTGCTTTTGCTTTTTCCTTGCAACACACTGTCTCATTATATAGAATAAGCTAGAATCATTTTCTTAGATTATAAAATGTAAGAATCTTGAAGCAGAATCTGTATAAGTTGTAGGTTTTTTTAAAAACAACAACAACCACCTAAGGAGGTTTTTTAAAAGTGCTATTTAATTATTTAAAAATTAAAAAATATCTTAGCGTGTGAAAAATCCTTTAAAAGAACCTGACTGACTTTTATGTCTAGGTCATAGAAGCCTTTCCAAGATGGTTTGCAATTTCACTTTAGTTTCTTAACTGAGGGTGGTGAGAAAGAAATACTCTAAATTATTGGTAATTTCATACACTCTCTTTTCTCTAAATTGTGACCATGCTGATAGTGTTAATGTTAATGCATGGCTGAATAAACACCATTGCATTGCAGCTTTGATTTTGTAATCAATAAGGTGAAGCCCTTATTTAACCTGAAATCTTTCATCTATTATGATTATTCTCAAGTGCTTGTGCAATTGATTACATTTTCCCCCTCTCTTTTCTTCCATTTGCCATGGCCTAGCAGACAGCCAAGAAAGCTGTTTTTCTTGTAGCAGACAGATGAAATGAGTTGGTTCTGCATATGGAAATGGAAGACAATTTTGCATGTGCTAGAAGACATTTTCATTTAGCCTTTCATCCTTTGGGTTTCAACTCTATCATTTGTTTTTCTACATGCTTCAGGCAAATATTGACTGTTCATTTGCAAATAGGAATTGGTTATCTTTGAAAGGTTCATAATAAACATCATATGAAAGGATCCAGGAATCGTATAGGAAGGAAGAAGAAAACAAATGTCTTTTAACTAAATATCTCATCAATGCAAAACTGTTTATTTGGCAATTTCAAGAATTGTGTAGATACGTTCAGTGCCTGCCTTCTATTTCTACACAATACAATTTTGATTACATTGTCATCATATAAGAAGAGAAATATCCGCCTTGCAGATCTTGAAACTGGAGCTATTCTTGTTCAATACAATCTGTTTAACAGTTTAAAATATTTTCTAGATTTGCACATTATGCCAGCAGTTAACTAATAGATGGTTCAAACAACATGTTCAGCCACAAAAGAACTAGCCAGTTTTAACCCTAACCAAGCATAGCATGTTGTGCAAGCATATCTATCTAATAAGTCTTTCAATTTGACTCCATAGATAGGCATGGACAATGAGCCTATCTAATTGTGTTATGTGAGAATTATTCTTTAATGCAAAAGTAGTTTAAAAAGAAATGGTCAATGAAAGAACACTATCATGTGTAACTTTGACAGTATTTTATGAAAAAGGGGAACCATGTGAATGGTTGGTATTTTTACACTTTCCATTTATGCAACTTATACCATAGTATTATTCAAGGTATCAACTGTGTAAATGTATTTAAATCTCATCAATCACAGAATTGAAAGAACCATTGAAACTACTGAGTTCAATCCCATTCTTGGGGAGATGTTTCTAATAGATTAATTTCCTGTTCTACCAAATTTAAACACTAAGAATGCAAGAGAGAGAGAGAAATGGAGACTGAAATTAATTCTGTCCATTATGTTCATAGGGACACTTGCCCATAAAATTGCTTCTGCCTCTATTTACTATAACTGATTGGTAGCACTATAAAACTGAAAATTAGAAGTTGTTTCTCATTGAGGTAATACTCCTTTCTTTAGAGGCTGTTGTGCTAAACTAATAATTCTTTGATTGGTCTGAGCATTACTTACTAGTATTAATTCTTCATTTCCCAAATTCAGAACTGATGCCCGCAGGTACAAATGCTAAGTTAGGTCTCCAGGATGATTCCAGTTTCTTGCATTTATGTATTGTAAACTTCAACTCTGTTATATTAACTTGTTTTAGTACTTGTCATTTTAAGAACAAACAAATTCATAATAGCACTTAGCAGTAGCACTTAGACTTATGTACCTGCTTTACAGCCCTCTCTAAGCGGTTTACAGAGTTCAGCATATTGCCCCCAACAATCTGGGTCCTCATTTTACCGACCTCAGAAGGATGGAAGGCTGAGTCAACCTTGAGCCGGTGAGATTTGAACCGCTGACCTTCTGAACTAGCAGCCAGCTAAAGTAGGTTGCAGTGCTGCTTTTAACCACTGTGCCACCTCTGCTAATAGGATATGAAAGTTTCCAAACTATTGATTGCACGCAGCAGCCACAGCCACTGATCACCAATAATGTATTATAATACCTGTATGCAAATCAAATTATTCTTCTGACCCAATTCCCACTGTACGATAAGACTAGCAAGGTTGTATATTTGTCCCTTATTTAGTTTTTATATTCATTCCACAGTTCAGGCATTCTCAAAATGTAAGTTCCACCATACATTCATAGATAGCAATTCTATATGTGTCTTAATTTATGCAGCTGACACTATCATTCTCTCCCAAACTCAGGCTTTCCTTGACAGAGCCTCCAGACTCTAGCATATGTTGCAGCATGAAAAATGAGAAGTTAATTATTTGAAAATGAAGTTAGTTTAATTTACTAAGCAGCGTGCCAACTGAGACCACAATTGGAAAAGTAATGTCGTTCAAATTGAGCAGATTAAGGTTTTTAAATATCTAGAAATTTATTTTTAATCTACTACCTCTTGGAATCAACACTGAGAAACTATAGTTTATGCCCAGAAGACTTCCAATAATATAATTAGATTTGCAGGATGTAACAGTTACAACTTCATTCCTGCAGCAGTGAAATTATTTGAGCTAGGATGCTGAGTTCCCTACTGTATGAATAACAATTTTGCATTTGGAAGATATGAAGTCCTTAGAAGCAACTCAGACAAAATTTATTAAAATCCTGCTTTGTGCTCCTCAATCCACCCTACACATTTCTTCAACTGGAACTAAGCTGTTCTTCTGTGGAAGACCGCACAAGAATTCATTGCTTGAAATGTTAGCTAAAACTAACTTTCTGGGGTGAGTCTTTGATTCAGTATGTACCGTACTTTTTGGAGTATAAGACACATCTTTTTCCTCCCTAAAAGTGGCTGAAAATTTGGGTGTGTCTTATACTTCGAATGTAGCTTTTTTTTGCCAGCCCTAACTAGGTGCTAACAGATCTTCCCAGCTCTTACCTTGCAGGCTCTTTAATTGTTACTCTCTCAGAAGAATGTTTTTCCAGCCCTAAGTCTTTGCAGGGTTTTTTTCATTGCTCTACTTGCTCCAAAGAAGTTTTTTTCTAGCCCTAACCAGGTGCTAATGATCTTCCCAGCTCTTACTGGCTTGCAGGTTCTTTCATTGTTATTCTCTCAAAAGAAGGTTTTTTTAAGTCCTAACCAGGAGATAAAATAATGTGCTGAAGCTGCTCCGAATAAGATTTTTTCTAGCCCTAACCAGGTGCTAACAATCTTCCCAGCTCTTACTGGCTTGCAGGTTCTTTCATTGTTACTCTCTCAGAAGAAGGTTTTTTTAAGTCCTAACCAGGGGATAAAATAATGTGCTGAAGCTGACCAGACTAAGGACGCTAGCCAGATGAATACCTGGTAGGCAGATTGTTTTCCCCTATTTTCCTCCCCAAAAACTAAGGTGCGTCTTATACTCCGGTGCGTCTTATACTCCGAAAAATACGGTAAGTGTACTTCTTGAGGGGGGGGAAACCCCCTGTACTGTCAGATTCTATACACTGTGATCTCTCCGGTCAATTTCTTATAGTACTTGGACCAAGGTGAAACATAAATCAAACAGAATTTTTGATTTTGATCTTCTGAATAACAGATAAAAATTCTATGGGACTCTAAAGTAGATCTTTGGCTATACCAAATTATCTTAACATCTATTTTTCCGTTCTGCATAAGAGGGTTCTTATATTACCAATATAATTTTGCTAGAGAGGTGATTTAATAGCATCCCATGCATGGTACTCTTCTTTCCATGTTCAGATGAAGCCATTGAGAAAGAATCATACCCTAAATCAATTCCTAAAATGAAGAGGTTATGTTATATAAAATGATACCTTTGCAAAAACCCAACTTGCAAATGGAGTAAAAACAATTCGTTATTTCTGTCTAGCCTGAACACTGGATTTTTGTTGGCAAATGAGCAAGAGGAAGATAGTGTAGCACCATGTACAATTATTTTAATCCAGGTTTTAAAATGGCTTGCTAGATAATTAATCAATCAATCAATCAGTAAGCGTTTTCAGAAGAAACTGAGGTTTACATCTGTCTTTACTAGGTTGAAAGGCTATGGGGAATAATAAACATTTTAAAGGACTATGCCTATCATTTTGCCGGCTGGCGGGCCCTAGGGGGAGGGCCTTCTCTGTGGGGGGGCCCGCGCTCTGGAACCAACTTCCCCCAGAGACCCGAACCATCCCCACCCTGCTGGCCTTCCGAAAAGCCGTCAAGACATGGCTTTTCCTGCAGGCAGGGGGTAGAGACTAATCCATCTGAGCTCTCCCCCGGGTATGTTTGGTTGATGGATGTTCGTAAATATTAATTTTTTAATTTTTGTATTTGGTTTTAATTAATGTTTATTGACTGGTGTTCTTGTATATCTGCTGTACGCCGCCCTGAGTCCCTCGGGAGCAGGGCGGCATATAAAAACCAAGAAATAAATAATAAATAAATAAATAAATAAATAAATAAATAAATAAATAAATAAATAAATAAATAAATAAATAAATAAATAAATAAATAAATAAATAAATAAATAAATAAATTTTCAATAAATCCCAACTGATGGTTATTTTTTGTCAATCATTTCTTTTAAATAATGACCTTCATGGAATGAGGAAACTTCTTTCAGGACCTTGTTTAGCTCAGCTGGTTCTTACCTAATTCCTGTTCTGGTTGGTCGAGGCCTCCTGGAATTTGGCATGCGGTTGAGTCCATGTAGTGTTTAATCCCTTTTTTCAAGATGATGAGATACCACCTACTTTGAAGGACTTTGAAGGACATACTACTTTGCTAGTATGCCTACTTCTTAGGAGGTCATGCTTGGACCCACAGTGTGAATATCTTTCATCCAGTCTCCAAACTTCCATTTCTAATTGTTGTTTTGTGGATAACCTTCAGATAGGGTCAGGATGGAGGTGAGTGTAGTTATTCTAATGAAGATTTCTCAATGGCTTTCATCATTCATTCATTCATTCATTCATTCATTCATTCATTCATTCATTCATTCATTCATTCATTCATTTATTTTACCATCAAATAATATTGTTCTGGACCAGCTTTGGACTTTTGGAAGCACTAGTCTATAGTGGTTCTCCTCTTTTCTATATGGCCAGTTCCCCTTAATGTTGATTGGTTAAAAGAAAAAAAAGTCCAACCCTAAGCTGCTAAAGTGTCTCAGGACTTAGGTGTCTCACTCATCTGTTTTAACATTCACATGAAACCACAGCAGGGGTGGATTCTAACTTACCTTGCTGCCGGTTCACTTCCTCCTGCGCCGCGTGGCCATGCCTCATGGGCACACAAGCGCTTTGCGCACACGCACATGCTCAGTGCTGAAAAATTAAAAAAAAAACCAAAACAAGATGACAACACATGTGCAGTGCCGGAAACTCAGCTTCTGCGCATGTGCAGAAAAAAAAAACTCACAAATTTTTTTTTCAAAAAGAAAAGAAAAGAAATCTTTAAAAATTCCAGAAAAAAGATGGCAGCGGCACTGACAGAACAGGTTCCGTGACATCATCGTGATATCACCAGCGGCTTGCTACTGGTTCAGGCGAACCAGTCCGAACCAGTCTGAACCCACCTCTCAACCACAGGGCAAAGTCATTCAATAACACAGGGTGTAGTATACTACATACATTGATGATATCAGTGGTGTATCTCCACCTAGCAACAGGTAATGCTGTTGAAGTACACAAAGTGTCAAAGATTATGATGGTCTGGATGTTCAGTTTTGGACTCAAATTTCTTTGACTATTATCTTGGTTGGGGCTCCTTCTGTTCCTTAAGGTTATTCTTACATTCCATGACACCCAGGATCTGGTGATGTGACATTGTTGATGTTTAACAGAGTTGCACCTCCCTGAACAAAATTAATGCTTTCATTGGCTTCAACTTTCACTGAATAGATGTCATCAAACCTGGCCCAGTTATATGCATATTTCATAATAATTTGTAATTCTGCACCAATAGAAATCATGACCATTGTATTCCATTCTGTTCTTCTTTCCACTTGCTTTACAATTTATACATGAAAAGATTTGATATAAAATACAGTAATTTCAGTAATTACCTCATTACTTCAATTAATAAAGTAATTAATTCAGTAACCTGGTGATTATAATGAGCTCTGTAAATATATAGTAGCTGTTATTTATTTTTGATGGGTTATGGGTGCAGTAATTTCTCCTGGAAATATGCTGTTAACCAATGTAATATACAATATAATCCTCTTGTTTCTGCTGTTGTCTAAAAAGTCTCAAGTCTTCATCTGTATGTACACAACTTTCCCCATTGTTTATATTTTTCCCAAAATCAGATCAATAATTTCTATATATTTAGAAATATATCCTAGATACCTAGACTTGCCCCACAGGTTAAATATTGGTGTGTCTTTAAAATCTTGTGCAAAAAATATTTCACTGATATTCATTTGGTCAAAAGTTTTATTTGCTTCTGCAGCAGATTCTGTGCTATGCACCAGTTTTTAATCATTATGCTATATTGTAACAATAAAATTAAAAAGCCTTGGGTGCAGCAAATGATCAGTGGAGTTGACTTTGCAGATTGCTGAATGCCTCAAAGAAAGTCCCCCCCCCCTGAAATGCCTTGATAAATGTGGGCATTTTTAAGATATTCATTACTATGTTTTCCTGTTTATTTCAACGGTATGTTTGTCTCAAATTTACTTTCATTCACTGGATTTTTATCCCACTTTTCTGCTAACAAATGAAGTTCAAAGTGATTAACAATAAGCATAAAAGCAATGTAATTGAAAATACAGTTCATAACATCTTTAAAATATAAATTAATATAAATTCAAATTAAAAACAAACAAATAGAACATCACAATTGCATCTTCCAAGCTGTAGCCAAAAACAGTACAGTTATATTGTCATCATGGTTTAGGAACAAAAGCCAAGCATATATGATAAAACTCACTTCTATATCCATAATCAAGTTATAAAACAAAGCAAAATAAAACCTAAAATGTTTGACAGGGTAAAGATTTGATTCAGAGATTTCAGCCAAAGATCAGTTGATCCAATCTCCAAATTGAACTTTATTTTTTAAAATTAGAAGCATTGAAATTAATTTGGAATTCCAAATTGTAAATCCCTTACTCTTACCTAACTAGTTTTATATATATGGTGAAAAGCTGATAGGGAAGAGAACTTTGTGGCCTAGAGGTTAAAACTGCTGCCTTACAAGCAGACTGCTCAGGTTCAAATCCCACTAAGGGTATGGCTATCTGACGAGAGCAAAATAGCTCAAAATAGATCTCTAATAGTCTCCCTTTATTTTCATTTATCAGCAAAAAAATGTTACACACACACACATATATATGTATATATGTATATATGTATATATGTATATATGTATATATGTATATATGTATATATGTATATATGTATATATGTATATATGTATATATGTATATATGTATATATGTATATATGTATGAAAAGGATCAACCATTCTTTTACACTGCAGAAAGAATTTTAATAATCAGTAATAATTATAGGAGGCTCTTTCTCCCACCGTCTCAAATCAATCAAGACTAGAAACTATGTTGTAATCAGGTACATTTTAACAAGGGTCTGGGAAAGATCACTGAAAGCAGATCTCTGCTAAGAAATCAACTGATAAATAGCAAAGCCAATTACTTGGGCAAGAGTAATTAACCAGACAAAGAACCTGTTCACCCACACTTCCTCAAACCTACAAATAGGCCACCATCTTCACCAGGGGTGTGAAACTCGATTTCATTGAGAGCCACATCAGGGTGGGCATGGCCAAGGTGGACATGGCCAGCATGATGCCACTCGTGTCAGGGGTGCCTGTGGTGGTCTGAGTACTCTGCCAGCAAAAATGGGTTCCTGAGCTCCCATTTTGAGCTGCAATGGCCTCCTGCAACCCTCTGCCAGTGGAAACGGAGGTCGGGAGGGCCACATTTTTGCTGGCAGAGGCACTGTGGGCCAGTCCTTTGCTGTTTCCAGGTCAGCCATATCTAAGCACCCCGTGGGCTGGATCCAGCCCACTGGCCTTGAGTTTGACACCCCGATCTACACAATAAAGGCAAGCTTGCAGACACAAGGAAGGACAATTAAGATTTATCTTTTAACAGAGTCACACAATAGGACCTGCACATGCACACACCTATACACCTCAAACACACAACAAGGACCCCGTCCCAGGTAAAAAAACAAGTGAGAAAACCAATGTACAGTATCCTGGAGATTTGCAAAAGTGACCTGTAAACCTGAGCAAAATATGCAACTAAACCAGAAGGGGAAATGGTTAACTCCCTGCTCATGGAGAATTCTCATTTATTCTTGGTGATCTTTTCATATAGATAAGACTAAACCAGGGTCTGCAACCTTAAACACTCAAAGAGCCATTTGGACCCGTTTCCCACAGAAAAAAAAACATCAGGAGCCACAAAATCTGGGTGGGCATGGCCAACTCGACATCACTCACTCCTATCCAGTCACATGACCTCCTACCCACACCTACCCAGCTGGTCATTAGGGCAGACAACTGGTTGTTAAAAAACACCAGGAGACACAAAACCCTTTTGACATCTCTCCCTTCCCCGCCTCTCTCTCCCTCCCTCCCTTTCTCTCTCTCTCTCTGTATCCCTCTATGTCTCTCTCTCTCCCCCTCTCTTCTCCTCCCTCTCTTCACTCTCTCTCTCTGTATCTCTCTCTGTCTCTCTCTCTCTCCTCCCCTCTCTCTCCCCTCTGTATCTTTCTGTGTATCTCTCTCTCTCCCCCTCCCTATCCCCCCTCCCTCTCCCCCTCTCTCTGTATCTCTCTCTGTGTCTCTCTCCCCCCCTCTCCCTCTCTCTCTCCCCCTCTCTCTGTATGTCTCTATCTGTTTATCTCTCTCTCTCCCCCATCTCTCCCCCCTCTGATTCTGATATGAGGCGTCGAGTAGGCCATGAGGACTCTTGCAGTGCCTTGCGCAGCACAGGGAACTTTAGCGTGCTTCACAATGGGGGAGAAGGGGTCCCCTCCTCCTCCTGGAGCCCATTACAACATTGAGCCACAATGCAACCCTGTCCCACTTGCCCTTATCAACAGGATGTGGCTTACAACTCCGAGCCCAAAGAGACAGAAGGCGAGGGTTGCCTTGAGCCAAATGTGGCTCGAAGGCAAATATAGGGCCACTTCGGTCATGCACTAAGGTTCCGGCCATCGCCTTGCCGTGTCCCCTCTCACCCCCCCAGCAGCTCTTCGGCTGAGGATGCACGCTACATCCCCAAGCTGCAGGAGGCAAAGACTGTCTTGAGCACAAATGTGGCATGAAGGCAAGTACAGGGCCACTTTGCTCCTGCACTAAGGCTCCGGTGACCCTCCTCTTCCTCCTCCTTCTCCTCCTCCTCCTCTTGTGACCCCCTTGCCGGCTGTGGCACAGTGGGGAGGCTGCATACAAGCGGGAAGATCTTCCTCAAGTGAGAGGCCTGGCTCGGCAAAAGCGCAGAAAAGGTGTACACAGGGCAGTTGGTTTCCCTGCTTGTGTGCACCCTCCCGGCCCCACCACAGCCAGCCAGAGGATCACGAGAAGAGAAGGAGGGAGAGGAGGAGGAGGGTCACCCGAAGGGAAGCCTCCACCATGGCTTGCGCTCGTTCCTCAGCCAGCCCAGATTTCCAAAAAGTTGCCAAGAAAAAAGAAAAGGAGTAGTGAAGAGCCCGAAGGAGAGCTTGCCAGCTTTTCGAGAAGAGACACAAAGACAGAGAGAGATACAGAGATACACACACACACACACACACACACACACACACACACACACACACACCACAAACACACACGGCTTTAATTGAAAAGCATCCTCCGGAGTTCCCCATGCACGTTTTAAAGACACAGCTCGGCGCTGTGGGCCTGTCCCCCTTTCTTTCATCCCCTCCTCCCAGATCCCATTCCCACCCTGCCAGCCCATGCGATAGTGAGGCCAGCATCAGTCACGACTGTGACTTGGGGCGGAGAGCAGGTTGCACATCTCTCCAAGCGACCGAGGCAAGCCTAGCACCAACAAGAGCTGGAAGAAGCTCCAGCGAGAATGAGGCACTAGAGAATCAGCCCCAGTTACTTCTCCATCCCCCGTCATTGCCCTTACATTTTCAGGCTAGGCAAGGAGTGACTGGGAGGGGAGGGTGAGGAGTGGGGCCATCAGTGATGGGATCACCCGACAACAGAGGGCCCAAAGAGCAGCCCCCCCCGGACTAAACAGAATGAAGATAAGGCCCTTATCAATCACTCATCTCTGGTACTTGGGGATGATTGAAGACTCAATCCTGAAGGAATATCAAACAGCACACTGGCCTAAGGAAACACATTAATTTTCTTAATCTGCACGTCTTTGAAGGAATTAGAGTGATGGTTATCACAAATGGACCCCTGCACAAAGTCATCAAAGTAACTAGGGAACATACTATAAAGCAATGAAAATTTCTTCATTTTCTTTGCGTTATCTCCAGGGAGAAATAAGATCCAGTCCTGATCACCAGGTCAGAGTTCAGCCTAGTTTTCATGATGCTAGTAAAAACTGTAAATGATAGCCTGAGTTTCCACCTTGCACTAAAAGCAAAATATGGTCTACTTCTTTCTAGTTCATATGTTATGTGAACATAGACAACTGAGGCTTACTGAATAAGTCAGGGTCACACAATATGGCTGGGCAAAGGTTTTCTTGAATTTGCAGGAGTCTCTTCTGGCTATATTAAACAAACCTATGGAGGCAAACTGTGGCCATCTCTTGTAAACTTTTTAAGCAAATCATAACTTAATGCAATATATGAAATCAGTAACTGATTCCCATATAACAAATGTGCTTCTTTTACACCACATATTTTAACATAACATTTATAATTTATATTGACATATTTTTAAATATTTTCAATTGAGTTATTTATTAAGCAATAGATTTTAAGAAATCTCAAAATGATTTACAGTCTGGTCAACTGCTTTTAGTGCTAATTTGAGACTGGGAGCAAGATTCAAATACGTCCACAGACTCAGACAATCCTGAATGACTGTGGGGCAGAATTTTTCCAATCTAATCTATTTCACCAAGGTTATTGTGAGGTGAAAATAAAGGAGGAAGTTATTTGTATACCATTTTGAGATCTTATCAGAAATGTGGGATGTAAACCTATTGAACAAATTTCTCTTTCAAACCACATAAAACTATAAAGCACTGTGAAGCGATATATAAGTCTACGTGCTATTGCTATTGCTATATTATTCTGATTATTGCAATACTTTAACTTCCCTCACTGTTTTCAAACTTTTTCTTTTTTCTGAGCAAGAAACATGATTTACTTGAAAAGACATTGCAGTCGAAACATGTAGTTAATTTAACTTTAAATGTCAGGTTCAGCTTCATTTATTCAAGTGTCATTTGATACTGCATGAAAAAATGATAAATCTGTATTGCCACTTTTGGAACACATGATCCCCAATTAAGGCAAGTAATGGCTCATCTGCAATTATTTTATATTAATATCTATCCCACAATTTCTTCTCTATTGAACTTTTATTGTTCTCACACACACACACACACACACACACACACACACACACACACACACACACACACACAATATGTGTGTGTGTGTGTGTGTGAGTGTGTAATATTTATTTATAATTTATATAATTAAGACATATATATGTCAGTCTCCTTTCATATGCAACTGTAGTGATTCTTTTTTAATAAGAAACATCTTAATAGCTAAGCCAATAATAACTAATAATAAATAAAACATTACTTTTTCCATAATTCAAGAAATATCTCATAACTGAAAAACCATGAAGTGGTTTATAGTGTACGAATGGAAAGAAGTGTACGAATGGAAGGAAGTGTACGTATAGTGTACGAATGGAAGGAAGCAAATAATAGAAGGAAAATAATAAGAGGCCATTCCCATCATAGGAAAGACAATAATCTGCTCTAAAATTTGATCCATGTGAGGGAGACTCACAGTTGGATGAAAAAAATAATGAAAGCAATGTCCTTCAGTGGAAACTTTCCTGCTAACTCTGGCTCTTGAATTAAGCAAGGCCTTCCATTCTTAGAGGAGATTTACAACTATCATCACTAATTCCAAAATTAGACAATATATTTGGGATAAGGCCAGTTCATTCGGATCAAGCCTATTAACAATAACCAAGAAAGCTAGTTTCCCTTAAAGTCACCATTAGGTTTATTATAAATGATGAATTCCTTGGTTATAGTGTCTTGGGAACCAAGTTGATGTGCCTTTTGCACACAGAAGCAAACAAAAACACAAAGAGTTGTGTTTTTGATGCCTTTGGTCCATTTTTAACTCTCCCTTGATTTAAGGAGTAGATAACTTCCCATTTATGACATGCAGTATAAAGGGGCTGTCCATATGTTCTTGTTCTACAGTATTTTGAAAATATATTTTCTTGATCCATGCTCAGAAATTTCCAGTACAATTGTTAGCCATCATTCCAGCAATTCTTCATGATAACTAAACATCCTAGCTCACTGCATTTTAATATGGCTATCTTATTCACTTTAGTCTATGAAATAATTTCTTTACTCCATTCTATCCCTGATCTTTGTTTATAATAGCATTTTGCAAATGTATCGATACTTCTGAATGCACATTTTTATTTAATTATTAGCTTTTTATTTTGGAGTCTTGACTAGACATCCAAGAAAACAAACGAATGAATCACTGAATCAATCACCCCAGAATTCTCATTTGAGGCGTGAATTATCATGCTCAAATTTTCCTAATTGGGACACATCATATCAAGACTTAGCTCTTTGGAGAAGATCCTAGTACTAAGAAAGGTAGAAGAAAAGAGAACAGGATGACAAGAAGCAAAGTGATTTGACAGTTACAGAGTTGATAAATATATTGTTGGGAGACTTAAAACAGCAAGTTAGAGACAGGTCAAGATGGAGAAAATATACCTATCTGGTCACTATGGGTCCACAGCAACTTGATGGAATGATATTTCTTTTCTAGCATTAGATTGATATTCATCTTGCATGACTCAATTGAATTCTATAATCAGAGATTTTAAAACTGTATACTTTGGAGTTTAAAAAAACCTCTGTGTTAATTGATGGCTACACCCAATTTGTTGATTGATTGATTTAGACAAAATTAAAACAAATATACACTCATAGTGTTGATTGAGAGGGGTCAATCAACAGAGAGGGGTCCATCCCACAGCCCTTAAAAGCTGCTGTGGTGAGGCCCCTCCTCAAGAAGCCTTCCCTGGACCCAGCAGATTTAAAGAACTTCCGTCCAGTCTCCAATTTGCCCTTCGTGGGTAAAGTTGTTGAGAAAGTGGTGTCGCTCCAATTCCTGTGGTTATTGGAGGACACTGATTATCTGGATCCTTTCAATCGGGTTTCAGGCCCGGCTACAGTACAGAGACTGCTTTGGTCACCCTGATGGATGATCTCTGGTGAGCCCAGGATGGAGGTTATTCCTCCATCCTGGTGTTACTTGACCTCTCAGCAGCTTTCAATACCATTGACCATGGTATCCTTCTGCGCCAACTCGGTGAGGTGGGAGTGGGAGGCACCATTTTACGGTGGTTCTCCTCCTACCTCTCTGATAGGACACAGTCAGTGTTGACAGGAGGGCAGAGGTCGGCCCCTAGGCCCCTGATTTGCGGGGTGCCTCAGGGCTCGGTCCTCTCGCCCATCCTGTTTAACATTTACATGAAAACACTGAGTGAGATCATCTGATGACACGGGGTGAGGTATCAGCAGAATGCTGATGATACCCAGTTGTACATCTCCACCCTGTGTCAGTTCAGGGAAGCAGTTGATGGAATGTGCCGCTGCCTGGATGATGTTAGTGTCTGGATGGGAATGAATAGGCTCAAACTCAACCCTGACAAGACTGAGTGGCTGTGGATATTGCTCCCCAAGGATTATGTCGACTTTCCCTCCTTGTTTCTCGGGGGAGAAAAATTGACTCCCTCGGAACGGGTTCGCAATTTGGGTGTTCTCCTAGACCCACAGCTAAAATTGAAGCAACATCTTTCAGCTGTGGCTAGGGGGACCTTTGCACAGGTTCGTCTTGTGCACCAATTGTGACCCTACTTGGAGAGGGAGGCTTTGCTCACAGTCACTCATGCCCTTGTCACCTCACGGCTTGACTACTGTAACGCGCTCTACATGGGGCTACCCTCAAAAAGCATCCGGAGACTGCAATTGGTACAGAATGCAGCTGCGTGAGCTGTGGTGGGTGTGCCAAGATACACCCACGTAACACCTATCCTTCACCAGCTGCATTGGCTGCCTATTAGTCTCCGGTCACAATTTAAGGTGTTGGTTTTGACCTTTAAAGCCCTACATGGCTCAGGGCCAGGTTACCTCCGGTACTGCATCCTACTACATTCCTCCCTACGACCAGTTAGGTCCCACAGAGTGGGCCTCCTACAGGTCCCATCAGCCAAACAATGTTGGTTGGCGGGCCCATGGGGGAGAGCCTTCTCTGTGGGAGCCCCATCTCTCTGGAACCAACTCCCACCAGAGATCCGGACTATCCCCACTCTACTGGCCTTCCGCATAGCCGTAAAAACATGGCTCTTCCGGCAGGCGGGGTGAAGAAGTAGAAGATCGGATTCCCCCTGAATGAATGGTTTTTTTAAATGATGTTATGTTTTATATTATCATGTTTTTTATTGTATTGTTCTTATTCCTATTGTACGCCGCCCTGAGTCCTACGGGATTGGGCGGCCTATAAGAACTTTTAATTAAATTAAATTAAATTAAATTAAATTAAATAGTGTAATCCCTTACAGAAGATGCTTAGAGAGTGAAAACAGCTAGCTTAGATGATTTTGGGGGGGTGGGGGTTGATTGATGGTTTCATTTTAACTTCATCAAATATTTACCAAGATACTTGACCAATACTGTTCTTATCAGGAATATAGTTCTGGGTAGCAGGTCTGAACTTAAAAAGTGGGAACATTGTTCTAGTTGGCACTATTCTTTTAAACCTATAATTTCTTTAAAACTAATATTGATTATTCATTAATGTTGCTAACAATTTCAGAAAAATCAGAAGCATATTCAAAAATGACATGGGTGGGAAAGAATTAATCAATTGTACTATTCTCCTAATAGATTAATCCTATTAATCTATTCTATTAAGTAGTTAATAGAATTTTTTCTTGTTAGTCTTTTGTGATATTTCATCATTAAGTACAATGAGAATGATGCTATCCTACTTCCCTAATTTCACTCTGAAAGTTCTACAAGAAGACTGTATAAGCAATTAGCAGTTAATGCTGCTGCTTCATACTCATCTTGTTAAACGGGCTTGTAAAGCCATCTTTTTTTTTGCTGCACCTAAGCTATTTTCCATTCATTAGGTAATCACTAAAACAACAGGATTGCACATTTCCAGATAGTATTCACCCACTTACTTTTAAGAATCCAAATCGGATGAACATTAAGGTAGGATGTCATAGATATCATATCTTTCACCTGTCTTCAAGTACAGAAAGGTATGTGAAAGCTTTATTTTCCATTTAGTGATCACGGATTAACTATTTTTTTTTCTCTTTTACAATCTTAACAGAATATTGATGCATAAGCAGAAAGGAATAACCATATTCCCTCTCTTACATTTTCCTCAATGTCAATGCATTTATACTAGTTTCTGTTTGTTAAGATAGTCTAAACCAATGCACAAAGCCTGCCAGACAGCAAGGAAAGAAGCAATCAGACCTACAATATACAGCGGCACCATACAACTTTCCTATTCAGTAAACGAGCTTGAGATTTTTTTTCAGGCTTCTGCACAAATCTTTGTAATTGTTTTAAGACTCTCATTAAATAATTCAAAGTAGTGGCCTCTTCTTTCAGACTTGTACAGAAGACTGGTTACTTTAATATATAACAAGCAAATAAATGAATAACTGAACAAGATTTGGTTTGGGCAAAACATAATACAGAATGAGTTCAAAAAATGCCATACTGAAATCCAGCTAAAGAAACAATTGATCTTCTAAACCTGTAATGGAAAGTGCATAAACAAAGTCAGGAATGTAGAAGCTGAAAAATCAATGATCGTGGACAGATGCTTTTTCTTAATGTAAGAAAATCTAGAAGAGTCATGATGTGTCTTATAAAAAAAACCGATTTCACAATCCAGGGAAAGAGCGTTCAAGGAGAAGATGTGAAATTATATGTGGAGAATTACACAGTGATGTACGTATATTTATCACCAATCTTACACACTGACTTTTATGTCTGTCACATAATAAAGAACTATATGTTCTTAAAAAAAGCAGGAATGTAGTGCAACATCACTCTAGTTATTTCAAATCTATTGAAGGCCATAACATTACGGTATTTTTTTTTAGATTTGATATTAGCTTTTTTCCTGGATTAAAAGTACAAATAGTAGAAAATTGAAAATAAACATTAAGGGGTTTGTGACAGGGGTGGGCTTCAAAATTTTTTAGAAAGGGGTTCTCTGCCTGGTTGCTGGGTGGGCATGGCCATGGTGGGCGTGGCCTAGTTGGCCTGCTGTACCACGGCTGTGTGTGTGTGCATTTTTGCCCTCCCCAAACTCTGGAGGCTTTCCTTGAGCCTCCAGGAGAGCAAAAACAGTCTCCCCAGGCTTATCTATATACTTATATGTATTATCTAATACAAGATTGACAAAATAAATAAATTTAAAAATTAAATTAAATTGAATGAGTACTAGGAGAAAGACATATATATTGTATAACTCTTGATATTTGTGAGGCTTGTCAATGATCAAGTTGTAGGAACTGATATTCTTTTGAAGCAGTAATCTTGCTGAAAAAGAATCAACACCGTGGCTTTAGAAGAAATCCAGCCCCAGAAACTGTCCATTATTAATGATAGTTTGTGATCAGCAGAATAGCAAATGACAGTTCTGACTATTTTCATTTGTCTTATTTCTTCATTTTTCTAAGGTTTAATTTGGTACAGGTATGCTTTTGCATTAGAAAGAGTAACAGAGAAAAGCATGCTAAATTAACAGCTTATTTTTGTTTCTAAAATTAAATTAAATTCTTAATTCCTTAGTATATAGTGGGAATGTTGTAAAACAGTTTTTCTCAACTTTAGCAACTTTAAGATGTGTGGGCTTCATCTCCATTCCTGGCTGACGAATTCTGAGAATTGAAGTTACACATCTTTTCCAGTGGCCAAGGCTGAGAAAAACTGCTGTAAAATTAATTTTGATTTCAGTAAGGCATTTGACATATTAGCTGGAAACATGTTGACTTTGCAAGGTAGTTAAGACTGATCTGAATGGCATAAAGATTTGGATGGATAGAAAAAAGACCAGGTGTCAAGAAGTTTTCATTTATATTCCTGTGCTGATGGCCAAAATGATCCTTTCTGTAGCTCATGATGTGTGTGTGTGTGTGTGTGTGTGTGTATGTGTGTGTGTGTGTGTGTGTGTGTGTGAGCAGTGGGTTGCTCCCGGTTCGGCCCGGTTCTATGACCCGGTAGCGGTGGCGGGAGGCTCCGCCCACCCGCCCGGGACTCTTCTGTACGCACAAGCGAACTGGTAGCGGCAGGATTTAGAAGCCACTACTGGTTTTGTGTGTGTGTGTGTGTGTGTGTGTGTGTGTGTGTGAGAGAGAGAGAGAGAGAGAGACAGAGAGACAGAGAGACAGAGAGACAGAGAGACAGAGACAGAGACAGAGACAGAGACAGAGACAGAGACAGAGACAGAGACAGAGAGACAGACAGAGAGACAGAAAGACAGAGAGGAGGGGGAGAGGGAGAGACCAGTTCATTAAATTTAAATGCTACACAATTCTGGATGGTTTACATTTATAAATACAAAAACCACATGTGATTTTGGTGACATATTTTGTCAAATCTATTCTTTAAA
The DNA here is from genome assembly GCA_023053685.1 of Diadophis punctatus similis. Taxonomy (NCBI): domain Eukaryota; kingdom Metazoa; phylum Chordata; class Lepidosauria; order Squamata; family Dipsadidae; genus Diadophis; species Diadophis punctatus. The sequence continues at coordinate 61,187,704 of JALIGW010000005.1, forward strand.
ATGCATCTACAAAATTGTTTGGGGAAAAAAAATAAGTACAGGCACTCATTCCTTTCAATTCTGAGAAACCAAAAATGCTGAAAGAAAATATATTCAGCACTGAAGAGAAACATGTGGTGAGGCGAGAGGAAACACCAGTAGAATCATTCTTCAAGTGTGATTCATTTTTAGAGAAAAGCCTTGGCTCTCCTTGTCTAAAATCATTATTCTTTGTTTCTTTCATCATAGCTGGTTTCTGGGGGATGTTTCTGTGCTTCCAACTATGGAAACTGATTACAAATAGCAATAGCAACAAATTATTATGAATTAATAATTTATAAAAGTACATTTCATAACAATATGTACTATTGAAAATACTGTACACTAAAATATATTAATATAAAAAACAAATCCATAAAGCATAGGCAACATGTGTTTATAATTATTATTTTTCATTGTCATCATGCCCTCACCTTCTTCCAAGGTCTGGTATTCTTCTCTATAAACCTGATATTTTTGTGATATAGGATTTGTTGCGCCAGCTCTCTGAGGAATTAGAGTAGGAACATCAGTGCTTCTTCCATGCTGATACTTTAACCATTGCTAGCTATTTAAAAACTGCTGCAACAATTCTTAAAATGCCTTGGGCAATCTTCTCCAATCAAGTTTTCCTAAGGTTATTACAGTGCTACAGATAACTTCAATTCTACAACGTTACCTATGCAATTGTGAATGGGTCCTTCTCCTCCTCCTTCTGTTGATGTGCTCTGAATGTGGATTCTAAATGACTTCGAGCTATTTTGCCTTTAGCGATTTTGTAATTCTGAGGCTGGAATTTTGTTCCCACCCACAGTCACATTTTTGCAGCTTGGATGGCTGGATAAAACTTTTAAATAAATAAAACTACTGATTGGGAATAGAATAGAATAGAATAGAATAGAATAGAATAGAATAGAATAGAATAGAATAGAATAGAATAGAATAGAATTTTTTATTGGCCAAGTGTGACTGGACACACAAGGAATTTGTCGGTGCATATGCTCTCAGTGTACATAAAAGAAAAAATATGTCCATCAAGAATCATAAGGTTACAACACTTAATGAAAGTCCGGGTACAAATAAGCAATCAAATCATATTAGGAACCAGTCAATATAAATTGTAAGGATACAAGACTATTGAAAAGGACGGTGATGAACAGAATAAAGTTTTTTTGTTTGTTTTAAAAAGTAATTTCAAAATGCATTTACTTGAGTGAAAGACAACTTTTCTCTCTATTCCCCACCCCCTCAACATAAGGAAAAGAAAGATTATACGGGGGGGGGATCTGACTCCAAAATCACATTCTTTGTAAATGTAATATTTTCGTTTAAAAATATTTAGGGGTGGGGTAGGGGGATCGCTAGACTTCTTTTTCAGTAAATATGGAATGACAGAAATTTCTCTCTTTTCTCTTCTGCACATTTTAAAAATAAAATTTATCCCATCACCAGAAACCAATCCAAAACATGAGCATCTGTAGTCAAACGATATCTGTGTTGAACTCACTGGGTGTATGCTTTTATTTGCTGTTGACATGACAATATCAATCCCAAAACATAGCATCAGGGGTGGGTTCTAACTTACCTCGGTGCCAGTTCGCTTCCTCCCATGCCACGTGGGTGCGCCTCGTGGGCGCACGTGCATTTCACACGCACGCACATGTGCAGTGCTGAAAAATACGGAGAAAAAAACAAAAAAAACCCAAAAACAAGATGGCAACCACATGCACAGTGCCAGAAACTCGACTTCTGCACATGCTCAGAAGAAGAAAAAATAAAAAAAATGCAGAAAAAAATCACAATTTTTTTTAAAATGTTTTTTTAAAAGATGGTGGCATCCACGGACCGGCACCGACCGAACTGGTTCTGTGATGTCATCGTGTCATCACCAGCAGGTCGCTACCAGTTCGGGCGAACTGATCCGAACTGGGAGGAATCCACCTCTGCATAGCATCCTACTTACTATAAACTACCGTGTTTCCCCAAAAATAAGACCCTGTCTTATATTTTTTTGAACCCTGAAATAAGCACTTGGCCTTATTTCCATGCACTCAAAAGCCCAATTGTGCTTATTATCAGGGGATGTCTTATTTTGGAGGAAAGAGAGTATTTTAAAACATGCCAGTATCTATGGATTTTTATTCAGGTAGGCATTCTGCTTTTCCTTTATAGGATTAATTGGCTAATTACAAAGGAACATATGCACATCTTTACAACTGAGATACATTATAGAGGAAGTTTAGCTTATTGATTACATGTATTTTGGGTGCCTTCTGCTCACTTTGATGTTACGCAGAAAACTTTGTCTTAGAGTATCATTATCTCTGATGGAACGAAAGACCCAAAGGAGAAAAACTGGAGGAACAACCAAAAATAAAATCACTAACTACTATTGCCATGTCATCCCCACTGTTTGGATTAAATAAATATTTATTCTTTAATACACAATTAAATGAATGGAAATTCCTCCTACCAAAACAAAACAAAACAAAAGAAGAAGAAGATACAGACTCTTGCACTTCATATGTCATTAACTATCATTACACCACTGAATACCCCAGGGAAACATTTGAACTGGCTAATATACTGGCATGCCAGAAAAGTTGTGAAACTTTATTATGTCCTCAGAGAATGAGAAATTATCAGTATCATTGGAATCACAACAGTGTTTTAACTTGTGAGTTTTGGTTTTGTTTTGTTTTTTGTAGTCTGGGTTTTTTTGGTTTTTGTTTTGGTAAAGTTTCTTTCTTTTTTCTGATTAGAATAAAATGTTCTTAACTATCTTGAGAATAGCCTAGAGTCGTTAAAACTTTCTATGAAGACTTGATTATTTATTTGTTTGTTAGTTAGTTTGTTTGTTTGTTTGTTTGTTTATGTCTGTCTGTCTGTCTGTCTGTCTGTCTGTCTATCTATCTATCATCTATCTATCTATCTATCTATCTATCTATCTATCTATCTATCTATCTATCTATCTATCTATCTATCTATCTCATCTATCCATCCCCAAATCCACATACTTTAGTTTTTGGATACTCTTTATTGCCCTTCTGCCTATTCACACTTTTACTTAACTTCACAGTGTGTTTTAACTTGGACTTCTCCCAATTTTTCCTACTATGATAATGCTAAGATTATCTCTTTGGAAAACCACTGCAAGTATTTTCCAGCTTAGTTTGCTCCCATCGTTATTCCATTCAATCAGAGGAAGCTCACAAACCACTCAGGTCAGCTAGGGAAAGAGAGACATATACGACAGTCAAGTGATAAAAGTTAGAGGATTTAAAATAATGTTTTAAATCTACATTATACTGTATATGTATATGTATATGTATATGTATATATATATGTATATATATGTGTGTGTGTGTGTGTGTGTGTGTGTGTGTGTCTGTGTGTATGTATATGTATATGTATATGTATATGTACTGTATATGTATATGTATATATATCAATAGGCACAAAATTTCGCAGGGCATCTGGAAACAATACTTTGGGTAAGTAATGTGGATTGTCCCAAAGGCTTTGGTTGTTCTAGCTTTAACCCTTTTATATTAATAAAAAACCAAAAACCAAAAACAAGAAGGAAAATAGGAAGTCTGATGATTCCATCCATCTCTATTCTGCACCATGTCAGAAACAATTGGAAAATTGGCATGATGTTTCCAATAAACTCAAATTTCTTCTGGTACAGAGATAAATATATATATATATATATCTTGAAGTCATGGGCTGCATTTTTGGGAGAAATGTCATGTCTGGGTTCAAACCTGTCTTTTCAACAACCAGTTCATCACAGCAAATGTTTTTTCCCCCTGCATGTCTTTGCTGCCTTCTAGTGGTAAACCATGTCAGATGTTACAACCGTAAAACCTGCATGAAGTGTGGCCAGTGATTTCATAGGATCAGAAAGGAAGTATGGTTAAAATTTATATATATATATATATATATATATATATATATATATATATATATATATATATATATATATATATATATATATATATATATATATATATATATATATATATATATATATATATATATATATATATATATATATATATATATATATATATATATGTGTGTTTTCTGAGGTTTTCGCGGGTGTTTGTATGTAGGTCTTTGGTTATTCGGGTTTTCTCCCACGTAAAATTGGAAGTGTCTTGGCAACGTTTCGACGAAGTCTCATTCGTCATCATCAGGCTGGTGTCTTCAGCTTGCTGCTTCTAGGAGCAATGTGAGATTGCAGCTGTTTCTTCCTTTTAACTGCCACTGGGGGTTTGAACTGATAGGGTGGGAGCTTGGCTGTGTTCTGATTGGGTGGAGGTGTGTTCTGATTTGTTGGGGGCTTGGCTGTGCTCTGATTGGATGGGGGGTTGGCTGTGCTATGATTGGCTGGGGTGTCAGTTTGCTTCATGTATAGAATGGAGGGGTTTAGAGTGGCTAAAGATGCAGCTATGGTCTGGCTTCTGGTTTGTGGCCGTGCCTCATTGGTGTGGGTTTGGGTTTGCTTTTTGCATGGGTGTGTGGTGGTGACATCCTGTGTGGTTTTCGTGAGTGTGGATCTAGTGTCATTCTTAGTGTTAGGGACTCGTTTGTCAACAAGTGCGGGTTTCCAAATGGCTGGTAGGCGGGAGGTGTCATCTCGTTTATTCATGCTGTGTGGGCATTTCTCTATCTCAATGGCTTCTCTGATTATTCTGTTGTTAAAATGTTCAGTTTTGACGATAGTTCTGGTCTTTTTAAAGTTAATTTCATGTCCTGTGGCTTTAAGATGTTGGACCAAGGAAGAAGTTGGTTCCTCTTTTTTGACTGAGTTCTTGTGTTCTTCAATGCATGCACTTATTCTTCTGTTGGTTTGTCCAATGTATGTGGTGGGGCAGGCGGTGCATGGGATTTCATATACTCCTTGATTTTCTAACTCAATTTTGTCTTTGGGGTTTCTTAGGATGGTGGATATTTTTCAGTTTGTGCAGAATGCTGTCTTGATGTTGTGTTTGTGGAGGATCTTGCTGATTCTGTCTGTGGTTCCTTTTATGTATGGTAGGAGGGCTTTGCCGTTTTCTTGTTCTCTGTCTTGGATTTTAGTGGAGGTTTCTTTTTGGATTAGGTTGGTGATCTTATTTCTTTGGAATCTGTTGGATGTTAGTACGTTAGTGAGAGTGTGTAGTTCGGTTTTTAGGTGTTGTTCGTCGGCTAAGCATTTTGTTCTGGAGATGAGTGTCTTGGCTATGGAGTTGACACTAGACCCACACTCACGAAAACCACACAGGATGTCACCACCACACACCCATGCAAAAAACAAACCCAAACCCACACCAATGAGGCACGGCCACAAACCAGAAGCCAGACCATAGCTGCATCTTTAGCCACTCTAAACCCCTCCATTCCATACATGAAGCAAACTGACACCCCAGCCAATCATAGCACAGCCAACCCCCCATCCAATCAGAGCACAGCCAAGCCCCCAACAAATCAGAACACACCTCCACCCAATCAGAACACAGCCAAGCTCCCACCCTATCAGTTCAAACCCCCAGTGGCAGTTAAAAGGAAGAAACAGCTGCAATCTCACATTGCTCCTAGAAGCAGCAAGCTGAAGACACCAGCCTGATGATGACGAATGAGACTTCGTCGAAACGTTGCCAAGACACTTCCAATTTTACGCAGGAGAAAACCCGAATAACCAAAGACCTACATACAAACACCCGTGAAAACCTCAGAAAACATATATATATATATATATATATATATATATATATATATATATATATATATATATATATATATATATATATATATATATATATATATATATATATATATATATATATATATATATATATATATATATATATATATATATATATATATATATACAAACATACAAACATACAGTGTTAGGAAACTGTTCCTGTCATTGTTACAGTTGAAGATCGGTTCATCAAAATACATATTATTGATACATTTTATATATATATATAATGTATCAATAATATGTATTTTGATGAACCGATCTTCAACTGTAACAATGACAGGAACAGTTTCCTAACACTGTATGTTTGTATGTTGTGTTATGTTTTCATGTAATAAAAAAAAAATTCAGTTCGTGGTTTTGTATTTAAGCGTTAGTATGCAAGCAAAAATATTACTAGAAATTAAAATGCTCAAAGGACAATGGTGGGAGCTGAACAATGGGATTAAAATAAATTCTATTTATTTTTATCTTGTAATTGATTATTTGGGAGCTCTAATGGTTCCAAGTGATCAGTACAGATCTTTGATCAGTAAAAAAAATGCATATTCCAAAGCAATTTTTATTGTTTCACAGCTACACAATTATTTGCAGTCACTCTATACAAGTGAGTATAATCCCGCTGCTTATTTATTGGTGTGAATGCTAAAGATTTCTTTCAGTGCTGTCTGTTGCTAGTTGCAGTTAAATGTTCATGCTACCATGTTGTCATTCACACAAAACTGAGCGGTTGGCTGTGGAGCCCTAACACTTCAACAGACAGTGTTTGTCAAAGATGGGCATCGTTCCTAACTTTACTAAGCATTCTGCTCCCCTGCGGATTTCAGCCAAGATGAGCAGCTGGTATATTTATTTCTCACAAATCCCAAACTAAGAAATCAGAACTTACATTGTATTTTAATCAAGAATCCTACTGATTTCTTGATACAAATAAATATCACCAACTCGGCCTGCGTTATTTTAGGAACCTAATGAGGATACAGACTGGGAATCTCAAAATAGGAAAAAGTCAATACTGGCAATGTTTTGTTTCAATGGGTAAAAAAAAATGTTTCCATCTGCATAGTATATATCTTGTATCATCAGTGAGGCTTTTTTTGAAATCCCCTCAAACAAGATTTCATATTCTCCACTAGTTCTATCAATAGTCGTATTACAATTTGCTATAAAAAAAAACACATTAGAATATATTTCAGTAGCTCGTAAAGTGTTGGGCCTGCATTTCAATCAATTTGCTTTTTTTAAAGAAATGTCTGCTGGACATTTAGATTACAGCTTTCCGGAATGTTTAATTTTCTTAACATTGTAGATGCCCTCTAGATAAGTGAAAATATTAAATGGAAATATCCTTGATTATGTTATTCATTCTTCTAGTAATTGTAGCCTATATTTTGTTTGAACTTGTATCGACCCCTTCCAGTACTACATAAATCCATTACTTTCACTGAGCTAAGGCCAGTGCTTATTTCCCCCCAGCAAACCATCATTGTATAGTCATAGCTCCAAGTTAATTCCAATACGTGCAGTATCAGATACAGTAGTCTTCACTTAAACAATTGGGAAGGGAAACTCACGATGCTAAACAACATGATCATAAGTTGAATAACCACATGAGCATGCTACTTGGCAATGGCAGTTCTGGCAGTCCTGGGCACTATCTTTAAGCAAGAATCATGTAGGTCATTAAGCAAGGACTCCACGTGGCCTCAACTCCCAACTTCCTTCCACCTTCCCATTGACTTTGTTTGTGGGAATAGCAATAGCACTTAGACTTATATACCGCTTCATAGTGCTTTACAGCCCTCTCTAAGCAGTTTACAGAGTTCAGCATATTGCCCCCAACAATCTGGGTCCTCATTTTACCCACCTCAGAAGGATGGAAGGCTGAGTCAACCTTGAGCCTGGTGAGATTTGAACAGCTGAACTGCTGAACTAGCAATCAGCTGAAGGTTGCAGTGCTGCTTTTAACCACTGCCCCCACCTCGGCCAGTTCTGAAGGTTGCAAATCATGATCATGTGACCATGGGCATGCTGCAATGGCTGTAAGTATGAGATCCAATTGTAAGTATCATTCATTCAGTGCTATCTTAAGTTACAATGGTCACTAAAGAAGTAATCATTAAATGAGGATCAGCTATATGTAGGCAAGACAAAAATGAAGGAACATTTTTTGTGCTCACTTATTGAGAAGCATTTTGCCTCGGATATTGAAGATTAGAAAGTCATTGTGATTAACAGTCACTGATACCATTACCACTTGAATTTGTATTTGTATTTGTTTATTTGTCAAGCATATATGATTATAAGCAAAGTATAAACAGTAAAACATGATTGAATATATATGTAATAGTACAAGCATAAATAAGAGTAAAAGAGGTATGAATATATGGGTACATTAGGACAGGAACGGTAGGCACGATTGTGCGCTTATGTATGCCCCTTAATTGGTGGACTTTATTTTGTAGTAGTGAATTCCACAACATGGGAAGTCTCAGTTCTGTTAATCTTGCAAAAAGCAGTAACCAGGAGATGAGTTCAATTTCAACACTTTTTTTTTCCTTCCACCTAAAAATAAGTATATTATATCACAAACTACAGGTGAAGAAGGAGCATATGGAAATGGGGAGAAGGGGGAAGAAGATGAAGAGGAAGAGGGGGAGGGGAAAGGGAGGAGGGGAAGGGAAAGGGAAAGGAGAAGAGGAGGAAGGAGAAGTAATAGAAGAAGTTTCCATAATATGATCTTGAATATATCTCCATAATTTTCAAAGAGAACATCAGGAATTGCTTTAAAGTCCTGAAATTCATCGATAGAAAACCAGATGAATTATGGAATGAACTTAAAGTTATTAAGATGGTATATGAAAATACACTGCCAAAAATGAAGAAAGAAAAGCAAGCAAGCTGAATATCAGAGCGAGCTGTGAAAATTGCCAAGAAGAGAAGTTAAAGCCAAATATCTCATAAAGGAATTAACAGTTTCAGAGCTGTTAGAAAAGACAAGAAACATTACAACAACATTTATAAAGGCACTGAAGATGCCAACAGAGACGGAAAAACAGGGAAGGTATTTCAAAGATCTCTGAACTCAAATGGAGATTCCAACTTCAAATTGATATGCTAAAGGATGCCAGTGGACATATAATCACCAATTCAAAGAAGATCAAAGGAAGATGGAAGAAGTATATTGAAACACTTTCCAGTAGAAATGTAAACATTCAAAATAGCTTAGAAGATATTGTATTTCCAACTTAGAAGAACCTCTAGTATTAGAAGATGAAGTTAGATCAGCACTCTGAACATTATGTGATAGGAAGACTACAGCAACTGACTGAAATATGGCAAGCAACACAAGAAAAAATCAGTCAAGATTTAAACCAAGCTATGTCAGCAAATCTTGAGAACGATGTCATGGTCATATTGAAAGAGGTCAATCTAGATTCCAATATCAAAAAAGGAGACTTAACTAAGCACACACACTATTGTACAATAACCTTAACTACATGTGCTAGCAAAACAATGCTTAAAGTCATCCAACATCGTTCGAGTTCTGCATGGAAAAAGAGATGCCAGATCATGGGTGTCAAACTCAATGTCATTGAGTGCTGCATCAAGGTTTTGTTTGACTTCAGGGGGCCAGGGTGGGCGTGGCCAGCTCGACGTCACTCATGTTGGGGGTGCCTGCGATGGCCAGAGCACTCTGCCAGCAAAAATGGGCTGACAAGCTCCATTTTCACTGGCAAAGGGTTGCAGGAGGCCTTTGCAGCCAAAAATGGAGCTTGTCAGCCCGTTTTCACTGACAGAAGCACCATGGGCCAGTCCTTCACTGTTTCCAGGGAGGCCCCATGGGCCACATCTAAGCACCCCGTGGGACAGATCTGGCCTTGAGTTTGACACTCTTGTGCTAGATGTTCAAGCTGGTTTTGGAAAAAGCCAAAAACATGATTCATTATAGCTAATATGTTCTGGATAATTGAAAAAGTCAAAAAATATGATAAAGAAGTCAGTATATGATTCATCAATTATAGAAAAGCCTTTGATAGCTTTGATAGCTGTAGAACTGTGCTCAGAAAATGGGAATCCCAGAACATCTCATTGTCTCCATGATAAATTTATATACAGGTCAGAAAGCCAAAGTCAGACAGAACATGGTGAAATAGACTGGATCCAGGTTGGCAAAGGAGTGTGACAAGGCTGCACACTGTCCCCATATTTATTCAATTTATGTGCAGAATATATATTAAGGAAAGCTGGATTGGAAGAAGAGGAGTGTGGTTTTAAATTGGAGGAAGAGACATTAATAGCCTGCAGTATATGGCTGATGCTACCCTGGTAGCCAAAACTCAAAGGATCCAAGCCCTAGTACAAAATTCAAAGAGCACAATGAAAAAAGGAATAAAATATAAAGTAAACCAAATTAATGACAACTAGTGTTAGAATTGACAAGGAAGATATCAAAGTGGTGGATAGCTTCTGTATTATCATCCATCAACAGTGAAGAATCAAACAGCCAAAATACAGAACAACAAAGTTGGAAAGGACCTTGGAGGTCTTTGAGTCCTACTCGCTACTCAAGCAGGGGACCATATACGATTTCAGACAAATGGTTGTTCAATCTCATTATAAAAACCTCAAGTGTTGGAGCACCCACAACTTCTTTAGGCAAGTCATTCCATTGATTGTTTTCTTAGGAAATTAGTTCTAGGTTGGTCATCTCCTTGATTAGTTTCCATCCATTGCTTTATGTCCTGCCTTCAGGTGCTTTGGAAAATAGGTTAACCTTCTCCATAGTGGGCGGAGCTAGCCTCCAAGAATGGGATGATCCAATCCATCAGCCAATGAGGACTGAGTCAGACTCTATAAAAGCTGTCACCCCGAAGGGCACCCCCTCTTTCGACTCAGTCCTTGGTCGAGGACTAGTGTTCCTAACCTAGCAGGTTAATTCACCTATTATTCTTCTATTCTACTATCTTCATCTTCAAGCAGTAAAAATCTCATCATCTAGTGGCACAACTGCGGCTGGTGGCTTCTGTTCACCTCTGGTGAAAATCACCACCAACTGTCTGAGGAAGGTTAAAGCGGCCTGGCCAATCCACCTCAAAATAAAAGTCACAGAAGCTGTCCGCTTGAGTGACCATCGGCCAGGGCGGCTCTGCCGCTTACCGCTGCGAAGGGTAAACTGATCCATCTGACAATCTTGAAATCTGCTGTCATTTACCCCTTCGAATCAGCTCCTGCGCTTCTGCGCCCAAAAAAGAGCTATTGATGTCCTCACACTGCCTCTCTCTTTGTCGTACTGACCATAGGCTGCTTGGACTGGTAGGCCGCTCCTTCAGAATTCTGGCATCAACGGTCGTTTCGCCTTAGAAGTTGACAGCGGCCCGACAATCAGCTGAGAGAGAAAAGATCTTCTGCGCATGCCCAGAACTCATCGTACAGCTTTACTTTGCCGATTCTGACAGCAGGCACCAAGTGCGCAGGCGCAGAGCTCATCCAGGAGCTTTGCTGAGCGAGCCGGCAATTAACAGCTCTCCCGCCCTCGCGCGCCTCAGCTGTTACTTGGGGCGGAGAGAGAGGACTCGCTGACGTCGCCGGGGGACACCGACCAGCTCACCAAGCCGTCACGCGTCTCCTGGCTGCTCCCGGCACTTGACAGCTCACCCCGCCCTCGCGCTCCACAGCTGACGGGCGGGGCGCCGAGCGAAGCCGCTGACGTTGCCGGAGAAGCCAGCTAGCCCATTCAAATGCTCTTCCTGCATTTGACAGCTCACCCCGCCCTCGCGCTCCACAGCTGACGGGCGGGGCTTTGAACGCAGCTTCGGGCGCGCGCAGGAACGTAAGGCTCGCTTGCATTCCAAGCCTCATATTGAACTGCGGCTTTCGTCGTTCTGCCTCAAACCTAGTAGCCACGCTCACCGTTGCCTCCACCTTTTGCCTGTCATCGCCTTCCTGCCACAAGGCTCCCTTTCAACACCAACTGGCTGTTGGCACCGCCTTGTGCGTGAGCCCGCCAGCTACAGCCAACCCCAGGTTCAAATGGCTGACAAAGGGGCCAAGCATAAGCCCAAATCAGGCAAAGAGAAGCAATCTGAGACCGAGGCCAGGCTCACCCCTGCTTCTCACAGGGATCGCTCTCCCCTTCGGCATCCTCAACAGAAGGACAAGGCTCCTGAGAAAGCCAAGAAGCCACCTTCAACCTCCTCGGGTCCAAGGGAAGGGAACGATAACCTACCTTCACGTTCCAGACAATCACCAGGGGCTCTATCTCTGGATAACCCCAACCTTTGTCTGGGTGACAATGACATCTGGGAGGAACCTCACATTTCACGGGTGCCTTCACCTGCTTCCAAGCAAGTCGCACCATCTGCAATTTTCCAGAACCCTGAAGTTCAGGCCCTGATTCAAGCGGCCATTAAGGAAGGTATCGCTGCAGGCCTTCAACAAACTTCGGCCACGAAGCCTTCTACTTCAGGACCGCCTCTTCCGCAAACCCCAGTGCGTCGTCCCACGCCGGTCACTGAATGGGACCAACTCCTGCAGACCGACGCCACCACGCTTCAGGATTCACCTAAATCCCTGTGCGACGCAGATGACCAGGGGCAGGATTTGGACTTATCAGCCAATGAAGATCTCGCCCCTGAACCTCCGGCGACTACTGGCCTCTTCAACCCGGCCTTATTTAAGTCGCTTCTCCATAAAGCAAGGGCAGCTGCAAAAATGCCTCCGGTGGAGCCCAAATCATCTGCGGAGGAGCAGGCTGATCCTCTTTTTGAGGAAACAACCTCTCAGGAGGAAGTTATACCGACTCCAAAACTGTTCATCAAAGCGGTCACCAAACAATGGCTACTTCCTATCACAGGAGCCGCCCCATCTTCTTTGGACAAAAAATACTATAACGTGGCTCAGGGCCTGGCACAACATCTCCCCGTTCCACCAGTGGATGAACCTATTAAGGCTCTCTATTCAGCCAATCCCCTACCGGGTGATGGCGAGGAACTACTTCGTCCGGAGGAACGCCAGGCGGAACAGGCAATCTTACGGGCCCATCAATCAGCTGCCTGGGCTGTGAGAGCATCGGCCACAGCGTCGTTTTTTTGCCGGACCTCTATTCGCTGGCTCAAAGCTCTTCAAGAACAATCGTCTGACGTGCGTACACGCCAGGACATAAACAAGCTATTGGCAGTGGCGCAATTTACATCGGATGCCACACTTCAAAGTGCACGCTTCGCGGCAAGGTCCATGGGAGCATCCATTGTGGCACGCCGCATGCACTGGCTCCGTGGCTGGCAGTCTGACGCTCGACACAAATGGAGGCTGGCCACTTCCCCAGTTCAGGGTCAGTCCCTTTTTGGGGGGGCCTTGGACTCGTACTTGGTCGAGTCCAAGGACAAACGGAAGGTACTTCCCAATTGCACACGTAGGGGTCCTTCCAAACCTGCAACCCCTCCTCCACCTCCTCCGCCCCGACGTCCATATAGGGCTCCTAGGTATAGGGGCAGATATCAGGCGGGTGGCCGGCAAACTCAGGGACAGGATAGACCCTCCGGCCAAGCACCCTTTTCGGGGTGCAGGCGGACGCTCCTACCGCCGCAACAAGTAGATCCTGCGGTCCTTCCCATTGGGGGTCGCCTGCAGTTTTTTGCCGGGCGATGGGAGGAGACTACTTCGGATAGTTGGGTGCAAAAGACCATTTCATCAGGACTCGCACTCGACCTTCTCTCCACCCCACCGGGATTTTTTATGAGGTGCCCCCAGTCCTCGGATCCCCAAAAGCGGTCTCTAATGCTAGCCGCTATCCAGCATCTGTTGGATATCCATGCTATCCAACGGGTTCCGGAGGACCAACGGGGGCAAGGATTCTATTCCAATTTGTTCCTTGTCAAAAAATCCTCGGGGGGATGGAGAGCAGTCTTGGACCTCAAGCGACTGAACAAATACGTCGCCTATAAGAGGTTCAAGATGTGTTGTGCCTTGGCCGCGTCCGGCGCCAAGTCTGGAGGATCCGGAGGACGCGGAGCCGCTCATGGTGCAGCAGTACCAGCCTATGTGCCTGGCACCAGAGACGGCTGGTGATGAGGACTCGGTGCCAGAGCAGGACGATCTCCCAGGACCTTCTGCACCTGCGCAGCAGAGTTCTTCATCAGGAGATGAAGAACTCATGCTGAATGCCAGAGCACGCAGAGCAGCCAGAAGACAGGACTGGCTGAGTAAGCGTCGGTCCAATAGGAGGAAGCAGTGAGGGCTAATTGGGCCACGCCCTTCAGTGGCTATATTAGGCCATGGTAATTAGTGCTCATTGCTGAGAACAACAATTCACTGACCGCAGCATATCCAGAGTTTCGTTTCTACGTCTGTTTGGGAATCTTATCACCAGCTTCTGCCAGCTTTATTCCGGGAAGCCAGCCAAGTTGTTCAGATAAGAATTAATGAGTCTTGCTTTGAACTTTTGTCTGTGTGCTATTTAACCCTCACGTAACCCAAAGAACCTTATTCCTGAAGACTTTCCGTTTGTGTTGTTTTGGACTTCTAACCCTCTGAGTTTTACTAAGAAACTTTATTAGTAAAAGGAACCTTTTTGTTTGCCTCCCAACGACTGTGTGTGTGTGTTTCTGGGGGGTTGCGGTGCTGGGTCACAACAAGATGCACACGCTGCAGTCCATCTTGGCGTGTGTAAGAAGGGGAGACTTCATGGCCTCTATTGATCTGACAGAAGCCTATCTGCACGTACCAATTCGGCCTTCCCACCAAAAGTACCTTCGCTTCTGTTACATGTCTGATCACTATCAGTACTCGGCACTTCCATTCGGTCTGTCCTCCACTCCGCGGGTCTTCACGAAGATCCTAGCCGCCCTTGCGGCGAGCATGCGGACCATTCCAATTCACCTACACTGTTATTTAGATGACATTTTGATTCTGTCGTCCACAGTCTCACAAGCGGAGATTGACCTTCAGTTAACCATGGAGTGTTTAGAAGAGCATGGCTTCTCCTTAAATATAGAAAAGAGCCAGCTCAAGCCAACTAACAGAATTACACATCTTGGGGCTATTGTGGATTCCCTGGAGTGCAGGGTGTTTCTTTCCCAGAGAGACAGGACAATCTAGTCACCATGGTCCAGTAGGTTCTCTGCCTCAGGAGAGCGCCATTGAAGCTGCTCTCGTCTCTATTGGGAAAAATGATTTCCGCCATCCATATTACTCCCTGGGCACAACTGCACTCCAGGGACCTACAATGGCTCTTGTTACCATATCAAAGAGCGGGTAAGAGTAATTCAGCAGCAAAAATCAGCATCCCATCCTCTGTCCGTCGCTCCCTCCAGTGGTGGCGCTCCCCGGCGATGTCCGAAGGCTCCAGCTTCTTCGAACCCAACCGGGTGACGGTGACAACAGACGCCAGCCTGCAAGGATGGGGGGCTCACGTCCTTTCTCACGTAGCCCAAGGAACGTGGTCTCAGTTGGAGACCCTGTTGAATATCAATATTCTGGAACTCAGAGCAGCCTTTCTTGCTCTTCAACAATTTCACAATGTCCTTCACAACCGACATGTTCTACTAATGACCGACAACGTCACCACCAAGGCGCACGTCAACCGCCAGGGTGGGACGGTATCCAAGGGTTTCATGTCGGAAGCCAAAGCACTGGGACTTTGGGCGGAGCGCCATCTGCTCTCGATCCGAGCGGAGCATATCTCGGGAGTCGACAATACAACAGCGGACTGGCTCAGTCGCAATGCTGTGAACTCGGCGGAGTGGAGTCTGCACCAGGACATCTTTCAACAACTGGTGCAACGATTCGGCCTTCCGGTAATCGACCTTTTTGCAACTCCTCTCAACGCCAAACTTCCGAGGTTTGTCTCTCGATACCACTCACAAGGGGCCGAGGACATAAACGCGCTCCGCTGTCCCTGGCCGAGGGGCTTGCTATACGCCTTTCCCCCTCTGGCAGTGATTCCACAGGTCATCCGTCGGATCATTGCCGAGGAGGCGGAGGTAATTCTTCTCGCCCCACATTGGCCCAGGAGAGCGTGGTTCGCAGACCTACGGGCACTGTCAACCAGCCCTCCGTGGAGGATTCCTCAGACCGCGTCTTCGCTTTCCCAGGGGTCCTTGAATCACCCGGATCCTCAATGGCTTCAGTTGACCGCTTGGCGATTGACCGGTGTCGCCTGAGTCATCGGGGGATGCCCGATGCGATCATCGATACGTTAATGTTGTCACGGCGACCTTCAACCAACCGGATTTACTCCGCGACATGGAAGGCATTTTGTGTTTGGTGTTCAACTGTGCAGTTGTGTCCGGTAGAGCTTACTATTGTGGGCTTGTTACATTTTTTGCAAGCCGGTCTGGACAAAGGGTTGGCTCCCAATATACTGCGCCGACAAATTGCGGCTTTGTCTACAGTACTTACCTGTGATAACGCGGTTTCTCTATCAGCGCATCCGCTGATTCACCGATTTCTGAAGGCGGCTGTTAACATTTCTCCTCCGATTATACACCGCTATCCAACATGGGACCTATCACGGGTTTTGCTTGCACTAACTGCGGAACCATACGAGCCGTTGCGTACAGTGTCGCTGTGACAACTAACTCTCAAGGTGGCATTTCTGGTAGCCATAACTTCGGCTCGTCGAATATCCGAACTTGCGGCTTTATCGGTATGGGATGATTTATGTATTTTTCACCCCGATAAGGTCATGCTCCGGTTGGACCCGACCTTCATACCGAAGGTTAACACACCTTTTCATAGGGCGCAGGAGTTAATTTTACCTGCGTTCTACACTCAGCCCTCAACGGACTCGGAAAGACAGTGGCATAACATTGATGTTCGGAGGGCAATTAAAATCTATAACATCCGCACAGCGACATTTTGACGCTCGGAAGCATTGTTTGTTTGTTTCCAACCGAAATCCATGGGTAAAAGGGCATCACCAGCGCTCATTGGCAGCTGGATCAGGACCCTAATCTCAGACATTTACTCTGCTCATAATCTTCCCCGGCCTGAGGGGTTAACCGCACATTCCACACGTAGTGCGGCCACCACGGCAGCGTGGTCGGTCAGTACCTCACTGGAGGAGGTTTGCAGAGCGGCAACATGGTCCTCTCCAGTGGCTTTTATCCGACACTATAAGGTAGACCAATTCGCCTCGGCTGAGGCCGAATTCGGTCGGCAGGTTCTCCGTACTGCCCTGATACCGGAGGAACAGCATGAATAGGGCTTTCACCCACCCTAGGGACTGAACTGCTTTGGCATGTCCCATTCTTGGAGGCTAGCTCCGCCCACTATGGAGAACGGGGCGTTGTTACTTACCTGAACGCCCCTTCTCGTAGGGCGGAGCTAGCCTCCAAGTCCCTCCCTGTTGGTTTTATCTTTGCATAACAGTTATCATTTGAATTCCTGCTGTTGAATAAAGTTTGGTTAGGTTGTTACACTATGGGTCTGACTCCGTCCTTCGTCTCAAGAGGGGGTGCCCTTCGGGGTGACAGCTTTTATAGAGTCTGACTCAGTCCTCATTGGCTGATGGATTGGATCATCCCATTCTTGGAGGCTAGCTCCGCCCTACGAGAAGGGGCGTTCAGGTAAGTAACAACGCCCCGTTCTCTTCTTTGTGGCAGCGACTTAGATATTGGATCACTGCTATCAGATCATCCCTAATTCTCCTTTTCATTAAACTAGTAGACATACCAAATTCCAGCAACTGCTCTTCGTATGTTTTAGCCTCCAGTCCCCTAATCATCTTTGTTGTTCTTCTCTGCATTCTTTGTAGAATGTCAACATCTTTTTTTAATATCGTGGTGATGAAAACTAGATACAATATTTCAAGTGTGATCTAACCAAGGCATTATAAGGTGGTACTAACACTTCAAAACAACAACAACAATGGAGGCTAACACTCAATAGAGCAGCTATGAAGGCCTTGGGAAAGATATTTAAATGCTATAATGTGTCTAAACCATCATACAAGCCATAGTAATCCTTGTGATATTCCACAGAAGCAAAAGTTGGACTTTAAAGAAGCAGGATAGGAAGGTCATTGACACTTTTGAACTTTGGTGTTAGAGAAGACTCCTGAGAATATCTTGAACAGGCCAGAAAACAAATTAATGGATCATTGGACAAATCTTACTCAAGGCACAAATAATCAGGCTCAAGTTACCCTACTTTGGACACATTATGCAAAGACCTAACTTTATGGAAAAGGCTTTATTGCTGGGAAAACCAAAAGGAGAGAAGAAGAAGAGGACAATCAGTTGCAAGGTGGATGGACTCAACTAGAAAAAAATGAAAGCACCTTTGAGAGACATGAAACAATAGGTCAGGAATACATTGTCTCGGAGTAAAACTGTCTATGTGGTCATTAGCAGTTGAAAACAATTTGATGGCACCCAGGTTATTTATCAAAAATATAAGCATAGACAGACTTTTTTTTTTAAAAAAAAAGATAGGATTCTAGCCCTTGACTATTGTAAGTTTGTGACTGAGTCGTTCAATCTTAAATGCTATAAATAAATGATCAAATAACTGTGGGTAGCAACAGTCCAGATTGTCCACCCCTCCCCACCCACATATACTTTGCAATTGGAAAGAGGAAATGAAAATCTCTTCAACTGAAGGAAATTAAGTTTATGGAGTACCTGAAGCATTCTGAACAACTGAAATCTGCAATATGAATATTTATCATTGCTTTACTCAAGCATTATTAAATTAATAATAATATGTAAGCTGAAGTATAGTTTGCTGAAGAAAATGAACACATGTAATAGAACATGTTCAGGGGAAGGAAAAAGAATATAAATCTAGATTGAAAGGGAAAAGATGAGTAAAGCACTTTTAAAAGTCTGCACAACATTTTAAATCTTGGAGGCTTTATAGTTAATTCATTGTATTTGTATGTATGTTCTGAATCATTCTGACTCTTGGTAGCTTATAGCAAAATGAAATATAATAAAACATTGCCAAATACAATATATTACTCACCCTTCCCAAATCACTTCTCCACCTTTTCACCCGTGCTGGCATAGTGGTTAGAATGCAGTACTGCAGGCTGTTTCTGCTGACTGCCGGCTGCCTGCAATTTGGCAGTTTGAGTCTCACCGGCTTAAGGTTGACCCAGCCTTCAATCCTTCCAAGATCGGTAAAATGGGGACCCAGATTGTTGGGGGAAATATGGTGACTCTGTAAACCGCTTAGAGAAACGGTATATAAATCTAAGTGCTATTGCTATTGCTATTTGGAGAAATTCAGGACTTCATGGCAACCATGATATCCTTGGATCTGTGCCTGCATACCATTGGCTCAACTCAGAATCTATTCTAGAGCCATTTTTTTTCCTTACTGGGTGGGACAATAAGAACCTAAAAGTAGCCCTGCTGAATCAGGTAAAGGACTATCTTAATTCAGCATCTTCTCAAAGTGGAGAGCCAGATGTCCCTGGCATGCTTTCAGATAGACAATTAAAAAAAAAACAAAATTCTCTCTCTCCCCTCATCCCTGTTCCTTCACAACTGGTATTTCTAGGGATGTTCCTTCAAGTCTAGAAATAACCCTGAGGCTAATTATTTATAAATGGCTTCACATCCCTTGGAATTGAGGCAGTACTTCTTTTCCACTTAGTTAGAAACAGCTGGAATCCAATAATCATATTGTAACATTAAAGATTTTTGACTCATATAGATGTAATCCTCAACTTACAATCATTCATTTAGTGACCATTTAGTTACAAAGGCACTGAAAAAAGTAACGCATGACCATTTTCACATTTACAACTGTTGTAGCATCCCCATGGTCATATGATCAAAATTTGGACACTTGGCAATTGGCATGTATTATGATGGTTGCAGCGTCCCAGCAAAAAAGTCAATAGGGAAGCCAGATTCAACTCATTATTACTTGGCAGCAGTAGTGGGTTTCACTTACCTTCGCTACCAGTTCGGAACTGTGAATGTGCATGCGTGCAGCGCTTCTGCGCATGCACAGAACCTTCTGCGCATGTGCAGATCATCCGTGATGATGTCCGGGCGGGTGGGCGGTGCCTCCCGCCACCACCACTACCTGTTCACCCGATCCAGAGCGAACCCGTAGCAACCTACCACTGCTTGGCAGTCTATATTTAGTTTAGGATTGGCCAATGAAACTTTTTATTTCTGCTAGTATGAATTAAAACCACAATTTTCTTTCATTCCAGAAACTTATCTAAATATTGTAGAATTACCAAAATCTTGGGATATGGCAGAAGAGGTATCACGTGAGCTACTTGTTTATCATAATCTCATTTTATTAGCTCTGTAATAATCATCCCCAATCATTCCAACCCAGAAGAATATTCTTAGTATGAAAGGATGTGGGTTCATCAGCTGAAAAAGAATTGGTTCTTCTTATGAGAACATTTTCCTTCTCAAAATGATTACTCCCAGGACCCAGACCCAAT
The DNA here is from genome assembly GCA_023053685.1 of Diadophis punctatus similis. NCBI lineage: Eukaryota > Metazoa > Chordata > Lepidosauria > Squamata > Dipsadidae > Diadophis > Diadophis punctatus. Next base: position 61,207,896 of record JALIGW010000005.1, read on the forward strand.
TTCTGTTTGACAACAAGGGAGTTAGTATCATAGAATTAAGCCAAATTATAAATACATTTTCTCCCAAATCACTAAGTATCTCTAGATACTGCCCAGGGTCACCTTGTAAGGGAGATGGGTGGAATAATAAACAAGCAAGCAAGCAAGCAAGCAAGCAAGCAAGCAAGCAAGCAAGCAAGCAAGCAAGCAAGCAAGCAAGCAAGCAAGCAAGCAAGCAAGCAAGCAATAAAATAGATTAAATACTTGCAGTGGTGGGTTCCTACCGGTGCGGTCCACTCTATAGCACTGGTAGCGGCCCGCTGGTGACATCACAGTACCGGTGCGGTCGGTTGCCGGTGCCTGGGTGCCACCATTTTTTTAAAAAAAGTTTTTTAAATTTTTTAAAAAAATTTATTCTGCACATGCCCAGAAGCCGAGCTTCCGGCACTGTGCATGCACTGCCTTCCTACCCCACAGTGAGTCCAAGCAGGGGAGGATGCCTGAGGGAGTGCGTGAGATGCTGAAAGAACGGGCGGCAGGAGCTATCTCCATTCCCCTCCCTTCAGCAGTCCGAGAAGCCACGAACGCGCGGTGATGATCCTAGGCATTTTCGCACGTTTGAGGCTTCTCAAGCTGCTGAGGGGAGGGGGAATGGGTGGCAGGACCTATCTCAGTTCCCCTCTCTTCTGCAGTCTGAGAAGCCACGCCCAACCGGTCACATGGCTGGCAAGCCACACCCACAAAATAAGCCACGCCCACAGAGTGGTAGTAAAAAAATTAGGAATCCGTCCCTGAATACTTGGGTTTCAAGGGATTTTTTCTTTGAGAGCCAGGAGATCATTGTACCAAGCACAAATCTACAATTTGTGCCCGATTATACATTTGATGTTCTGTGCACAAAAAACCTGGAAAGCAGCTTCTCTCCTGCTTATTTTCTACATTTGTATTAGTTATTATGAGTGAGTTCAGATATCCTCAATAACTGTTTAAATTTATAAGATAGCTATATTTTATACTTATATATAGTTGGGAACACTGACTTCCTCACGTAAGGTATCAGTAGTATACCCTTAAGCTGTTCCTATTCTATGTTCAGATCATAGAACATTAAACTGATGTGATGTGCCAGTGCCTGGACGACGTTAGGATCTGGATGGGGAGGAACAGACTTAGACTCAACCCCGACAAGACTGAGTGGCTCTGGATATTGCCTCCTAAGGACTATGACAACTGTCCCTCCTTGGTTCTCGAGGGAGAAAAATTAACTCCCTCAGAACGGGTTCGCAATTTGGGAGTCCTCCTAGATCCACAGCTAAAATTAGATCAACACCTTACAGCTGTGGCTAGGGGGGCTTTTGCACAGGTTCGCCTGGTGCACCAATTGCGACCATACTTGGAGAAGGAGGCTCTACTCACGGTCACTCACGCCCTTGTCACCTCTAGATTGGACTACTGCAATGCGCTCTACATGGGGCTGCCCCTGAAGAGTATTCGGAGACTTCAACTGGTGCAAAATGCAGCTGCGCGTGCTGTGGTGGGTGTTTCAAGGTACACCCACGTAACACCCATACTCCGCCAGCTGCATTGGCTGCCCATTGGTCTCCGGATACAATTCAAGGTGCTGATCATCATCTTTAAAGCCCTACATGGCTTAGGACCAGGTTATCTCCGGGACCGCATTCTGCCGCATTCCTCCCTTCGACCGGTTAGGTCCCACAGAGTGGGTCTCCTCCAGGTCCCGTCAGCCAAACAGTGCCGACTGGCGGGGCCTAGGGGGAGGGCCTTCTCTGTGGGGGCCCCTGCTCTCTGGAACCAACTTCCCCCAGAGATCCGAACCATCCCCACCTTGCTGGCCTTCCGAAAAGCCATTAAGACATGGCTCTTCCTGCAGGCAGGGGTGAGTTGAGACGATTTATTCCTGATGTCTCCCCCATGTATGTATGATGTGTGTATATTTATATTTTTAATTGTTTTTAAGTGCTTTTAATAATTTTGTTTGGAGTTTTTGTATAAAATGTTGTACGCCGCCCTGAGTCCTGCGGGAGTAGGGCGGCATAGAAAAGCTACCAAATAAATAAATAAAATAAATAAATAAACAGCCACTTTACTTAAATTATGTGTGAACTAAGACACTTTAGCAACAGTTTGTAAGGTATTTTGTTCAGACTGAAGGCTACCACACCCTCCCTCTTGACAATTCCTCTGCCACTGTGCCTTCCAACTTTCCATTCCAGAAAAGTAACTGCCACTGGCTTTGCTTTCTGAGGATGAGTGTTACTGGAAAATTTTATGTATGTAAAATACATTTATATAAAGCAGGGGTGGGTTCCTCCTGGTTTGGACCGGATCGCCCGAACCAGTAGCAACCTGCTGGTGACATCACGATGGCGTCATGGATCTGGATCGGTCAGTTCTGGTCCGTGGGTGCCGCCATCTTTTTAAAAAAAAATTCTGATTTTTTTTACTGTTTGGAAGTTTTTTCCTCTGCTGCTGCTTGAAAAAGGGCCCTCCTGCCCGTCCCCGGGTTTTTACTTACCTTTATTCCTTCACCCGAAGCACAGCTGATCAGCTCCTCAGCTGTGTTTTGGGCTGATTCTAGCTACTGAGCATGCGCAGAAGCAGAATTGCACAAGGAGACGTGCGCAAAACATCACGATGTGAACCGGTGGCAAAGGTAAGTGGGATCCACCCCTGATATAACGTAGAATAAATTCACATATAACATTAAAGCAACAAAGTGCAACAAAAATACAAAGGCAAAACAACCAGCTTTATATATTTAAAAGTTACATTTTCTTATTTCTGGGGGAAAGGAAAAGAGGAGAGGAGAGGAGAGGAAAGGAAAGGAATCCATACACAGGTGATTCAGAGAAAATAAAACCTCACATACTCTACATTATATGCACAGAAATATATAAATCATTCTTACTGGGTTTTGAGCAGTATTTTCTGTGTTAATCTGCAGATGATCCTATTGCTGGAAAAATGTTGTGTGCATGTGTGTTTTCTGGTCTCCTTGAGGTAGCCAATCAAAGTGCAAATCTTAATCTCGAAGAAAGTAAAAAACAGCAGCACTCGAGTTAACAAAAGCAGAAAAATATACTTTGAAAGCAGGGCAGGAAAATGCAGCCACAGATCATATGTGAAGTCCAAATGCAGGGTGATATTGCTTGTTCTTGCCTTCTAGTTTCTAAATAAAACCTTTTAAAATTGTTATAGCTTCCAGGCTTCTCACATGTCCTGAAAGAGGGGCAATCCAACAGTGCAGATAATCCCACAGTCAGGAAACTCACCTTGAAGTTTAGTCACTGGAGATAGGCCAATTTGTTCTTCTCCTGAGAATTTCACTTTCCTTGTTCTCCTCCCTAAACATTTGTTGTGCTTGTAATCTTCCAACTATCTCTTCTTCCAAAACATTTGACTGGGACTAAATAGTTGATGGAGGAAATTTATTCCACCTTCTAGTTAACCAGCCTAACACTAATTTATCTCTAGCTGGAAGTCCTTTCTTTTTTACAGCAGGTGCTTGGCATGTAGGGACATGCATCCCAACCAATAACACCATAGCCTCACCCAACTAGCCAAACTTCCTTAAATAGGGTTGATCAACTTCACAAACTTGCAAAATTGCCTTCCTGCTCTAAAGGAGGGTAATCTCATATCCATTCATTGTTATGATCAGGCTATTTCCTCCTTTAAGATTTAGACTACTGCTAATATTTTTCTTTGCAGAGATGGAGGAACTAATAGGATGGTCCTATCCTGCAAGTTAATGGCTCAAATGATTTCCAGAGGGTCTGGAGAATTTTCCAGCTAGCACATTGGATCTTCTGTTGAAGTTGGTCTTAAACAGAACCTTGGGAAATGGTACAAGCATGCCTTGGTATCCTGCCACATTCTGCAGAGTCTATTCAGTGCCTTAGCACATATCCCAACTGAGGACAATGAAGAAAATTGGAAATGCAAGTGGGGGAAACTTCATATCTCAGAATCTGTCCTTTTAACAATCAGTTTTCATATGACAAAGGCCCTGAGCTTTCAGTGAATTCAATGAACTGTTGGTAAAAACCATCCTTTATTTGCAATGGTCTGCAAACCCCCATAATCTCTCTAATTGTGTGGATTATAATGTCCACATTCAACATGGCACCATTTTTAAGATGATTTGAAACTATGTGGATTTCTTGATCTTTTCTTTTAAACTCATGGTTGGAGGAAGGATTCCTGGCTAAATGAGATATAACCACTTAATTTCAGATTACCAAAAAAAAAAAAAAAGGTCTGATGTTGCAGTTGACAATGCAACATTGTAATTTTATAAAAACACAAAATCAGTAATGAACACATTCATGTAAATACTTTTGTTAATTTCTCCTGCTCCTTTTGCATACAACATGCCAAAATGTTTGATTCATATAACTTGAAAATCAAGAAACATATTTACATTATTACAGAGTCTGTTGATCTTTTGGATTAAATCAGAACTTCCTTAACTGTGTCATCATTTCATTTTCATTTAATAAAGAGGAGAAGCTACCCAATTACTGGCATAATTAATGCCACATAGTTTACCAGTGAGGTGTAGAACTTAATGTTTTGGTTAGGACTGGGAGTTCAATTATAAAGCTATCTTTATCCACAAAAATGTCCTGATTTTTTCTTTTATTTTAGTGTAGGGGGGAAGATATATTCTTAGCCAAAATAACTAACAGAGTCATTATTGTAGGTATAAAGTAAAGCTATTTTCATGCATATGCTGCCTTAAACTCCTGGGAAAAGTAGAATATAAATCTAACAAAATAAGAAATAAGTCAACTTTTCAAAAGTATCCAAGGAAGTTAGGATTTACAGAAAAGTAGCATCCTGGAATGATTAAGTGCAGGGTGTGGGAAAAGTAGGAAGGATAACATATGTCTCTCTTATTCCTTCTTTTAAAAAATCCAGAACATTGCTAACATAACTGCATCTGTGGAGTTTTGGAAAGATACCACAATTTTATCTGGATTTATTCTTCTAGCCCTATCTTGCTGTGATGTCTTTACTAGCTTATAAATGCATAAATGAAATATTGTTAAGATGATAGTAATATATTATAGAGAAATAGTGCAAAGAATATCAGTATAATGAAATGGAGAATGACTTAAGCAGCATTTTTCCTTTTGCAGTATATAGATCTATGAGTAATATTAATGATCATATTGCAGTATAAATTAGATTGCTGCTTGCGTGGTAGTGAAGCAAAATAGCAATCAGTTAAGTCCAACTTATAACTTCAACATATAAGTCCAATTTACATATGCCTTTGGCCCTTCATTGCTATTCATAACACAAAAGGATATGCTAATTATTCAAACAACTGCTATTCAGCTATCTGGAGGAAAAGTCAGAAAAAAGTAACGAAAGAAAGAAGAAAGGAAGGAAAAGAGAAAAAAAACTATGGGCTTTATAAAGTATACTCCCTGGGCAGGGTTGGGTTCTAACTTACCTTGCCTCTGGTTTGCTTCCTCCTGCACTACGTGGCTGCATGCGCATTGCACGCTGTGTGGCCATGCTACGTGGCTGTGCACGTATGCACAATGCTGAAAACTCAGCAAAACCAGCAAAAAATAGCACAAAAAAGCCAAAAACAAGATGGTGGTGGCCACGGACCGGCACCAACAGAACCGGCTCCGTGATGTCACCACCGGTTTACTACTGGTTCTATAGAACTGGTTAGAACTTGTAGGAACCCACCTCTGTCCCTGGGTAAGAAAGGACAAAAGTAAGGTAGGCTTGTGATGCTCATACTGTATATCTTTGTTGATAGTTATGTCAATCAGCACCAATAGCATGCATCTTACATCCTTGACTAAAGTCAAAGATATCATTAAAATATTTTTTTAAAAACCGCACTGACATACTATATCAGAAGCCACGTTGGCAAAAAAGAAAAAAGAAAAATTCAAGAAACGTCAGCACAGTATCATTGTATACATAATTGAGAATTGTTTTTTCTATTCATCGTTAGTCCAAGGTCACCAGAAAACTAAACGGTCTTCTTTGGGGAAAATCGGGAAATGTAATTTTGGAAACCATAGCAGGTGACAGTAATTGCTGGCCCTGGCTGGTTTTGAAAGTTAAGCACCATCGTGTTGGTTAGCATTGGGACTGAGGCTTTTAGTGTAGTCTGAATATTGAAAACTATCCTCAAAAACCATGTTTCTGCACTTTCTAAGAAAACTACATGGACATGGAGGTAAAGTCACACAGCGTGACAAGAAAGTGCAAGAAAGAATTCTAATCTGAAGGATGCATGACAACTTTATTTGAATTTTAGTGCTACTTATCCAGTTAGTATTTTCCAATCCACTTTGTCATCCAAATCAAAACTGTACCTTATTCACAAGACTCTTCAGCACTGAATTAAATACTTGACTTCAGCACCCAAACACAGACATAAAGAAATTAAGATTGGAACAATGAAAATTTGAAAGAAATAGCCATTTCTTCCTATTAATGACAAGGACAGCTTTAAAAAAAAGAAATAAAGAAATAAACAGGCAACTAAAAGTGAGGCTCAGCAGCATTGTAAAGTTATAGACTGAGCATGAGGTCTTCAAAACATCAGTAATTCCATCAATCTTCATTACATTACACTACATCAGCAGGCTAAGAGTAAGGAAGGCATGTAAAACATGACTGAATCTGGGAGAGAAAGTAAATTATGAGCAAGTGAATAAAAGCAGCAATTTATTGATTTCATCTGATCCATCTTGAATTGGATAGAAAAGTTGATTGTAATAAAGCTTTGGAACAAAATCCAATTTTACCTGAGATAAATTAAAAGTCATCTGGTAATTTTAAGCAAAACAAAAATTGGTGAAAATGAACACAATGATTTCTTTTCATTTCTGACAATAAGTTTGAATTGATAAAAATTATTTTTAATGAATGTGTTTGAAGAACATTCAGCAAATCAAGACATTTCCATGGATTCATTAACTACAACTGTAGAGGGTAGGCTAATGAAAAGAATTTAACACTACAGAAGTCTAACACAATTAATTAAATTCATTAAGGATGTAGCATGTATACCATTGATTCTAAAATGCATCATGATGAGAGACAATGTGTGTTAATTTGGGGGTCCCTGTTAACCTTGTTTTAATTGTCTCACTTTTGCAGATAACAGTGTAAAACTAAAAGATACATGAGAATGTTAGACCCTTTCAGAGATTGGCAGAATCTAATTTAGAATATAAAGCTCAGGTCACTTGCAATCTGTTAGGACTAAGCTTTAGAATAAAGACATTGCAAGGTCCCAATGCATTTTCTAGGGGAACAAAAGAAAATTGTAATAAAAGAAAAACAATAGACACAATAAACTCAGTCCACCGTTCCCTATTTCAACCTAGCTCATATTCTTAGGTACAAGAAAAAAGAATTGAACTCTAAATGATGCAGAAAAAAAGCACAATCCCACATGTCATTAGTGGTCATATTGGTAATATTCTGCTATTCTACTATTATTTTTATGATAAAAATACTGTAATCAGGTATCTCTCACTGGTTCAAGTTACTCAATCTGACATTTTCCAAATATAGTAGAGCCACTGGTCATGAACGCTTGACCAAATCGGGTTCCGACCAAAAAATTCACACATTTCTTTTTCGTGGCCGATTTTTCCCTTCCGCGCCATTTTTTTTGGTAAATGCCAAATTTCCAAAATTAGGTTTGGGTCACGACCAAATCGGTTTGTGACCAAAGTTATGGAATGAATTATGGTCATGACCAGAGGTTCTACTGTATATTGGAGTGTTAAATGTCCCACCCAATGTAAACTTGCTATCATAGCACATGGGAAAGATTGATGTCAGCTACCCATAATGTTGCTGTTTATTAGAATGATATATAGAAACCACCATCTCTTAAGCTTGCAGATGTCATAGTAGATCCATTTTTACACAGTGTATTTTTTTCCAGTTACATTGAAAAAAAAATAATTACATTGTATATAATCATGTAGAGTGCAAAGGTCCATGAGCAAAATTCCCATTGGATGGTGTAAACCCCATAGAATAAATTTGGATACCCACATCTGATGGTTCTCAATAGGATAAAATCTATCATGTGGTGCCTTCTGATGGCCAATGCATCTGATGCTAGCCATGTCCAAAATGCACTGCCTTGAAATGGAATGGTTTCTTTGGTCACTCACTACAACTACGTCGCCTCCGATCTGATCTAAATGTAGTTCATAAAATCATATACCAAAATGTCCTTCCTGTTAATGACTACTTCAGCTTCAACCGCAACAATACACGAGCACGTAATAGATTCAAACTAAATGTAAAGCGCTCCAAACTCGACTGCAGAAAATACGACTTCAGCAACAGAGTGATCAATGCCTGGAATGCACTACCTGACTCTGTGGTTTCTTCCCCAAACCCCAAAAACTTTAACCTTAGACTGTCTACAGTCGACCTCTCCTTGTTTCTAAGAGGTCTGTAAGGGGCGTGCATAAGCGCACCACTGTGCCTACCGTCCCTGTCCTATTGTCCTCTTTTATCGTTACTTTTTACTTATGGTTATACAAACTACTACTATCCTATACATGTTTGACAAATAAATAAATAAATAAATAAATAAATAAATAAATAAATAAATAAATAAATAAATAAATAAATAAATAAATAAATACTGAATATTCTTGTCCTCATTCTCAATAGAGTTCTTCTTATCACACATGGTTTGGTAGGTTTCCATTAAGAAAAAAAAGAAAATAAAATTATCTACATGGCACGAGGAATTTTTTGAAAAATAGCTTTTTACTAATTGTGGTACTGGAGGTTTGTCAGCCTATATACTATCCACATAACTGCTTCAGGTTTTCAGTGACAAATATTGCAAATTAGATTCTGAGGGAAATGGGATGACCTGACAACAGATCTTGTAACCAGTTGGAATCTCAGCATTAGCTGAGTCACTCCTGTATGTTCATTTCTGCAATAAAACAGTAGCCTGAAAAGTGAAGAACTAGATAGCCAAATTAAAGAACCTCCTGCCTTAGACAATCATTTTTACATTAGAAGGAAGGTGATAGTTATTCAGTGGTTCCTTTTTCAGGACAGCCTTAAAATCATGAACAAAACAATGATTAATCAAAAATCCATTCTAGCATTGGTGCCAGTTTTTCTATGACTGATCATTACTGGAAAAGAAAGGAAAACACACACAATAAACTGTAGCACTAGAAATTTCAAAGTACTAATGCTCAAACACTTGAGGCAAGTGTGAATACCTGCTTTGTATAGCTAACAAAACTAGGAAAGAAATTATATAGTCTAATCAGAAATATATACAAACAATAGTGCCGGTTTCAAATGTACCCTAGTTTGATTCACAGAAGGAATTCATTACCGGTGATTATAGGAAAGATGTTTTCTAGCAAGGCACTCTTTTCAATTTTCTCAATAGACACTGTCATGTTATTCATGGGAATATTTTCATGAGGGCTATATTGTATAGTGGACTATTATAGGGTTTTAAAAATGTTTCACCAGATTGAAAAAATTGCAAATTATGCTGTATACTGCCACTTTTGCCTTTAGTAACTGATTAGCAGATTTTTGTATTGTTGCAAAAAAAAATAATCCTGATCAAACAGTGTGTAGTCACTGCATGCGCTAATTAAATTTGGCTGTGGACATTTATCAGTGGCAATGAGTCTCTAATGTGAGGCTTCTCCATTCCATGTAGCCACACTTACCGTATTTTTCAGAGTATAAGACGCACCTTTTTACCCTCAAAAAGAGGGTGAAAATTTGGGTGCGTCTTATACACCGAATGCAGCCCCACCCAGCCAGCCCCACCCTTTGGCCTCTGCCTGCCAGCAATTTACCTCTTTGCAGCAAACAGAACAGAAACAGAAGCCTTATTAGCACACTAAAAGATTATCTGCCTCCCGAGCTACAGCTGACAGAGGCTTGCAAGCCACGTGATAAAATGAAACTAACTACGGTGGCTGTAATGAGACAAAATGCTGGGAGATAAACTGCTGGCAATGTTACATTGCTGAAATTGCAAGACAGTAAGCTACAGCTACTGTAGCCTAGAGGAAAGAGCTCTTGCCTCACAGTCAGGAGGTTGTGAGTTCTATCCTAGGTAGAGGCAGATTCTGTTAATATGTTATTTTGTTAAATGTTTGTAGAGTGTTCAAATTATAAGACTTATTTTTTAAAGACTGCTTTATTATTGTTCTAGACAACTTAACAAAATGAAGAAGCTTTTTAAAATAAATGCTTGCTCTGAAGAGGCCCAGTGCTATTGTATCTTCTTTTAAATAGCAGAAAGCCATCCAGAAAGCCACATCAATTTTAAAGATCTGTAAAAGTATAATCTGAAATGTCCTGTTTTAGTATTAAGTATTAGTATTAAAATAAGGCAGCTGAATTAAACCCTGACTTAGTCATGTTTGGAGTAGATCTATTTAAATAATTGGGATGAGTTAGTGTGATTACATTTAAGAAAACTTTCTGGGATTAATATACTGCCATAATGTACATTTCTCCAATTCTTTGCTATTTCTATGGGTCAAGCACACATGCACAGAAATACACAGCAAACAGTGTATATCATCTGTGCTGTCTGCTGTTTGCTGTTTGGCAAATTGCTGGGAGGCAGAGACCTTTTTTCCTTGTTTTCCTCCCCCAAAACTAAGGTGCGTCTTATACTTCGGTGTGTCTTATACTCTGAAAAATACGGTATATAGTTTGTTCTCTGCAGAGCCCTCTATCTCTTACACTTTTTTATTTTAGAATTTTAAGTTTAAAATTTAACTTTAAGCAAGATTAAATGGAAACTTGGCATATTTCAAAGTAAAATATCAGGTTCCAGCAATCTTTATTTCCAAGCTTCAGGGCTTTATTGGAATTTTTGGAAAATTAAAATCATGGCATCTTTGCTGTATTTTTTTACTTAGAAATATACATATTTCACCCGAAGAAAAAAAGAGAAAGCAATGGAAAGATAAGTTGCTAAAAAGGAAATTCTGGAGAAAGAAAAGATTTCTGTTTTGAGAGGAATGACTACAGTGACTTTTCTGTTTTGTAAGGAATGACTTACAACCACAATTGAGCCCAAAATTTATGTTGCTAAGTGAGACATTTGTTAAGTGAGTTTTCCCCCTTTTTACAACTTTTCTTGCCACAATTGTTAAGTGAATCATTGCAGTTATTAAGTTAGCAGCCCGGTTGTTAAGTGAATCTGGCTTCCCCATTGATTTTGCTTGTCAGAAGGTCACAATAGTTGATTATATGATCCTGGGACACCTCAACCGTCATAAATTTGAGTCAGTTGCCAAGCATCTGAATTCTGATGATATGACCGTTGAGGATGTTGCAATGGTGATAAGTGTGAAAAATGGTCTTAAGTCACTTTTTTCAGTGCCTTTGTAACTTTGAATGGTCACTAAAAGATCTGTTGTAAGTCAAGTTCTACCTGTATTTTGTGATTAAAATGTCAACCATGACAATCATTTTATTAGAATACTCTCATGTTTCAAAAATTTCAAAAGTACCCAAAGGATTTATAGTACAGCATTATTTTCCATTGCTAAATAATTATATTGCTGCTAAAAGTATATATTTTAACAAACCTTTTGGTATCTGCTTTTTCCAATAGCATTATGGAATAGTAAATCCTTGGAATTTAACAATTCATTTAAAACAACATAAGTTTTATAAATTATCTAATAAGAGAGCATTTCAATATGACAATATGGTCCACTATGCATAGTCTCTAGACTATGATCAAATCATTTTGTTTGTATATGTGTGCATCAGTGGTGGGTTCCTACCAGTGCAGTCCACTCTATAGCATCGGTAGCGGCCCGCTGGTGATGTCACAGTACTGGTGCGGTCGGTTGCTGGTGCCTGGGCGCCGCCATTTTTTCAAAAAAAAAATTTTTACATTTTTTAAAAAAAATTCTTCTGCGTATGCCCAGAAGCCGAGTTTCCGCCACTGCTCATGCGCTGCCTTCCTACCCCACAGTGAGTCCAAGCAGGGGAGGATGGCTGAGGGAGCGTGTGAGACGCTGAAAGAACGGGCGGCAGGAGCTATCTCCATTCCCCTCCCTTCAGCAGTCTGAGAAGCCACGAACGCGCAGTGATGATCCTAGGCATTTTCACACGTTTGAGGCTTCTCGAGCTGCTGAGGGGAGGGGGAGGGGGAGTGGGCGGCAGGATCTATCTCAGTTCCCCTCCCTTCAGCAGTCCGAGAAGCCACGACCACCCGGTCACATGGCCAGCAAGCCACGTCCACCCAGTCACATGGCTGGCAAGCCACGCCCACAAAATAAGCCACGCCCACAAAGTGGTAATAAAAAATTAGGAACCCGCCCCTGGTGTGTGTGTGTGTGTGTGTGTGTGTGTGTGTGTGTGTGTGTGTGTGTGTGTGTGTGTAGTGTGTATATGTGTGTGTGTGTGTGTATGTATGTATGTATATATATATATATATATATATATATATATATATATATATATATATATATATATATAAATATATATATATATATATATATATATATATATATATATATATATATATATATATATATATATATATATATATATATATATATATATATATATATATATTGTGTGTGTGTGTGTGTGTGTGTGTGTGTGTGTACACACACAAACAAAGCAATGGAAATTTTCCAGTCTTTGTGGCTCTTCAATAAGAAACATTTTCTTAGGCCACTATTTTCTAATCCGTCCTCTTATATTTAAAACTGTTTTGGCTTTGTTCCAATCTTTACGCAGACTTCTATTGTTTTTTTGACCACAATGATTTGTTAAATAGGAATCTATGGAGAATTTATGGTGTAAAGTTGGATATGTCAAACATAAGCTGCTGATTAAAAATAATGCAAAATTCATTTTCTGCTTGTCATCAATATTGACCTTCCATTTTCATGTGTGACCCCTTGTATTCTGCTGGGGATGCTGATAATTCTATCACCTTGCTATATGTATGCAAATTTATGCTTCTAAACAAGAGAAGCACTTTGGCTAAAAGCATGTAAACATTTCCCTAACTAAGCAGATGAAGTTGAGGCAGATGTTTTCTTCAATCAGGCCATGAATAATGTTGATGTGGAAAGGTGATCTAGATTTTTTTTGTGTGTGGCTCACATCATGAAGTCTCATATTTAGTTCTTTTTTACAAAGATCTAGAATCTACAAAGATTTAGTTCTTTTTACAAAGGGAAACAAGAAAAATTATATTAAGATCCCTAGATGGCTTTCAACCATGGAAGCTATGAGCTATCCAAATTTAACAGATACTACCAAAATAGTTAAATATAGTGATATACTGGACTCATTAGGACATTTGAAAAGTAGGGAACAATTGGCTGAACAAAATATTAAAATTGGTTGGTGGCATTATTCACAAATAAAATCAAGGTACAAAAAAGATTCGGATGAAATGGGCATAGAAACAGCTCTACAAAAATTAGATAAAATTCGGATGGGCCTGTAGGAAAAAATGATATCGAAACTATATAAACATTTATTAGAATCAGAAAATATGGAAGAAATTGTGACAAAGTTAATGATAACCTGGGTCAAAAATGTCAGACATAGTATTCACTTGGCTGACTGGGAGAGAACTTGGAGAGTAAATTGTAAGATAACAAAATCAGTAATATATAAGGAGAATTATTATAAAATGTTTTACAGATGGTACCTAGCCCCATCACGATTGGCCAAAATATAGCCAAATGCTAATTCGACCTGTTGGAAATGCAACAAAGAGTTAGGCACCTTCTTTCATATGTGGTGGACATGTTCAAAAGTGAAACACTTTTGGAAAAAAAGTCTACAAATGGTTACAGGAAATCATGGAAAGGAATGTGGAATTCACACCGGAATGTTTTCTGTTGGGAATAATGAACAAACAGTATCCCAGAAACCTTCAGTATCTAGCTCTGCATATTACAACGGCTGCGAGAATAACTTATGCGCAGTGCTGGAAAAAGAACCACATACCATCAGATAACCTACTACTGGATAAAATATACAGATGTGCTGAAATGGACAAACTCACTATTGAACTTAAAGGACAAATTAACTCAGAATACTACAAGGTTTGGACTAAATGGTACAACTGGACTAAGACAACGATAATAAAAAAAGAAGAAAAAGACTGTGACAAAGAATGAAGATATGTAAATATAAAAAATACTGTATAATATTTAGTATTAATAATATATAAACAACGGATATGGACTTATGTCAAAATATGGTGATGTATGAAAATAAATAAAATAATAAAGAAATTTTAAAAAATAAAATCTACGAAGATTTAGTTCTTTTTACAAAGGGAAACAAGATATGGTCAGAAAAATTAAGGTATGGTCAAAATTCTGCCTGTTTTTTTTTTTGCATCACACATTTAAAAAAGAAGAAGACTTTTTTTTAAAGGAGAAAATCCATCTAAGAAATGGGGGCAAAAATTAAAAATTGATTTAACATCATTTTCCTGGACTGTCAGCACTTTAAGGTAGACCAGATCAGAAAACATACTCCACAAGATCAGAATTATATTTTATTGAGGAACGCTATAGTGTCTTATAAATCTGATGGGATTTTTTTCCTTCTTTTAAATACCCTAGTACAGTGATGGCGAACCTTTTTTGGCTCGCGTGCCAAAAGGTTGTGCGCGTGCGTGCTAGTGCGCATGCACATACCCACACCCATACCCTCCCTCCATGCATGTGCACAACCCCGCGCTGCCCCCCCCCGCACATGCACACAGGCCTCACTGAAGCCTCTGGACTCCTGAAGCCTGGGGATGGCAAAAAACAGCCAATGAACTTCTGGTTCGGAAATGAACTTCTGGTTGGCCCATTGGGCCGTTTTTCACCGTCCCCAGGCTTCAGGAGGCTTCCCTGAAGCCTCTGGAGTGTGAAAAATGTCCCAACAGGCAAACTGGAAATCTATTTTTCTGAACTTCTGGTTTGCCTGTTGGGCTGTTTTTCGCCCTCCAGAGGCTTCAGGAGGCTCCCTAAAGCCTCCAGAGTGTGAAAAACGGCCTTCCCCAAGACTGATAATCAGCTAGCCAGTGCACGCATGCCTGCTGGAGCTGACATAGGGCAAAGCCTTGTGTGCCCTCCGATATGACCCTGTGTGCCACCTGTGGCACATGTGCCATAGGTTCACTATCACGGCCCTAGTGAGTCAGGAAGGAGACATCCTGAGTCATTTCTTAAATCTATTTTCCTTTCTAGGATGTAAGAAATGCTTCTGTTCTGTTTACATAAAACTCTGAATATTTGCTTCAAGCGGTCTCCCTGCATGGATAGACAGTCCATCCAAGAATATGTTGTTTTTATACCTTCAATCTCTAACCTAATTTGGAAATATTTCTACTGTCTCATCTGGCATTTTTTTTTGGATTTTTGGATGAATTAACTATGTTTTATGTATGTGTTAAGCAGCATTCAGATCCCTAATGTTAGAACAAAAATGTCATAGCATTATCTTCTTGAGTTGTCTAACCTCGTGTGAATAGAATTAGTACAGGATCCAATCTGGGTCGGTCACCAGGATGTAAGGTTTAGTCTTCCAAACTTTCGACTCATGCTGGAGCCTATCTTCAGGCAACTTCTCTCCACCAGAATGTGCAGTAGAATGTATGCTACCACATTCTGATAGACAGAAGTTCCCTGAGGATGGGTTCCAGCATGAGTCTGAAAGCTCGGAAGACTAAACCTCTGGTCCTGGTAGCCAATCCAGGTTGGATCCTTTAACATTATCCTGGGACACATATATTCACCTTCATTCGTGAGAATCAGTACAATACTATGCCACTGATGCCTGAATAGATAATTCTCCAGAATATCCTAGTTGACAATACTGAAAGCTTCTTGAAAGTCCTGAAGCATTGAAAGGATTACATTCCCTTATGCTGCTCCTGGTAACGTTCTCCCACAAGTTGATCAAAGTATTTTCAGTGCCAAAACAAATGATCTAAATAATCCATATCCTTCAATGATGACTAGATCTAATTAGCTATCATGTTCTTGAGCATATGTTCTTGAGCATGTTCTTGAGATTGGACAGCCATTTGTTTGAAATGGTATAGGGTTTCCTGCCTAAGCAGGGGGTTGGACTTGAAGACCTCCAAGGTCCTTTCCAACTCTGTTATTCTATTGTATATGTATTCTATATACAGTATATATATTGTGTATGGGGTGCTCAGGGAGGGGTAGCACCTCTGGTGTAGGGGCATGTCTTTATGGCAGCTCATTTTAGGGCAGCTTTTAGGCCAGCTCATCCACCTTTGGTCCCCACCTGTCACTCAGCTCTCACCTGTGGCTCCTAGCAGCTGTAGCATGCACAGAGGCCACACCCTGGGCAACAGCTTTGACAGGCTGGCCAAACCAGGTTGAGAGTAGCCGTTGAGTCATCGACCTTTGGTGAGATAGGGACTTGTCTATCCCGAGCATGTGAATACAAATTCTGGTGGACTGAGTAGATGAAACCTACTAGAATAGGACAATGGTTATGAAGGCAGTCTCTGCAAGTGATGTGGTACGCTAAGAGCACGGCAAGACACGAAAGACGCCCTGGTCAACCACTGCGCCCAGCCCATCTCCAACTGTCTCGACTCTTGTCCTGCTATTTGGAGCAAGATGGAATCTGGGAAGAGAGAGTGATGCTGACTATGTGCACCTCTCCCTCACTTTAATCCAATTCATACGCAAGTCTTGACCCCCCCCCCAATTGATAGATGTCAAGGTCCTCTTCAAATACGATGGACGAACATCAATTCTATTTCTATATTGGCCCAAAACATCCTAACCAACTTGTACATTTTGTCCAACCGCCATGAGATTAATTACAGGATTATGCTTGATTTGAGAAATTAACAGTAATTTTTGAATGACAGGTAAGCAAGGATACTTGATTACAATACCTTTTCCATGGCAGTGAAGGAAATCCCTATGTAATAATGGTAAGAAGAAGGAAAATGCACACAAACATACACACTGGGATCTTAATTCCTTTTCAAGAATGTATCTGGTCTTTAACTTGAATATTATTATAAGTATATTGGTCCTCTGGTCATGGTGAATTAATCTTTTGGATACAGTTTTCTACATCAAATAGCAACCCATCAAAATCAGTGATGTTATTTCAAAATGAGATATCCTCAGTGGGAGCCTAATGGAAAAGATGTCCTCCTTGAAGGATGAAAATGGGAGCAGGTGTGAAATTTTCTCACACCTGGGAGAATTTCTTTATTCCAAAGAACAGCTGCCTCTGCTAAAAAGTCAGTCTCATCAGCAAGTGAGAAGGTATTTTCCTGATACAATTAAAGGAGGGTGAATTTAATGGAAAACCAATTTTCTGTGTAATACTAATATCTGGGAAGGTCTCTGAGGTTTATTTATGTATTTATGGCTTCTGGACATCTACTTTCCACCAATCTATTTTATTTTTTATAGATATTAGAATGAAAATTACCCAAAATATAGCCACACTGGAGGTTGCCATGGCAATAGAAGTGGGGAAATGAATTATACAACATGTAGCAAATGGTTCTTATTCAGACTCTACATGTGTAAAACTGTACAGCTGGGGAGGATTTCAGGTTTTTCATTTACCAATATAAACAGAGAAATGGAGGGAGTAAAACTGTGTAGAAACAGACTACTTTACAGGAAATATGTTATCCCTTATGTCCCTACGGATGGTAAATTAAAGCACTTGAGTGCTTTCGCACAATGTTCTTAACCGGCTCTGTTAAAGATCTAATAGATATATTTGTACAACATTATATGTTATACTAACGTCACCCTTAGTTATGAAGGGATATTCTTAGCGTATGTTGTTGTTAGTTGCAAAGTCGTGTCCAACCCATCACGACCCCATGGACAATGTTCCTCCAGGCCTTCCTGTCCTCTACCATCCCCCGGAGTCCATTTAAGCTCACACCGACTGCTTCAGTGACTCCATCCAGCCACCTCATTGTCTGTCATCCCCTTCTTCTTTTGCCCTCAATCTTTCCCAGCATTAGGCTCTTCTCCAGTGAGCCCTTCCTTCTCATTAGGTGGCCGAAGTATTTGAGTTTCATCTTCAGGATCTGGCCTTCTAAAGAGCAGTCAGGGTTGATCTCCTCCAGGACTGACCAGTTTGATCGCCTTGCAGTCCAAGGGACTCGTAGAAGTCTTCTCCAGTATCATAGTTCAATATAGTTATCCAAATGTTATCCAACATAGTTTATGGTTAGTGTATAATGTTGAGCAAATCCAACCTGTTTTGTTAGTTTATCGCTTAAGATATTGTTTGTACTAAAAGTTTTTGTCTTTTTGAAAATACCTATTAGAATCTATTACTTTCTCCTGAATGTCAATGGAGATACCTCAATAATCCAGGTCATGGTTATCCCAAAGGTGCTTTTCCAAAAGGCAACTGGACTTTCTTGATTTTTTCCCCTTGAAAATGTTTCACTTCTCATCCAAGAAGCTTCTTCAGTTATTCTGAAGTGAAGCATTTTCAAGGAAAAAAAAACAAATGTCTTTTGGAAAGGCAACTTTGGGACAAATATACATTGCTAACTGGTGTAAACCGCTTAGAGAGTGCTTGCACTATGAGGCGGTATATAAGTCTCACTAATAAATAAATAAATAAATAAATAAATAAATAAATAAATAAATAAATAAATAAATAAATAAATAAATAAATAAATAAATAAATAAATAAATAAATAAGAGAAATTCAAGTTTCTATTGATAGAAGGATTACATCCCAGTGTATTACAAGACTAATCAGAGATTGTCCCAGATCTTGATGAACTTTACTAACTTTACTAATTTTACTAACTTTACTAACTTTACTAACTTTACTAACTTTACTAACTTTACTAACTCCTGGATGACACATGCCATCCAGGCGTGAGTTGCTCACTTACCCAAACTGGTGCGCTGCTCCGCGTTTCTTCATGCTTCGCGCCCTCTTGTGTGATTTTGCTTCTGCGCATGCGTGGAAGCAAAATCACGTCGAAATCTCGCAAGGGGATGCATGTGCGAGAGAGATTTTGGCGTGATTTTACTTCCACGCATGCGCAGAAGCAAAATCGCCCAAAAATCCAGAAAAAAAGATGGTGGCGTGCGCGACTGCCCCGTGGAGATGGTACCGGAGCAGTCGCGTGCAAATTGGGTCATCGGCGGGTCCCTACCAGAGCTACGCACTGGACCGCACTGGTAGGAACCCACCCCTGATGCCATCCCCATCTACAAAAGAATGGAAGAAAGAAGACCAGAAAAAGAATTGTCCTGCCAGTTTGATAGCTGTAAAGGAAAGATCTGTAATAGATAATCAAGCAGCATATTTGTAATATTAACAGGAATCAGCATGAGCTTGTCACAAACCAATCATCTCAGACTAATCATATTTCTCTCTTTAATCATTATTTGCTTTCAAGAACAGCCTGCCCATAGATACAGTATACCTGGGCCTCAGCAGAACAGCCTGCCTCGTGATATTCTTCTTAATAGTGTGATTTAATAGGGACTCGAAGGTACCACTGTTGGATAGATTCAATGACTCTGATGGTTCTACTTCATCTTGGAACAGAGTATTGTGTGAAGTGCCATGGGGCTCTGTGCAGGGCCCTATGCTGTTCAACCTTTTTTTATAAATGACTTGGGTGAAACGGTTAACCAATCCAGGCAAAAATTAATTTTGATACATTCTTTTGATAATGATTTCTTTTACGCAGAATGGAGGATAGGGATAGCAGTGGTGGTAATGGGATTCTGGGCAATACCTTAATCAAAAAAAAGGTTTATTTTCTTTCATTCTGGGGAAAAAACGCATATACAGTGAACTTATTTCATTCTGTAACCTTGAACAAATGTATGAACAGCCCTTCAGTTATCCTTTGAGTTTGCACTGTTCCACATTTTATGCTACAGCTTTGCAAGAGGGAAACTGAGAGAGATAATGAGGAAAGTTAACAAGGACATGGACATATGAAAATAGAGAGTGCGCATTATATTATAGAAAAGCGCTTGAAAAAAAAGACATATTTGAAAATCTGTTCATTGTATAAATATGCATATGTTAAGCAGTATATGTATAATATGCACAATTTCTACGCATATAATTTTTGAAATATAAATAGCACGCTGACATAGGAAATGAATTTTTTTTGTTTCTTGTTTTTTTTAATTATCTGTTTTAGAAGCAGCATTTTAATATTGCAATGCTAGTAATTTGAGGTTTTATGCTGATATACAATTCGGAATGAACTACAAAACAATGAGTGATGCTTTTGCAATAAAAAGGCTATACTGGTACTTCTTGACTTATGACCACAATTGAGCCCAGAATTTATGTTGCTAAGTGAGAAATTTGTTAAGTGAGTTTTGCCCCATTTTACAACTTTACTTGCCCCATTTGTTAAGGGAATCACTGCAAGTGTTAAATTAGTAACAAATTAGATTAAGTGAATCTGGCTTCCCCATTGACTTTGCTTGTCAGAAGGTCACAAAAGGTGATCATATGATCACCACAGGACACTGCAACCGTCATAAATATGGACCAGTTACCAAGCATCTGAATGTAAAACACAGTACCATGGGGCTGCTGTAACGGTCATAAGTGTGAAAAATGGTTATAAGTCCCTTTTTTTCAGTGCCGTTGTAACTATGAATGGTCACTAAATGGACTATTGTAAGTTGAGCACTACCCATATAGAAGCCTTACTAGAATAAAAATAATTTTCATGGATGAGGTAAACATCCATATATGCTATTCCTGGAGTGAAAGGTAAAAGGATAGAAGGAAATTTAGATTAGCTCAGCACTGGATTAAGGCCAGCTCAGTAGTGGGTTCCTGCCGGTACGGTTAATAGCTGTTGTTCGGCGCAGAGCCGAAGACGCTGCTGCCGTTCGTGGCATGGGGGCTTTCCCCAGGCGCTGCCGCCGCCCGCATGAACACCGCCAATTGCGTTCTTTTGCCCTCTGCGCATGCTCAAAGCGTTCTGCATGCGCAGAGGGCAAAAGAAAGCAATTGGCGGCGTCCATGCGGGTGGTGGCAGCGCCTGGAGAAAGCTCCCGCGCCGTGAATGGCAGCAGCGTCTTCGGCTCTGCGCCGAACAACAGCTATTAACTGTAACGGCAGGAACAGGCAGGAACCCACCTCTGGGCCAGCTGATCCCCCAGGCATAGCACAGTACTGGTGCCCCTCAACGGAAGCAAAAATCTCATGCCAAGAGATGGAAACAAATGAAATATCTGTTGACATCTTCAGGCCCACACTTTTAAAATTTAGTTATTCACCTTGCCAAAGAAAAGTTTTGTGTGTGTGTCAGGGGTGAAATGCTACCGGTTCAGCCCGGTTTGGGTGTACCGCTAGCGGCGACCGCCAGTGGTTCGGAGAACTGGTAGCGGCGGCAGTGCTAGGCTCCGCCCACCCGCCTGGATGCCACCATTTTCTTTTTTTAGCCCTCTGCGCATGTGCAAAGCCTTCTGTGCATGCGCAGAGGCTAAAGAAGTGTGCATGATGGTGGCAAATCACGCGCTTCCGAACCAGTAGGGAAGGTAAGTAGATTTCACCGCTGGTGTGTGTGTTTCAACAATGCAGAGTAAGGTCAAACACAGCAATAAGGGGAACAATTGTATAGTGTGGCAGTGAACGTGTTAAAGGCATAATAACTAGGAGGGGAAAAAAATCCTCCTTGATGCTTTAAGTACATGCTTATTTTGCTTAATGGTTAAATGCAGGAGCTGGAAAGTGGCTACTGCATTTTGGGAAGAGTTCTTATCTACTTCTGACGGTTGTTAAGTGGAGTTTTCAGTGAATTGAAGAGCTGACAAAGCAGAGCTAAATAGGAATTGGAAATTGCCATCTAGCCATTTAGATTCCTCTATAAATATGGCTAGAATACATTCATTGTCTTCCCCTTGAAAAAGGAAGCCTTATCTTGTAACTAGGAATAATTAAATGCTCATTTGAGCTTACAAGTTAGATTATGGTCCTGATGATGATCTTCAGTGAGTAATGCACATTCTTATTGTCTTTCTTCTGATGTGAGAATAATGACCCCATTTCCTTATCTGTTGGACTAAATGCCCTTGAATCATCTTTTTTGTCATACCTACTTTATGAGAGTAAGGAATTTATTATCTTCAAAACTTAAATTTATAAGGTAAGATTTAGTGTCATCCAAGTTTTTTCAGCAGAATGATTCCTACAAAAATAGACATTCACTTCTAAGACTTCATTAGTTTGTGATAATCAGTTTTCCTTTCCATCTTTGAAAAGATCAGCCATGTTGAATTTGGCAGGTACATTACATTACTGAGTTTTATAAAATACTATTATAATAGCACTAGGATTTAAAACAAAATCAAACCTAAAAGTAATTTCAAGTGAAAGTTCTAGTGAAATCATTATCATTATTCTAGTTGCAGAAATAGCAAAATGCAAGAAACTGGGTATATTTGGGCTTTAGCTGCATTGTTTGTTAATTATCTACAATAGGGAATTTTCTGTGAGATTAAAATTATAAATAACTTTATACTTTTTTTAATACTTTATCTCTGACCAGAGAAAGGATAACTGTGATCTTTCATTTCTCTCTATATTTATAGATACTATACAATGCAAGTAATAAGATAACTATAAGCTTCTATTACTATTATTAGTTAATGGCATCAAATAAAATAACCTACAGGTTTTTAAATGTAAAAATTATTTGCAGACTGCATGTAAGATAATTTAAAATGAACCCACACAATGGACCTGTAGAAAGTCATCCCCCTTCCTAGAAGAATGAAATATTTTGAGAAATATTAAAAAGGCAGAATATTATATTTCCCTAAATGAGAAATGGAGAAACATGGATTTTTTAGAGGCAGGAAGCAGTCCCAATCTCCCTGCCGCCAAGCAAAAACTGAGGAGGCACCTTTTAGAAATGCAGATTTGGTAATCCATTCAACACAGGATATTTTGAAACTCCCTGCAGCAAAGTCTGAACAAAGGCAGAATAGTAGGATTAGCCCCTCACTCAAGATCCAAACCAGGACAAAGCCATTAAGCCACAATAGGAATTGCCCAACACCCTTTCAGAACACAAGTCCCTTCATTGCATCACCCCAGAGCAGTCCAAACTTCAACCAAATTAGTTCAGACAAGCATCTAGGATTTGCATTTCTTCTTTTGCCTATAGAGCCAGCTATGACCCCTATACAGGATAACCCCTATATGACCCCATAAGAATATGACAACAGCCAATAGAATATTAAAAGGAACAGTAAAGGAACAGGAAGCTCAAGTACAAAGCCCAGAAGAATGTATAAAAGCCACCCACTCTTAATTCCATTTTGTCAGCTGCCCAGAACCACAAACCCATGTGGTTCTGCTTCATCAATAAACCATGTTTCAAATCAGCCTCCATGTTTCCAGTGTCTTTCTCATGGATTGGAACTGAACCAGATGGATATTTCTTCCCACAGATCTTAAACATTTTCCTAAATTCCCCAAAACAAAACTTTTCTTGGCATATCAGGATTATTGACTTGGGGGTATTCCTTGACTTGCAACTCCTAATCAAGGAACAGGTGGCAGTTGTGGCTACGAGAGCCTTTGCACAACTTTGTGTTGTGCACCAGTTGCGGCCTTTCCTGGATCAGGATTCCCTGTGCTCAGTTGTTCAGCCTGTCAGGCCTGGAAGCCATCTTTTGTATTGGGCCTTCAGGCCTGCCACAATTTACTACTGTGGGAAACTGGGAGGGGGGATTGTATGGAGTATGGGTGATATGTAGTCATAATAACATTCTTTCCTTTGAGAGTCAAGGCTGTCTTGCCCTGCACCTGGAGGGGAGGGGTTAGGAAACATCTCCAGTTGGGACGGTGCCTTGATTGGACCATGTGATGGATTTGTGGGTGCTGGGCAGGGGCTTGAAGAGCTGAGGTGGCGCAGTGGTTAAAATGCAGCACTGCAGTTCAGCAGTTCAGCTGTTCAAATCTCACCGGCTCAAGGCTGACTCAGCCTTCCATCCTTCTGAGGTGGGTAAAATGAGGACCCAGATTGTTGGGGGCAATATGCTGAACTCTGTAAACCGCTTAGAGAGGGCTGTAAAGCACTATGAAGTGGTATATAAGTCTAAGTGCTAGTGCTAAGTGCTATTGAACTTTCCTTTGGGTGGGGAAAACCTGGAAGCTTTCAGATTCAGGTTTTCCCAGATGTGCCGATATGACATCTCTAATAAAATGGAACTTTGAGGAAATTCATGTCTCGGAGTTTTCTTTCATTGAGGGTGTTACTTGGAACCCTGACACAGTCCCTAGTCATCTCTCAGCTGGATTATTGTAATGCACTCTACATGGGGCTACCCTTGAAGAGCATTTGGAAGCTACAACTGGTACAGAGTGCAGCAGTGTGGGTAGTTTTGGACCCCCAAGAATGGTCCCTGTAACACCACTGCTCAGCGAGCTTTATAGGTTACTAGTCTGCTTCCAGGTGCAATTCCAGGTGTGATTGCCTTTAAAGGCCTTCATGGCATGGATCCAGGTTACTTGAGGGACCATCTCACCCCACTGGGATTGGCCCATGACACTCGTGCCCGCAGAGGAGGAATGCTGTCAGTCTGGTCAACCCAATTATTCTGGCTGGTGGGGTCTAGAATAAGGGCCTTATCTGCTGTTGCTCCTCCCCTCTGGGACATCTCTCCCCCTCCCCGATGTGAGGTTGGCCCCAAGCCTCCTATCTTTTCATAAGGGCTTAAAGACCTGACTCTACCAGTTGGCTTATGGCCCCAGAGGGGGAACAGTGCAATGGAGGTGGTTGATTGAGTAATATAACAGATCCCATCTCCCCTCACCCCCAGCTCTGCCCTTGCCCTCCTCATGTGTCCTTGGTTTTAATGTCTGATTTTAACTTTTTATGTTTTCATTGTAAATGTAACTGTAAGCTGCCCAACTAGAAGTATGCAAAATATTATGAATTTGAAAACTCTTTTTGACCTTGGCAGAAGTGTTCTATTGGTTTTTGAAAATGTTTCGGAACCACAATGACCCTTTGTGAAATTCAAACAGGGGTTTTAAACTCACAATGGGGTTCTCAGCAGCTGAAACAATGTTAGGAAGATCAAACCAGCTCTTTGGAGCTCAAATCTTTTGCATAGAACTAAAGAAACGATGCAATTTGTATAAAGAAATTAAGCAAAGACTTCACTTAGCTATTTCTTTGTTCAGCTCCAAATCAAATTTATGACAAAACAGTTATTGAGTTATATCTTATTTTAGATAAAATCTAATGTCATGATAATATATTTAGGCTGTTTCTTTTCCAATATGAGAAAACAGAACAGCATTTTCACACACACTTAAATTGCAATAACCTCAAGCCCTTGGCAAATTTAGCATTATCAAATTGAGATAAATATTAAAAAGGCCAAAAGCAGGGAACTTTTATACTGACATCATTCCAGGCTTTTACTGTCAATCAAAGCACTGACAGAACTGCTGATCATGTCAGCAGTTGTCAACTTCCAAAGAAGTACGATTTGAATATTGCCAATAGCTAGTTATTTAGTAAAGCTATGCTTGCGTCAAAGTTACATTAAAGTTGATGAGCTGACTCCTTAAAGCAGTCACAACTACCTAAAAATGGTGCTGTAATAAATACATAAATGTTCTGGACTGATGCCTTATAACAGTGATGTTTTAGACACAGAGTGCCCAAACTGCGCACGTGCATGCCCAAACTGAAAGGTGTGCATGCACGCAAACACGCGCATGCGCTGACATGCACGAATGTGCACATGCATGTGCATGCATGAACATGCACATGCACAGACATGTGCAAACATGCACATGCGTGGACATGCACGCATGCGCAACAGAGACTGAAGACCAGCTGGCCGGCGGGAGGCAGGGCATCCCAATGCCAGCAGCGCAGCAAGAGGTAAGATCTTTTTCTTTCATGAGCTTCTGTTTCGTCATTTGCAGGGAAACAGAAGCTCACGAAAGAAACGCCACGGAGATCTGACCTAGGGCGACGGCGCGTGTGCCAGCAGAGAGGACTCTGCGTGCCACCTCTGGCACGCGTGCCATAGGTTCGCCATCACAGCCTTATAAAATGTGAACCACTCCTTCCAACTCATTGTTGAAGTATTCACAATCCTCTTATTTACCACTGTGGGTAATAGTTTCTATGATGTTGAAAATAGGTGAAGTATTTCTGTTGTTTCTAATTAGTAACTTTTCAAGTATTAGCATCTGTCCCCAAAAGTGACTAAAGATCTACATTACAATTTCTGAACAGACTTTTAATAGTTGAAAGAGTAAGTTCTGTTTCTAAACCATAATTTACAAAAAGTCTGATAATGACTAAAATACTGAACACATTTTTAAGGAACTCATTTCAGACATAGTAACCATTATATTACCCCTAAAAATTCAGATCTGCAGATACATTTTTAATGGGATGTTGCCACCCTGGAATGTAAATGAGAAAAAGAGAGGTAAAAGAGTTGAATATTTTTCTATATTATCCTCTGTAGTTCAATTCTACACTATATAAAGAGCTACACTAGAATCAGCTGTCCGCATAGGGGTTTTCCCCTCCAAAAGTTTTCATTATTTTTAATATAGAATATATAAGTGATAAGTTCATTTTTCAAAAATACCTACTTTCATTTCATAACACATCCAAGCTGAGTTTCTCGGGGCAAAATCAATATTTATTTAGTTATTTATTTGATTTCTGTCCTGCACTCAAACATTATTCTTGATGTGTGCTCAGCAAAAGAATATGCACATGCACAATAGAAGATTAAATGAGCAAAAGTATGCTTAAAATAATACATGGACTAGAACAGCTGGTACATCTTCAGAAAATTCTGCAGATCTCAGCATCCAAATAAGTCCATAAGAGAACAAGAATCTTTCAAATAACATTGAAGGCATCTTCAACTGAGTCTGGAAATTACTTGTGGAACACAACAGATCATTTAATGTTGAGTGATATGGCTGTGCTCTCATGAAGTAGGTGATAGCAATACTATGATAGATCCCACCTCAGATGAGCAAAGCTATGAGGAGTGAAAGCCCATTCCATGACACATATACCGTATTTTTCGGAGTATAAGATGCACTGGAGTATAAGACGCACCTTAGTTTTTGGGGAGGAAAATAGGGGAAAACAATCTGCCTACCAGGTATTCATCTGGCTAGCATCCTTAGTCTGGTCAGCTTCAGCACATTATATTATCCCCTGGTTAGGACTTTAAAAAACCTTCTTCTGAGAGAGTAACAATGAAAGAACCTGCAAGCCAGTAAGAGCTGGGAAGATCATTAGCACCTGGTTAGGGCTAGAAAAAAACTTATTCGGAGCAAGTAGAGCAATGAAAAAAACCCTGCAAAGACTTAGTGCTGGAAAAACATTCTTCTGAGAGAGTAACAATGAAAAAGCCTGCAAGGTAAGAGCTGGGAAGATCTGTTAGCACCTAGTTAGGGCTGGCAAAAAAAAAAGCTACATTCGAAGTATAAGACGCACCCAAATTTTCAGCCACTTTTAGGGAGGAAAAAGGTGCGTCTTATACTCCAAAAAGTACGGTATCTTCTAGGTATTCCATCTGGCTTTGTAAATAAAACAGATCTAGAATACACAATCTTTTGGTTTCTAGCCTGGTTTCTAACCACCAAAATGTTTCTCTATATACAGTACATATATGTGTGTGCGTGCGCATACACACACACACAAACACATGTATGGTTTCTTTGAATACATATGAGCATTCCTAACAGCAGCAATCTGACAACAGTCACTGGCTGTTGTTTTCTTGTGCTGCCAAGTCTTCAGCTCCTAAGTATCTGATAAGCTGGTGGTAAACCAGCATTCAGAGTCCTTCGGGAGTTGGGCGGCATATAAGAATACCAAAATAATAATAATAATAATAATTCCAGTTGACTGACAAGGGGCCCGTTTCCCAGATTTCAATCATTTCCCTGGCTATCTTTGTACATGCTCAGCCAACAATCTTAGTAGCTGCGAAATCGAATGTATCTCCATGTTGATTGCAAGGTGAGGCTACCAATGAGTTCGGTCTCTGACTAGATTTATAGTTCTGGACAGCCTTCTACATTATATTTCATCTTGAGAACCCTGTTCTCAACTAGCACAGTTTTCTTTCCTGGTAGTTTGACAGGTTTCTAAGTGTCATTTTTATGGAATGTTTCATTCTCCTTTTTGTCACACTTCCTGTTTGTCTCCTTCAATATCTGACATCCTTTCCATATCTTTTCAAGTATGGATTTCTTCTATTTGCTCTCTCTTGGCAATGTAAAATAGTCTTCATCATGATACAACCCCTTTGTTCAGTGGTGGGTTCCTACCAGTGCGGTCCACTCTATAGCACCGGTAGCGGCCCACTGATGATGTCACAGTACCGGTGCGGTTAGCTGCCGGTGCCTGGGCACCACCATTTTTTTTTAAAAAAATATTTTTTAAATTTTTCTTCTGTGCGTGTCCAGAAGCCGAGTTTCCGGCATTGGTCATGCGCTGCCTTCCTACCCCACAGTGAGTCCAAGCAGGGGAGGATGGCTGAGGGAGTGCATGAGACGCTGAAAGAATGGGCGGCAGGAGCTATCTCAGTTCCCCTCCCATCAGCAGTCTGAGAAGCCATGAATGCACGGTGATGATCCTAGGCATTTTTGCATGTTCGAGGCTTCTCGAGCTGCTGAGGGGACGGGGAATGGGCAACAGGACCTCTCTCAGTTCCTCTTCCTTCAGCAGTCCGAGAAGCCACGCCCACCCAGTCACATGGCTGGCAAGCCACACCCACAAAATAAGCCACGCCCACAGAGTGGTAGTAAAAAAATTAGGACCCCGCCCCTGCCCTTTGTTGGCCCTTTTGGAGTATCTTAAATGACCAGAGATAGACTTTGCTTCTTCTAGTATCTCTATTGGCCGATCTGTTCCTGACTCCATTTTTGAAAGTGGTATACTTCTTCAAATTCTTCTTTCACCTGCTCAGATGACTCACAGTTTTTATCTCCTTTTTGGATATGCTACATATTTATTTGATCACTATTTGTATTTGTTTTATTTGTCAAGCATATATGATTATAAGCAAAGTTTAAACAGTAAAACATGATTGAATATATATGTAATATTACAAGCATGAATAAGAGTAAAAGAGGTATGAATATATGGGTACATTAGGACAGGAACGGTAGGCACGATTGTGCGCTTATGCACGCCCCTGAGCCTATATCCCTAGCATCTAATCGATCACTGGTTCTATAGCTATTGTACATCTGTCCAAGAAGACAGCTAGAGAACATATGATCTGTGCATGCATATGTGGGGACAAAAGCAAAAGGATGTGACCTCAGGTTAGTAGTCTCATTGACAATAAGCAGGCAGTGTACTAGGAAAAGAAGGGATGCCAAGGAAACTATTAATTCAAAAGTGATTATGTGTTAAAGTTGGATGATGGTTGGGTGGTTGGTCAGAATGGAAGAAGCTGAGAAGTGAAACATCTTCAAGGAAAAACAAAGTTCAGTTGCCTTTTGAAGAAGCACCTTTGGGTGGGTGGGTGAAAGGAAGGGAGGGAGGGAGATTCCTGGCTCATTCTGAATAAAAAGCTTTGTATTATGATAATACCATGTATGTTTCAGAAAAGAATGAGTCTCCATGAAAATATGTTTGTATGTAGAGAGCTATATTTGTGTGGGAGCTGAAATATGTTGCATATTTGGAAGTATGCAAAAGCACAACATTTTAAAATAAGGCAGAAAACAAAGAATCGTGGAGGGGAAAATGTTTATCTTGCACAAAAGTAATGGTAGTGCATTAGTCTACTTTAATTACTTTGTTAATTTAAGTGACTTGTGCATTTTTACTGTAATTATGTTGCCATTTAGGCCTCAAATCTTACAGGAAAAATAAATAAAAAGAAAGAAATATCGCCTTACTTCAGGATATGTTTTGGCTATTTGCTGGAGATATCCGTCTAGTCCCTTTTTCAACTAATTATTTAGAACTATTTTTGTCTTATTTATGTTGAATGATTCACAGGAAAACATTCAAATAGTGCTTAATGCAGTCAATTTGTATACTGTTTAGTCTTCCTCTGTGTCTAAATGAATCATGAGATGCTACAGTATGTGGACATGTACGCTTTAAAATGCTGAGATACAGTTTTTTCAAGCTGGTGATTTCTAGATAAGTTAACAAGTTGCTTAGCAGAGGATTATGGGATTTGAAGTCCAAAACACAAAACTGTGTTAGGGAAAACTGTGGTGAGAATATTTTATTTATTTATATCCCACTTTATAATTTTTTATATAACAAACATATCTAATGCCCCTTCCTACCTCTATTTTCCCCACAAAAACAACCATGTGAAGTGAAAGAGAGTGATTGGCCTAAAGCTATACATTTGGTTTTCATGTTTAAGTTGGGACCACAACTCACAGTTTCCTGGTTTCTAGTCTGGTACCTTAATCCAGTGTTTCCCAACCTTGGCAACTTGAAGATGTCTGGACTTCAACTCCCAGAATTCCCCAGCCAGCGAATGCTGGCTGGGGAATTCTGGGAGTTGAAGTCCAGACATCTTCAAGTTGCCAAGGTTGGGAAACACTGCCTTAATCAGACCAAACCGGGCTGGCGTGAAAAAGCTTTTGGGGTTTTTAAGATTTTACCAAATTTTACCAAATTTTAATTATATTGTCTTAAATCGGGGCCACATCTAATATTTTCTTTTAAATGTATATATATTTTAATGTTTATATTGTATTTTTACTTGGCTGTTCACCGCCCTGAGTCCCCGGAGAAGGGCGGTATATAAATTTAACTATAAATAAATAAATAAATAAACTAGCTTTCCTCCCATCAGAATTTTTTCCTGCTAGAAAAATGGACAGTTGGCTACCAACATTAATGAGTCAGATTAAATAAATCAGTGAAGATCAATAGTTCAAATCTATTAAAAAAAATAAGTTTTGAAATGTTTTAGAGTAGAGGTGTTTTTAAGGGGAGTGAGTAACATTTGGGATCCATCTGGATTTCTACAATGTAGGAGGGTTGTGAGAGCTTTGTGTTAGTTTGGAAGGGTGGTTTGGGATGATCTTCCAATTTTGAGAAATATACCTTTTGGGAATGAAAGCAGAAAAGCAAGTGAGAAGCAATTTGATTAGAACAATTGGCTTACCTGACTCCTTGGGTTCTATGCATGTTTTAACTTAGTTGGTTTGCCTAAAAAAAACTAATGTTTTACTTCTCTTCTAAATGTTGTGTTTGCCTGCTCCACCCAGCAGTCATTTACTGTGGCCACTTATCCAACTTTTTCAAAAATAGAGAGTGGGACGTGAATGCTCCGACAATTTTTTACTTTGAGCTCTGTCATGGCTAAAAGTCCCTTACTGAAATTGCAGATCAACTGCAGGATAAAATCTGTTTCTGATGACAGGTTAAAGACATAATGAATGAAGGAATAAATGGGCAATAAAGGGACATTTTTTTCAAAACAGACTAGTGGAAACAGAAGCAGTTTGTTTCTTCTCAGATATTAGAAAGCATATTTGGAAGGGGCTTCTGATAGACCCATGGTTGGGAAGCATGTGGTCCTCCAGTTACTGCTGAAGTACAATTTCCAGTATCCTTTTATACTTACCCTGATGGATGTGATTATTTGTAAGTGTAACTCAGGAACATTTGGATACCACCTTCATTCTAACCCATCAGAATTCTTTTGATGTTTTTAGGCAATTGCTACCAGTTACACTAATACATTTCTGTGCAGGTAGTCCTCGATTTAAGACAGTAATGGAGTTTATTGTGGCAGTTGTTCCAGTTATTGTGCCAAGGCCCACCTTCCCTAGGCTTCCCAAGGCTTCCTCCACACAAAGACACTCCATGCTCGACTTCTTGCCCCTCAGGGCCTTTTCTCTCAGCCCCCCCCATCTCCCCCCCCCACTGGGTCCATGAAGATTGAGAAGAGTTTTTCTAATAGACAACCTACTTGGAGAGTAGAAGCCAAAGACTAACCAGTTGTTGCCCAATTTAGATAACTTCTATGGTTCCAGATTTTGTATTTACTTTAGTGTATTGTTGATCCAGTTGTTCTTCATAAGAACAATTTGTATTTATGGACAACCAGTTGTGTTGCCCAGGCTGCAGCTAATAGTTATTGGCATAGCACCACTTTTCAATGCTTCCTGTACATTTTTTTTATTTTTTACCGATGAAACTATTCCATCAACAATTTCATTCTGTAGGTCTATGGGTCGATGTGCATATGTATCTAAAATATTAAAATTGTGAAGCTTGGCAATTCCTTGAACATTTAAAAAAATATATTTGGAGTTTTGGTCAAGTGCCTTTGCATTGATTGGGAAGTAGTTATTAATTTCACTTTCTTGTAGTGACTTTGAATATTCTCCATTTTTAAGATATATAATGAAGTTCATATTCCTTAATGTTGGCTGGTAAAAAAATAAGCCTCATTAATTAAACAAGCTGCCGGATGATCAATATTGTATTTCAAGCAAGTCTTTTAAAATAAGTTGCATCAATAGTTAGATCAATCAATCAAACTGAAGTACCTCAGTTACACTGACTGATTTGAAGACCACATTACAGAAAAGTGAAATGCCAACTTGTGGAATTGTGAGAGTGCCTTTAAGGAAAGCATTTACCAGTTAGGAGAGGTGTGAGTTTTGTTTCTTGCTTTAATAAAACTAAAGATTATGTAATGTTGCGGTTTACTATTTCCAATGCAAGTCAGTCTGAAGATAGCATGGTAAAATTTCTAGACAGTTACCTATGCACAGCATGCAATTTGCAACATCCAAGAATCACAAGGTAAAATGGACCATTCCTGTTGCTTTTTCCCTCCCTTCTTTCCTCATTTTTACATTTTTGCTTACATAGGTGGCAGACTTCATGTGATCTTGGCTCAGGTAAAAAAGCTAAAAGTTGGACGTGGTTAGTACTTGAAGGTGAAACCACCAAGAAATCTTACAGCTGTACTTTAGATTAGGAAGCCAATTTAAAAAATTCTGGAAGAAGACAGTGACAAGTCAGTTCTGTATTACTGTCAACCTTAACTTAAGAAAATGGACAGATATATTTCAGATATGTATTTTTCTGAATATTAAACATTAAAAGAATTTGTGCTCATGCCATTTATTTCATAGATCCATGGAATTCTTGATGCATCATATAACTCTAAATATGGAAACCATCAGTGTCTTCTTTAGAGGATCATAGATTTCTATAGCAGTAAGACAGTTTTGATCGCTGAATAAGGCAGGAATTTCAGGAATGTGAACATAGAAACAACTCTATAAAAAGGAACGTAAAGGAGGCATAGTTTTCATCAAAGGCACTGATTGAAGTTTAAATAATTACTACATGGGAAGCAAAATGAAAATATGTATATGATGTGTTGAAGATAAATATTCAAATCCTGGTTCATTTCTCAAAACATTAATGGAACAACATCAATCCAGAGATTCACTCAGAACTGGAATTAATGTTGGATCAAAATATTCAGAAAATATCTTCCCTGCTCCTCTGTCTAGTCTCTTATTTCTGCTTTGAAGAATTCTCTTATCTATTACATAGAGCAACAATGTCTCAGATTGCAGACAAGGAAATGTGGCCCACATCTGACAAAATACCATTTGGTAACTTGCAAGCCTTAGTTGAAAGCTTTTTTAAAAAAACTTTGATGAAATAATAATGGGAAACATTCAGAGGCATTACAATAGTGCAAATGGGAAGTGACCAGAGCATTGTCGCCTGTGCAAAGGGCATGTTTGTTTATTGATGGTTAATAATCTATTGCATGTGTTGTTAATAAATGTAAAATTTTCAATGTGGTTCTTAAAAGTTTCAGTCTCAAAGCATTGAAAAATATTTATTTGGCTTTGTACATATTACCTATTTTCAGCACATTTTCAGCCTATAAAAAGAATAACATCTACAAGGAAATGACCTTTATTTTTCTTGAACATGTCTGCAAAAGTTCATATTAATGCAAGAAAGAGAAGACAGCTGTGTATGCAAGTAGAAAAATCATTTTTTTTTTGGCAGAAGAGATCTTACCAATTCTTTTCAGATCCTTTTTTTGCTTAGTGAATCTTTTAACCTTCTTCAAGTTTTGATTCTGGCTTTAAACTTGCCATTAATTTGCACAAATCATGGATGGGATACAATATACCTCCAAATTTGACCTTGTGGATTATCAGAGCATCTTAGTTTTGCTTTACATTTGTCCAGCAAATAGGAATGAAAATGGCATTCAGATGCTGTGGAAAGAGCCAAAAAAAGCCACCATATTGTTTTACTACATTGTTAACAATGGTCCAGTGTACCCCTCCTGTAAAAACTGGAGATTGCAGTTTGGGTAGGGTGATTCAGCCGGGTCAAAGCAAACCATAAACAATTTCACTACAACTCGCATTGGAGAATATGAGCATTTCCCAAAGAACAAAACTTTTGGAGAACTCTTGTCAGGAAATCCAGCATAATATCCATTAATAAATTGAAAAAATAATAATACCAGACTCATAATTCAAGTCAGAAAAATAGCATCAATGAAATCAGTATTATGAAAATTCTGGGAGAATATAAAGGGTTAACGTTGAAAGGACACCAAAGCATCACGGTAGAAGAATCTGCTGATAGGTTGCTTTGACTAAGAGGATTCTTTTCTTATTCACTTCAAAGTGCAAGGATGGGTCTCTGATGAAATTTTCAGCCTCCAGATGGGCTCGCGTTAAAGGAGATCCTTCTGGTATCCACACTTAAGCTGGGTATGACTAAACACTGGCTTCACCATTCTCCATTATTTTTAGCCATAGACTAGGAAGCCTATGCATTTGTTTGAGCACCAGACAAAGAGGATTTAGAACCTGCTCTTCAGTTCAGTTTCTACAAGGCAGCTCCACAGTCTGACTACAAAGCATAATTGAAAAAAAAAACACGAAGTGGAATTGATCACAGGTTGGAATGAAGAATAAATTGGATGCTTTAAGTTGATGATTTTAGAGTCCTCCTCCAGAAGATTGCCACCTAAATGTATTTATGGATCTTGAAATGACAAGTATTTGTCTAGATGCTTGATAGGTCCAGGTTGAAATTGTTGCTTGCATAGCAAAAGAAAATCGGGAAGGAAAAGTGCTTAATTTAACAGCATGTCTTTTAGTCCTGTATAAATTCCATCCCAATGATATAGTCAACATAATTTCTTCCCTACTTGCAAAGTGTAAGAAAAACAATCTTTTCCTTCACTTCCTTTGTCAAAGCAAGTGGCAGCACCAAGGAGACTGTCTGATCTTAAAAGAAAACAAAAACAAGCTTGTTCAGATATGGTTAATGCTTGGATGGGGTTGCAAGGGGAAATAATAGGAGTATAGGATAGATTAGGAATTTGAAAGGGGGGAAAAAAGACCTGGGAGATTTATGTATTGTTGATTGCTGCATGGAAATAACATGCAAATACCAATGAAGTCATTAGGAATCTATCTTGACTTGAGAAAGGATTTATGATCACAATTTGTTCTTCTCAACAGAGGAGAGTATTTTTCTTCAACAAATAGAGGATATTTTCTAAATATATATTTTTCGGGGATTGGATTTTTTCCCCAGGGGGAGGGAAATGCTAATGAAGATATATATATATATAAAAACATGACATTTCCATAAGATTTAAGCACAAAACAAAACAAGACCTTATTAAAAAGCAGAAATGCCAACATTTACCTATCCTGACACGATGAGATTGTTGTGACAGATATTTAATTCAGGACACAATCTGAATCCCTAACCCGCATGGGGCAAAGGCCTCTTTTAATGACATGAAAAATCTGCACATTAATAATCAGTTCAAGAGTGCATTTTAGAAAGCTCTTACAAAAGACATGAACGTGAAGAGGTTTTGTTTTTTTCTTCCTTCTTTCACTTTTTGGGTATTCCAAAAAGAGAGAAAGAGAGAGAGAGAGACTCCTTCCTTCTAAACTGTTCCACAAAACTCATTGCATGTATAACCTTTATTAATTCATTTTTAGAAATTCACTGAGATACCTTGACTTTAAGTACTTCCAAAACTCTTGGTTATTTATTGCACTAGTATTAACTCCTATGAGTTAATGAAAAATGAAAAATAAAACCTCTGAGTTCAAACTACAGATATTTCATTTTTCCCCCTTCTGTGAAAATCTTCCTATATTTGGAGATCTTCAAAGTGCATAGGAAAATCAGAAGTAATTTTATGTTAAATCAGATTTGCCCATCTACCCATGGACAAGCTATGTTCCAGAGGTCTGGAGAGCACATTGTTAAAATTTGGAAATAAAGTGACCATTCTCAGATATACAGTGTATTTGATTGTTTATCTTGGCTTATTTAACTTTTGGAATAATATTATGCACAAGAGTTTGGCTGCAAAGATCTGGTTATATCACCATGTTATATCACCTTTAAGCTCAATACCTATTGAAAAATAAGCAAGCAAGCAACCATATAAAGGGGGGGGGGGAATTGTGCATTCCAGATTTAGCAGCTAAAACATTCCCCCCAAAAGTCTTTTTAGGTTTCATAATGCCCCAGAATTTTAATAAAAATTTCTCAATGTTTTAAATGGTTTTAACCCTCTTCCCACATCCACAATCATATCATTAAATAATCAGAGATGGATGAATCAAACTATTGCAGATATACAGTATGCCAGCTTTAAATTCACTATGTTCTTTCCTAATTTTGCTTCTTTCTTAGAAAGCATGCAATTCTAGGAATTTCTTAAAATAATTTTATCCTAATGCTTCTTTTTCTTCTTGTTGAGATCATTATTACAAAATTTGGATAAGGATGATAAATAAAGGACAATTCATTTATCAAGAAAAGTGTGGATAGGGTCTATTTACATCACAGTTTACAAAGATCAAACCCTTGAAATGCTTCATTCAAGGGTTGTATGTGAATGTACAGATTATTGGTCCTTTTGTACGACATATTATGAAGAGGAAAGACCAGGGCAAAACATTTTCTGTGATGGATATATGATCACATCATGTTTTCTTGCAAAGTGCTTTTTTCTCTAGAGTAAAATGGGATTTGTTCTTTCAACATTTTAAATTCATTTGGAAAAATTAAGAAAATGTGAAATGTCAGGAAAAACATTATAGGAAGATGATAGCTGCTTCCCCTATTTCCTATCAAGTAGAAACAAATCTATTTACATATATACCATGGTAACTAACTAATGTTGCATTGCTACATATTGTGTTGAAAATATGCCGACAGGAGTAACTATTTTCCCAAGGACAATAAGTTACCTGCCTTTAGTTCAATATAATTTATGCATTGTCCTTAAGAACAGCCATTATCATTTGAAGGCATCCTTGAATAGCATAGGTTAATATACCATTCTCCAATGTTACACTTTTAGAGAGCTTTTAATGAGAGTTTTAAACATATCATATTTGTATTTGTAGTGATGCAATCTCAATTTGTACTTATGGTGGTGCCATGAAATAACTTTCCTTCTTGTATGTATCTGAAGCCACAAATAAGCCACAGGAAAAGGCTACAACCTCCATACATTCTTAGAGTAATTGACTAACCAAAGCCAGAAATAGAAATAGAAATTCTGGATCCTTGCCACAAAGCCATGCTTTGATGAACAGAGCTAGGGTCATATACAGATATATTTACAGAAATAAATGTGGGTTCACATGCTCATAAAGATATATTAGTTAGGCAGATGGATGGATGGTACCTAGATTCTTAACCACTTTTGAACCCATGCATTTACACTGTTACAAGTTGATCTTTCCCTTCTGTGATTACTGCTAGGAAGTATGAAAGTATTGCTTTGGTTTGTCAACCTGCTTGAAATGAAGCAAAAGAATTTGCATTACTACCTAATAATATTCAGTGCTACCTTGGTACTCATCATTAATTGGTTCTGGGAGGTGCAATGAGTACCAAACATTTTTTTCCTATAAGGAATAATGTAGTGAGTCACAAGGCAGCCAATACTGACAAGTTCTAGTTTGTGCATTGAGTATCAAACAATGAGTACCGGGACAAAATGTTCATGTCAAAATGCATTGAGTATCAAATTTGATGAATTTCAAAGCAGTTGAGTACCAAGGTACCAGTGTACAGTTATCGTCCAAATTATGTCAAACTTTCTTATATCCAATATTACATCATATATTATGCATTTGATTTTAATAAAATGTTCGTTCTCAATACTTGAAAACTTATTTGAATTTGTCCTAGCTGGCTGGAGAATTCTGGGAGTTAAAGTCCACAAGTCTTAAAGTTGCCAAGTTTGAAGACCTCTGCTCTAAACATTCCCAAGTCAAATTTAATCTGGAGTCTCCCAGATTGAGGAGGTTGATTTATTGCAATAATGCTTATTGCTTTTCTGCTTGGATTTCTGACCACAAATGGCTTCCTTCATAATCATTATTTCAGTGTTACTGAAGTGATCCCAAATGTATTTTTCAAAAGGCAACTTCATTTTTTTCTTGAAGATGTTTTGCTTCTCATCCAAGAAGCTTCATTCAGAACTGAAGAAGCTGTTTGGATGAGAAGCTAAACAGCTTCAAGGAAAAACAAAGTCCAGTTGCCTTTTGGAAAAGCACCTTTGGGACAATCATGACCTGGATGACTGAGAATATCCATAGACAGTTACTGAAGGGAGAATTCTTAGAATCATTGAATTGAAGGGATATTGAGTCCACTGAAGTTAGTCACCTG
The DNA here is from genome assembly GCA_023053685.1 of Diadophis punctatus similis. Taxonomy (NCBI): domain Eukaryota; kingdom Metazoa; phylum Chordata; class Lepidosauria; order Squamata; family Dipsadidae; genus Diadophis; species Diadophis punctatus. The sequence goes on from JALIGW010000005.1 coordinate 61,246,663, forward strand.
ACCAGTGCCAGGAATCCACATCATAACAGTGGCTGTCCATTCTGTACATCAGGGGTCCTCAAACTTGGCCACTTTAAGACTTGTGGACTTCAACTCCTAGAATTCTCCAGCCAGCATAGCTGGCTGGAGAATTCTGGAAGTTGAAGTCCACAAGTCTTAAAGTGGCCAAGTTTGAAGACCTCTGCTGTACATGAATACTGCTTAAATATTCCACCATCTTTGGAAAGATTATTTAACTTCAATCTGCTTTTCTGTAACTTAAAATAATGTTCTCTGTCTTAAACATGGGAATATTAGAAAGACTTTTATTGTTATATTTTATATAAGACACATTTTCTGGTACTTGAAAACTGATATTGCATTTTCCTAGATATAAATCTTCATAAGACTAAAACATCTTGGGAAATATGAATGGGGAAGGGGGCAACGCCCCTTAGTTTAAAAGGCGGGTTCAGGGAGAGCTGAAGAAGCTCTACCTGAACCAGCTTTTTCTTATAATTTTCCTCCAATTTCCAAACTTTCCTCCTTTGCAAATAATTGACAAGGTAGTGGTGAACCAGCTATAGAGAGTCCTGGATAAAATGAATTATCTGGAGACCTTTCAGTTACAATTCATATCTGGGTTATGGGTAGAAATGGCATTGATCAATCTAGTTGATGACTTGTATCAGAATCTAGATGAACATGTATCACTTTTGATAGACTTGCCAGCAGCATCTGCTATCATTGACCATGGTGTCTTTCTAAACTGTCATGTTTGGAAATTGGGGCAAACTTTATGACATTTTCACTATTTTAGACTGCGGTAATATGTAATCAGTGTTTGAGCTGCTGGAAACTCAAATGTATGAATGGTTTGTGTGTTTTTAACTTTCTAAATTTTTTATTATTTTCTTTTTACTGTTTTTATAAGTTGTTCTTGCATATGTTGTACGCTGCCCTGAGTCCCCAGGGAGTAGGGCGGCATATAAGAACACTTAAATAAATAAATAAATAAATAAATAAATAAAATGGAGGGTGCTCCAGGACTCAATAAAGCCCCCATATTATTTAAAATCTAGATGAAACTGCTGACAAAAGGTAATTTGATGGTTCAGGGTGTTCAAATTTTGGGATGTTGTGTCTAAAGTTTTAAAGTGGAGATCCCCGTTTCCAGTCCTATGTTGAAAGCAAAAAATTTTAAACAGGAATTCACATAATGTGAAAATGAAAAATTATTTACACATCTAATTTTTGTCTGACTGTAGTACTGACCCTTGTGAATAATAACTCATAAGAGACACAAATTATAATTAACTCCCATCTGCAATATGGACATATACAGTATTAATGTAGGCATAATTGTTTATAAAAAGAACTACTGTGTCCCTCCTCACTGCAATAATAATAATAATTAATAATAACAACAACAATAATAATATCATATAACCCAAGCATCAATTCATAAAGGTTTCTTTTTCCACATATGCACATGGTTACATTCCTACTCATAGTTATACCAAAAGAGCTTACAAAATGTAATGTAAGAAAATGTAAAGAAAAATATCTGGATAAAGGAAAAAAATCCCATCTAAGTTCAGAGATTAAGAATGTGCAATATAGAAAACCCACATCTGAGACTATGTTAGTCAGTTATTTATACTTTTCTTTAAATCTGAAACTATAGGTAAATCCAAGAATTAGAAAATATTAAATGAAATATGTATATGCATATAAAATTACTATAGATAAAGACTGGCTGCATTAATTTTCACTTCCTAATTATCTCTTTTTGTACACTTAGAAAACAATTGTTTGGAACTTTAACATAATCTTACTGAATAATAGCTTATTAATAGACTATAAAAATAGCCTACTCTCACCACCGTTTTATTTGAAGCTTCAATGTATGATCTCTGAAAAAAAATAAAGCTATTCTTTCATACTTTGCTCTCATAGCAACCCTATGATGTAGCATAGGTTACGACTATGTCTTGCATCAGTTTTTACAGTTAAGCAAGAACTTGAAGCTTGAGCATTAACAGACTGAAAAGATATTACATTTAGATTTTAAATAACACATACAATCTACAAATTGCGACAAACTCACTCTTGCTTCCCGTATCTTTTATCCTCAAGAACATTCTTAATCATAGCAGGCTTATCTAGAACAAGGGTGCACTGTCTGGGACCTCATAATTATATATAGTCCCCAGAATTTTTTTTTTATAAGCTCAAAAGCTGAAACGAAAATTATCACCAAACAGTATTTTTTTCTGCCCGTAGAATTCATATTTTAAATCATCTCAACAATAGTTGATTTTATTTTAATCCAAAAACTCTTTGATATTTTTTTTTGGCCTGCCTCTCTTGATTTGTTAGAGTGCAGTCTTGACATGCCAAGGATAAACACTTATGCCACAATAGATAGATGCTTGGAATTGCCAATGAAGATTCTGTATAAACAACCCAGTTGCAATTCTTATAGGTGTTTGCCTATCTCGTTGTATGATGGAAATAATGAGTGCTTGCCTTAAGGAAAAAGTAATGTGTGTATTTTAAACCCTCTATTTCCTTCTCCCTTTCCTTTACTACTTCTAGCCATATACATACTGAAGTAAAATCAAGTAAAATAGACATATTCACACAACATACTAAGCTTCAATGTTATTAACCTTATTCTGGTTTTCTGAAGGCTCATTTAAAGTTCAATATATTGTGCCAATCCTGGAAATGAGTTACTTCAGCTTAAGCGTGTGTCATGGGAGAGCAATCAATGACTTGGTAACATGTAGACAAGTTGAATGTGCAGCTGCAACAATCCACCTCAGGACTGTTGTTGTTTTTTTAAGAAAGAAAAGTTCAAAAAACTAAAATGTTTTGTTCTCCCAACAAACTTAAATGCACTGAAAATGAGGTGCTACATGTTGATTAGGTAGCTTTACTTAGTATATACCAGGGGTCGGCAACTTTAAACACTCAAAGAGCCATTTGGACCCGTTTCCCACAGAAAAGAAAACACCGGGAGCCACAAAACCTTTTTGACATCTAAAATGAAGATAACTGCATATATCATTTTTTACCTTTATGCTATGTATAAAAAAAACTATAGTGTGTTGCAAGTATGAAATCAATGACCTGCTACAGAGAAAACACATTTTTATTTCTGCATGCAACAAAAACATTTTGAACTCCAAAAAAAAAATTAAAAAAGATGGGTCGAAAAGCTCAATAAATCACATGCCGGGCGGGTGTCGCACATTGGCGGTTGTGATGCATATTTTGAGCGACGGAGCCACAGCAGAGGGATGAAAGAGCCACATACGGCTCCAGAGCCGCAGGTTGCAGACTCCTGGTAATACCATAGATACCAAAGAAGTGCTTGGGACTTGTGGGACTATGCTTACAATACTTCTTTTTTTGTTCATTAAAGAAGTCAAACCTTTTTCAGGTTCCTATGTGAACCTTGAAAAAGTAAAATAAAAATAAAGAATGCTTCCACTTTAAAAAACGTATACCATCTAATTTTGAGCCTCACCCCGAAGCCTGGAAAAACAAAACAGAACATTTTAATGAACAGTAGATCAATGCTGTGCTTGTACCAGGTCCAAAGCATTTCTGAATCATTTGCAAAGCATGCGTAGTTCTAGTAAAGAAGTTCATCTAATGAAGCATGTCCTATAAGCTGCAAAAATAACCCTCTGAATTGCAAGTCAGTGATTGTCCCTAAAAAAATATGCAAGAAATACATGATCAGAATACATTAGTTGTATGTCTTAGACTGCTTTTCACCAACCTAGCATCTCCCAATGTGTTTCAGTAGCATCTGTTAACACATCTGGAAGTCTAGGCAAGGGGGAAAAAAGTAACTCTGAAGGATAAACCAACAAGATGAGAAAATAATTTTAGCCTTCATTTGTTCTGCCAGCAGAAGAGAACCCGTAAATGTTTGCTTTCAAGCTAACATCCTACAAAGATAGGATTACTTCTGCTAATTCTGAGGGGAATTGGAATTTTGTTCCACCTACCTGTGCTAAGAATTTCCTTTCTAATTTTGTTTGATTCAGGTGAATATAAATTAAATGACCTGGCCCTGAGTCAGCGAATCTCATTTGCAGTTTTTCAAATAGAAATGGAAAGAACATCTTTTCGAAGATTAACAGTTAGGTTTCACTGTTACTCATGAAAAATATTTGCATAGGTGCGATTAGCAACAGCACTTAGACTTATATACCGCTTTACAGTGCTTTACAGCCCTCTCTAAGCGGTTTACAGAGTTCAGCATATTGCCCCCAACAATCTGGGTCCTCATTTTACCTACCTCAGAAGGATGGAAGGCTGAGTCAACCTTGAGCCGGTGAGATTTGAACTGCCAAACTGCTGGCAGCTGGCAGTCAGCAGAAATAGCCTGCAGTAATAGCAATAGCACTTTTCTTATATACCGCTTCATAGTGCTTTACAGCCCTCTCTAAGCGGTTTACAGAGTTCAGCATATTGCCCCCAACAATCTGGGTCCTCATTTTACCGACCTCGGAAGGATGGAAGGCTGAGTCAACCTTGAGCCTAGTGAGATTTGAACAGCTGAACTGTTGAACTAGCAGTCAGCCTGCAATGGTTGCATTTAACCACTGCACCACTTCAGCTCTTCAGTACTGCATTCTACCACTGCACCACAAAGCCTCCTACTTATTTTTGCAAGATATAATTCCCATTGAATAGAAATTATCCCCGAATTTGGGAACCTCACATTCCTATACGAGTTTACAAAGAAATTCTGCTCTTTATGATAGGTTTCCTTGAATCATAGTTGACTGAAGTCTAACACTGAAATCTGAACAAGTACTGGAACAAGTCCCAAGGATAACAGAGCAAGATTTTGCAAAAGTAACAATATTTCACATTCAGCTTGAAAAGATAGTTAGCCTACTGTTTTAATGTAAGAAGCTAATTTTTTTAAAAAAAGTAGTTTAGGCCACTGAGGTGAGAGGAAATCAAGTTAAATCTCCTATTTATGGGAATGAAAAAAAATCTTTCTCAATAAAACATATAAGATAAAATCAGAGAAAATTACTCAAACAGTAATTTGTCAGTTACCAAGAACAACAACAAAAAAGTTTTGCTCAACACATAAGAAAGTTGAACATCAACAAAATTTTGGTGCTTTTAAGATCATCCAAGGTTATAACATTTATTCAATTGTTACACATCAGTAGTGGAACTGACTACAATATGAACTTGATCTTGTACACCTGATTATTTCCCTGCTACAGCAAATGGCTCTTGTTCATCTGCAGTTTGTATAGCATTATAGAAAAATCACTGAATTATCACAACGTGCAGCTAATCATTCTCATAGGGAACATTATATTCTGGAACAGTCGGGACAAGCAGAATGAATATGAATCTTATTACATACATTGTGACTTTCTATAAAACTCACAACTCCAGCTCGTTTGCTATGATAAATCTTATTTCTAATATTCACACGGTGCCTTGGAATATCCTAAACTGACTGGAAAAGAGATGGCTAATTTGAATCATATCCCCGAAACAGTACTGAAAAAAATATCAAGTAAAATATCAGAAAGCCACATGTCCTTTTTCTACTCATCATGAGCAAATTCAGGGAGAAAACGCACAATTAGAGATACACACAGAGATATACATTTTTCTCCATTAACATAGTCACTTTCAACTATCAAGTCTTTTTTCTCAGAATTATATTATCGATCTGTACTGTAGTGGCCAAGGCATGACTTTCATCCCATATTCAAAATATAATTTACTTTTTTGTATATGCATAAAAATATTGGGTTTTTTTTGTAAACAAAAAAAATTGCAATCATCATTATCATCTGGTGCAAAATTTATTGAGTTTGATACCTATGCACCCTAGACAATAAATAGCCATTCAACTAGCAAACTGTAGAAGCTGGAATCAAAGCACACTTGGAAAATAACAGGATGGACAAGCTTGCACTCAGAATAGGCACAAACATCCTCTAAGGATGATGTTGATAAAGATGAAGGTAGAACAAAATATTTTACTTGCCCTTTATTCCACGTATCATGTTTTACTAGACAGGCAACTGAATCTTCCTTCCACACTGGGGAAGTCCGGTGGGGCTACACTCTCATCATTTGTAGCACTTAGACAGACTTATATATCACTTCACAGTGCTTTACAGCCCTCTCTAAGCAGTTTATAGTGTCCGCACATTGCCCCCAACAATCTGGGTCATTTTACCCACCTCGGAAGGATGGAAGGCTGAGTCAACCTTGAGCCTGGTGAGATTCGAACTGCCAAATTGCAGGCAGCTGGCAGTCAGCAGAAGTAGCCTGCAGTACTGCATTCTAACCACTGTGCCACCACGGTAAAAGCAGTATGCTGCTTTTAGAGGCAAATTCCAGACTACATACTGTAGCACCAAATCAACCTTGAGTCAACCTTGAGCCTGGTGAGATTCAAACTGCCAAATTGCAGGCAGCTGGCAGTCAGCAGAAGTAGCCTGCAGTACTGCACTCTAAGCACTATGCCACTACAGTAAAAACAGTATGCTGCTTTTAGAGGCAAATTCCAGACTACATACTGTAGCACCAAGTTCTCTTAGCAGCATCTCCTTCTGCTGCTTCATTGTGAAGTTTAAGTAAGTCAAGTTTAAATAAGCCACCTAATCATCTGTAGCATTGATAACCTTTCAGTCAAATCCTCTGTGCTGGGCTGTTTTTCTGAACAACCTAAAAACCTGGAAAAGGGTCTTCCATTCCTTTCTACCATCCTTGCTTAGCTTTGATGTTGTTCTGTGGTGTCAAAACTCCCAACAAAAGCTAGCACTTATTATGCTTGGCTATATTTCTGAAGGTAACATACATTTCTACCAAATCCATAGGGGTGTTGTTTAGTATTTAGTTTGACTTCAAATTGCACTGCAGTTAGTAGGCAAATCATTCAGCCGTTTTTGTTTGACATCCAACCAGCTGTCACAAGCCATAATATTCCACTACAAAAATGATCCTGAACAGTGGAAATATTAATTAATAATGCCTGTTTTACAGCTGCAGAGCAGACGTGTTAATACTTAGGGGGGAAAGATTTTGTTCAACTTCAATTGCTCGCATGCAGAGAATCCACACCTACCGATACTGAAAAGTACCATTTATTTAACAGATTAACTACTAAACCAAGCTCTGACTTTTTCAACACTGAGCAGATCTATGAGAAACTCTTCCATCATGGTGAAAAACAAAAACAAAACCCATGTCGTCTCTTTCAGCTGTCAACTCATTGAAAATCTCAGGATTTGATCAGTACTTTAAATTCTTATTGAATGTGTTTTATTGTGGGTATATATACATGCTTAATCAGTTAATAACAACTATTCATCTCCTTATAGCAATAGCAATAGCACATAGACTTATATACCGCTTCACAGTATTTTACAGCCTTCTCTAAGTGGTTTACAGAATCAGCAAATGAGGACCCCAACAATCTGGGTCCTCATTTTACCGACCTCGAAGGATGGAAGGCTGAGTCAACCTGGAGCCTAGTGAGATTCGATCTGCCAAATTGCAGTCAGCTGGCAGTCAGCAGAAGTAATCTATACTTCTAGTACTGCGTTCTAACCACTGCACCACTGCAGCTCTTATGTACAGTATTTAAGCATGTATATAGTTCATAATAAAAGATTTAATTTCACCTATGAAAATCCATGCATGAGACATTTTTTTTGGGTCCTAGAAATTAAATCTGTCCATCAGCTTCCCTGTGCCCCAGGAGAACTGAAATCTAGCAATACCACCGAATACAAAAATATACAGTTCACATATAAAATATCAGGTATAGGCACTAATCCGTATTGGTGACTCAAAAAAAAAAAAAAAAACCAGAAAAAAAATCTCCCATCCAAGAGAAAGTAGGTCTTTATCCTTGCAGGTACTACCATCATAACCATCTTACACTTCTTGGCACTTTTTCCCATCCTCGCCCTTCAAATATTCCATTCTTAAACGAGATGGGTCTAGGTTGTCTCTTGCCTTTTGTGATTTTAATAGTACGACTGACAAGGATGCACCTATGCCAGGGTTGCTAGGCAGCTGACATTTCTCTACCACCCCCATGTATTCTACAGACACCACCTCCTCCTTCTGCTCACTGGTGAAGATTAGCACATATCCCTAAGAGGTCGGAACGGAAAACGTCTTTCAGGAAATGAAATAATATGATATTTAGTATAAGCATTGACAGTGGCAACCATTTGCTTGATGAGTGCCCTTAAAAAATCTAAGAATTCTATGCAAAAGAATATGAAGCATATTTTCATAACACTTCCCTCCTACGAATATAATGTAATGTCTTTTTCACAATTATTTCAATTAATATTATTGCTACTGCTATCTAACAAAACTGCTAATGGTGATAAACCATCTCCACTAATTACCCATCACTCAGATTAATGAATGAAAACAGTCACTGATGGGATGACCCACTTTAGAGAAATGAACAGCTATAGTTCTCCCCATTAGCCACTCAATCCAGTGATATTACCTCAATTAACAGTTATATTATATACAGCAGCATTATATAGCTGTGTCTTCAGACCTTTTGAATATGACAGACTTTAGTGGATATTTAATAAGCAAGAAAATTATTTGTGCAAGGGAACAAACAAAATTCAGACTCCATGCTCTTCTGTCTTTCAAAAACATTTCTTTGAGTAGAAAAATTAGTCTTATACATTTCTTTTCGCTTAATATTATTTCAGCACTTCAGTTCAAAACTGTTTTCTATATTTAAGCTTAGACGCCTTTGTGATTGACAATATAAACAAAAGAAAAATATTATTTATAACCATTTATCTCTACTAGATGCTCATGTGATGTTATAATTCAAGACATAATGAGCAATTCATCATGTTTTGAAGATTTTTTATAAAATCAAACTTTATCCATGCATGCAGCAAAAAAGAAAAGGGGTCATAACTGCCTATAGAAAGTATCTTGGCTGAGATGGGTGGCTAAAAAAATTGAATAAATTTTTTAATTATTTTAAATATAAAATAAATGTATATTTATGATTTCTGATAATTTTAAAAAAAAGTCTTGCTGACCATCCAGCCAAACAGGAGAAACAAATGAACTTGATGAAAGTGTTAATGCTGTAAACCCAGAACCGCAATGACACCTCTATGCTAAAAAATGCACTTGAAATTTTCTAATTTCAGAAACTCTACATTAGAAATGATGAGCAGCAAATGCTTTAGGAATTCAGATGTATTGGATTCCCAGCCGGGGATCATTAAGATAAAAACGCTTTTTGTACATCTCAAACTTAACACAACTATTGTAACAATTATTATGCTGAATCTTGATATACTTTTGCACTACAATCATATCCAAAGTTAGTTCTATCCAGCATGAATCTATTTTACCTGTGAATGCCACCCCTCTCAATCCAACTTCCTGTTATTGGATTTTGAACAGTATTCTAATGTACAACCAAATTCCCTAGATTCTTTCTTCCTATGTGAAATAGAGCTGTTTTCTCCACTATGGAATAAGGTAATCATCATCATCATGTGGTGTATGGGGGACTGTATCCACTTTACATATGAAAACTCCCAGTAATAAAAAAATAAAAAATAAGAGGGAGAAGCCTATCATAGGCCTGAGTAAATTCTAGAAAGCTGCTGCAATTCAGAACGTAGATGGACTAGTTGCATAAATGTTCCTGGACCTAAAGCATAATTAACCAAAAGCACAGTCAACTAAATTACACATTTTATGACTTGAGCTTTGTACACAAGTTTACTTTGATTCAATATGCCCATGATTAATAGCACAAAGATATTGCAAAGCAAAAACTGGGCTTTTGTTACTGCCTTGCTAATTGCAGATCACGGATCAATTATTGCAGATAAGATTCAGTAAATAAATACAGCATTGTACTGTTCTCAATCCCACTGTCTGGGTGAAAAAGCCTAAATTTAATTTCTATTATTCTTAAGTGGGATACATTTCATATTATCCCCGGGTAGGCGAATATAAAGACAAAATTCAAGAGTAAAATATTCAAGATAGTTCAATTTCCAGAGCTTTGATTTTTGCCTGGCTTTGGAACAGGGGAATACAGTGAGTTTCCTATTCCAGTTTATTTTAGTGTTATTTTTTAAAGGAACACATCCTGAGTGATTAGCGACCATATGAAGGAACATATATTTTACACCCAAGATTGCAATTTATGCACTGATTCCTTAACTAAATTAGAACAAACAAATCAAGAATATGAGAGGCAGATAGATTTCCCCATCCCACCCCACCCCATTTTACAATAGAGACACTTTAATTTCCCTGGATAACATTTTAGTAAGACAAATAAATTGCTTTTATGACTTATTTTATTTTTTAAATACATTTCCCCTTTCTTCATGAGTGTGTGTCTGTGTGTCTGTGTTATATAAATATAAAAACCATTGCTTGAAATCGTCAGAAACAGGGTACCACCACCATATTGGTACATACTAAAGGAGGTACTTTCCACAGTTTCCCTTTAGTTTGATTTTTTTTATCTTCATGTAAGGCATTAGTGACGTCTGGTGAATTACATTCAACGTGATGCTTTTCTATTAAGGGCAGATTCGGGATTCCAAATGGATAGGCTGTGTGCACCATTCAAAAGTAGCCTCCTGGTCTCCGGGTGTCATTTCTGGAACTCGGGTGCCATCTACTGGCCATACGGGATGGATAATATTTTTTTCTCCACCAAGGAAATCTTTTCCTTCGGATTTTTTTCAGTGTCAACTCAGTTCTACAAGAAACAAGATACCAGCTAGATACCTTGGAAAGGAAATAAAGGAAACAAGCAAACATTTTTTTTTGCTTCTTTTCATACTAGTCAAAATGATTTGGGAGGGGGGGAAAAAGGCTCTACGAAGTTAATTTGGCAATATAGCAATTCTAAAGTAAAAGAGAAGAGATATATTTAAAAAATCCATAGCAAACTCAACAAAACCACTTCATTATCTCAGCCCAAACTATGATTTCAGTAAAACAGATGGGAGCTTGTAGCTTAAAGAGAGTTACTAGGCCTAATTTTCTCAACTGTTATAGAAAAAGAAAGGGGGAAAGCAACATGCCCACACAGTTTAAAAAATATATATGCTGAAATTTATGCCCCCCGTCCTAAAAATAATATATTCAATATATTTTAAAATTTTAAACTTCAAGGGGGGGGGGAAGGGTTTGAAATCAAATCAAATGACTTTTCCTTGCAGCAGAACATAAATAATGGTACCGATAATCTCAAATAATTAAATAAATCTATTGCATATTATTACGTAGGAAGAAACTCATTCCGATAAAAGCATAACAAATTGAAATGGAGGAAAACAGAAGGAGCAGAAGGGAAAAGGGAAGAGAAAGAAAGAGATTGAAAAATCAGATTTTAAAAAATCCAAAAAAAGCATTTTGATAGAAAAATTGCAGAGATTGTTATTTTTGTTATATTCTATTAACATCACAATAGATTGTACTGGTATTAATAAAACAACATGGACTTAGCGAGAAAGCAAGGGTATGAACAGGGTATAGCTCAAGTTTTTAAAATTCAAGCTTTTGTATCTTCTAATATATATCTATTTTTTTTTTCAAAATGTTTTATTAGGAAAGCTATACCAGACGCATCACTGTACAATGATTAAACATTACCTTTACAATTGATATTTACTTGAAAGTACAGAATAAATATATGCACATTTGTATTTGTGTCTGTGTGTGAGAGAGCGCGTGTGAGAGCAAGGAAGAGAAAAAAGAAAGAACATTAAAAGTGTTTCTTCTAAGAAATATCTGTGATTGGTATCCAGTGAGTTTTATTTTTCCCCCACCTGTACACTTATTATGTTGGAGTCTTAATTAGAAGTGTGGCTACTATTGAATAGGAAAGTAATAAACTTTTTTAAAAATAATAATAATAATGGAACTGACTTTTTCTTCCCCACAGGAATGCCACAAAAGAGACCAAGAGCTGGAAAGCTTGGCTTAAAATAATAATTTTAGGCCAGCAATGTCTCTGAACTCCCTTACACAACATTTTTTTGTGGAAAATGGAGGGAGAGTGGGCACCTTGCAATAATGGCAAAGGAAGCTGATCGAAGATTGGGAATAGAAAATTAAGACTGAGATAGGGGACTTGTGTGTGCATGTAGGTGAAAAAGGAAAGAGAGTGAAAAACATGAACAGAGGACAACTCCAACCCCCCAAAAGCAGTTTCCAGACATGCAGCTAACTGCATTTTTGTTGTTATTCACCCCACTTTTGTATTCTCTTAAATAAATGTACAGAATCTGTGCCATGATAAAGGGGGGTGAGAGAAAGCTGAAGATGTTTTTTTTTGAGTCCACCTCCCATTGTTCAACGTAAAAAATAGAATGGAAAGGTTTGTGTTTCTATAGTATTTTGTTTCTTAAAAGAAAGAGTGCAGGCGCAAGATAGAGAGAGAGAGAGAGAGAAGAGGAGGAGGAGGAAGAAGAGGAGGAAGAGGAGGAGGAAGAGGAAAAAGAGGGGAGGATAGTACACACAGAATTGCACTTTGTCAGGATCAAGACAAAGTTCCCCCATGATGCTAATTAATAATAATATTCTTATATCTTAGACAACATGGCACAGTCAAAGTCTCAGGTTTTTGTTTTTCAATATAAAAAAATAATGATTGATTAACATCTGCTGGCAAAAGTCTGCAAAGGCACTTTTATCGATTAATGATCATCTGAGTTAGGCCCTTCCTCCAAACCAACAACTGGCAGGGGGGAAGCACAGAGCTGTATCTTCTAGTATCAGCATGCGGTGGTCAGGGAAAGAAAGGGAGAGGAGCGGATGTGATGTGAGGGTGCTCTGGGGCTGGGAAGGGAGTGGGAGATGCTGGAATTTGGCTGTAAAAAGCTAGACTTTTTTTCTCAAAACCTATAAGTGGTCTTCTCCAGGACTTCGAGGTAATCCGGCTTGGTTTGGAGTTTGGCCCTTAACTCGAGGTATTCACTTTGGGGGGGTTGGTGATGTTCTGGGAAGCCCTTACCAGCTGAGAAGAGAAGAGTTTCTTTCAGTCTGGCGTCCTGTTGTAGGTCTGGATATTGCATGCCAGGGGGGTGCACATGCAGTTCCTTTAATTTGGGCACTGTGCCATATAGGCAGTCCACAAAACCCACTGAGCACGGAGGGACCAATGGGGGCCTCTCCCTATTGTCTAGAACGGCACCAGTAGGAGGGAAGAGTACTACCCCGCCATTCTTCTCGTGGTGGAAGACAGGCGGCACCAGGGCTAGCTCCCCCAAGAGAGGAATCCCCACACCAATTCCTCCTCCAGATGGCTGAGGGTGTGGGTGATGGTTGGTTGTCACTATGGTGTTGAGCTGCGAGCTGGACACTGCCAGATTCCATTCCTTCTCCTTCTCCAGCAAGGTCCTATAGCAGCTACTGTTCCCACTCTCCTTAGTGGGGTCAACAAACTGTTCCCCAACACAGGTACTTCCTCCATTGCCACCTCCTAGAAGTATGTCCCCAGGTTGCCCAGATTCTCCTGCTATAACTTCATCTTCTTCGCGTGGCTTGTAGATGGGATTGTTGCACATCTGAGTTACCGGATGTGGGATGTAATCATAAACATGACCCATAGGGGGTGCCTTCTCTGGGGATGCACTCATTCCACCACCTCCTCCACCGCCTGCCTCCTCAAAGAGGTGATGACATTGCATCTGGATGCCCGTTAAGTCAAGGGCTTCCTGCCGCTGTTTGTTCCGGAAAGGAAGCTTCTTGCGCCGTCGGCGTAAGACAAAGGCAAACAAGCCTGCAGCAATGAAGACTGCAGAGAAAAACAGCACAAGTAGACTAAGGATGAGCACAGAGAGTGGTACTGGCCCTCCTCCAGCTGGGGTTAGCTCATAGGGTGAGGGACTGGTAGGACTTGGGTGACCTGATGGTGGTGGAGCTGGTGAGGCAGTGGCAACATGTAACATTTCTGGACACAGCACCTCCAACTCCACAGAGCGGACATCTCTATTAGTAAGGTTCTCTGGGCTGGCACAAAGGACATCCCCCACCACAATGACAGAACTGATCGTCTCGATCCACTGCTTGAGAGGCACCAGATCACATATGCAATCCCAAGGATTGAGCTTCAGGTCAATCTGGACAATGGCATTAAGGTGCTCCAACACACCAGCCACAGGCAGGTACAGGAATTTGTTGTTCCGCAGGTTGAGTCTGGCCAGGGATGTGCCAGCAAAGGCATCAGTAGGCAGGGTCCTCAGGAGATTGTCATTGAGGAAGAGTAGCTTCAGGTTAGGCATGAGACTGAAGGCGGCGGGTTGGATCTCCCTGATCCGATTGTACTCAAAGTACAGATAATGCAAGCACTGCAAGCCTCTGAACATGCCTGGGGTCAATCGCTCAATGTCATTGCCATTCAAGTATAGGCTTTTCAGATTAGGCAAGTTAATAAAAGCCCCATCCTGCACATACGAGATCCGATTGTTCCCAAGATGCAGAAGATCCAAGGAAGAAAAATTCCAGAAATCTGAACGGTAAATTTTTTGTATCAAATTCCCACTCAGGTAGAGTTTCTTGGCATTGATGGGCCTGGGCAAGAGCTCAGAAATATTGTGGAAACCTCTTTCCTTGCAGTTGACAGTTAGGCCCAAATCGTTGATGTGCAAACTACAAGAGCAGCCGGTAGGACATATGATGGGTATAGGTGGCCTCGTCTGGTATGCAGCGATCGGAGGCTGGTTGGGTGCAGGGTACAGGCCTCGAGGTGTAGGGGGCGGTTTGGGAGCCCTGGGCTGTTTTGTTGGCTTGGGCTGCTTAATGGAGGTTTTATATTCAACAGAGGAAGCAGTGAAGTGGAAGGAGGACAACATGGAAGAAGGTTTAGTAGGCCAAGCATTTTCCTTGCTTGAGGGTAACTGAGGGACACCAACGCTGACAAGTTCTGAGTCAGACAACATGGGGCAGAGTTTATTTCTTTTGATTTCCCTCAAGTCCTTGCCATGGAAGTGAAAGGGGGTCTCACACGTAATGTCTCCCACAAGGGCAGTATATGGAATACGCTCCAGCCAGCTCTTCAGCTGAACTATTTCACAAGTACAGTTCCAAGGGTTCTCTTCCAACTGAATCTCCATCAAGCTCCTACCAATGTGGTCCAGCATCCCTCGATAGGAAAGTACTTTCAACCTATTGCCACGCAAGTCCAAGTGAGTCAGAGACACCGACTTAAACAAGTTGGTCGGAAGCATGGGAATTAGATTGTCATTTAAGATCAGGACTCGGAGTTTACTCAGGTTTCGAAATGCCCCACTTTCAATTCGCTTAATAACATTGTAATCTGCCTGCAGATATTCCAGACTCTCTAATCCCAGGAAAGTATCATTTCGGAAAACGTCTAGTTTATTCTCATGCAGGTACAGTCGCTTCAGAATTTTGAGCCCATTAAAGGCCCCCGCCTGAATGTCTTGCAGCGCGTTGTTGCCAAGGTTAATAGAAACAGCATTGTTCAAGTGGAGAAAACTGTTTGTGTATAATCTTCTCATGGAGTTTCTCTGCAGGTAAAGTTTGAAAGGTCTTGACCATGATTCCGTTATCTGGCTAATATTTATAAATCCCTTGTTGTCGCAGTGTATATGAAAAAGGCTTTCTTTGACTTCACAGTAACAAGGATCAAAGCAAGCTTCCTCAATTTCCTCTGAATCCTCAATTAGAGGAATGGGGGTAGTCCATGCTACTGCAATTGTGCTTAGAAGGGTAATCCACAGCATCCTTCTCTGACGGGGTGGATCTGCCATCGAAGGCTTCATGGTTCCGATGGATTACGAGACTGTAATGAGAATTGACAACACAAAGGGATTACAATCGATCAGCATTTCCTTTACGGACACATTTTCAAGCAATTGGATGTGGAGGGGGGGAAGAGAGAAGGAATTAGTTTGCGGGGATTCCTATCTTCATCACAAAAGGGAAAACAACAACAACAACAACCTAGCAGCACGATTCGTATTTACTTACTTTCTTACTCAAGTGATAGCCAAACATTTAATCAGGCAGTGGCCTTCTTCCCTCCCCCAGCCTGTCCCCTCGTCTTTATCTAATGTTGTTTAGTACATAACACCATAATGAGGGAGAAAATGAAGGCTGTAAAGGCCTGTGCTGTAAATGATCTAGAAACATTTTCCCCCCAAAACAGAGACAATGTTCAGGAAGCAGATGATGTGCACAAGCTCAGCCTCATATTTGCATTAATTAGAAATGAAAAGATGCGGCTGAAGAGAGATTTCCCCCCCTTTTAATCTGGATACGGATACTCAATTAAGGATACATGTTATCACCCTAAGCAATAAGCACACATACACTTAACTTTCAAGGGATGGGATCCCACCAGGGGAATGTCCAATTTTACCTGACACCACAACAGTCATTACTGAAGAAAATGAGGACAAACAAGTTTCCGATACCTCTGATTCCTTAAGAAATGGAATTAGAAACTAAATACTGTACATAGCAGCAATGCCAGACTCAAAACAAGAAGAAAATTAAGCCTCTGCTCTTTCCATATACTGGGATATAGTACCAAATAAAAAAAAGCATACTCCATATTAATCATTTCAGCTGATTAAAGCATTTAGAGATGATTAATCTTTGGAAGAACCTGCTGTGCCATCTACAGATCCAAGTTGAAGACTAAGCAATGAAAAGGCTGATAGGGAGATTGTCTGGCTTTACATTGAAAAGGGTGGGGGGGAATACTTTGAATGATGATGCCTTGTGCCCAGAAGTCTATCCAGGGGTGATCAGGCAAGGGAAAGGAAGAATGGTGGAAGGCTGAAACTTGGGAGGAGATAAAAGACTTTTGCATTAACCACAAGCAAAATAACCATTCCTTTCTAGTAAAAGCCACCCCCCAACACCAACACCAACACCCACATACAAGAATCAACTTAAAAGAGGCTTACCAGAACGCAGTGACCTACACAGGTTTCTCAGCTTCTCTTTGTTTCCTGGGTTCCTTCTCCCACCCACCCCTTTCCATTCCAATACAGAAGAATAGATCACTGTTAAAGACTAGGCATCCTGACAAAGGTTGGGGAGGGGGGCTTCGCCGCCCTCCATCTACTGCCCATTCAAAGGCTTGCCAAGAGTCCTGGTATTTAGTTGGGCTGCCCTCTCGGGCAAAGGAGAGACGGATTCTCTCTCGCACTCTCTCCATGCGGGAGAAAACACTTCAATTCCTCCCTCCCGATAAATAAAGGCAGGGGGAGGGGGGGAAACCTTCATGGTAAAAGGTCATATTTAGGAAGAAAAACTGGGAGGGGAGGAGTTAGTGGGATTCACATTAGGAAAGGAAGCAAAGGATCCATTTGAAAATGAAGGAAATTGGGGAGCCCCCGGTAGGAAGAGAATATACGAATAGGGATGGGGAGGGGGTGGAAAGAGAGATCTCAGTTCAGCATTTTCATTTCACATATTACTTCCAACACACTCCTTGCCTAGACAAGCAAGCACAGTGACATATGTGTGTATATTATTATTATTATTATTTTCTCTTCTATGTTTCTTTTTAAAAAGATGTTTGATCCAGGCACACATGGAGGGGGAGGGGGAGGAAGAGAGAGAGAGAGAAAAAAAAGAGAGATCCAGAAAAAAAAGCAGCTTCTACTTACCGGGCTTGAAGGAGAGAGAGATTTTAGCACATTTGGAGAGCAGAAAAAAAGAGGGAAGAAAAAAAAATACCCTGGAAAATCTTACTTTAGCAAAATAAAGGAAAAAAAATGACATATATGCAAAAGAACGTCCTCGGCTCTTTTTTTTTTTTTTAAGTTGCGAAAATAAATAAATAAAGGATTGCTGCTTTCCCTTTCTCTCTGCTCTGGTTCTATACTCTAGCTTGGGAGCTGAAGCAAAAGGGAAGGGGTGGGGGCGAGCAAGCACAGATGAGACGTGGTAGGAATGCAATGAGCTTCTTCAGGATGCAGAGATACTGCTTGGCACAGTCAATGGAGCAGGGAGGAGAAGGGGGCTGCTGCAGGCATCCCAGTTTTCTGCTCTGGCTAAGCTGCCTGGACTGGGTATCACCAGCTCATCTTTGGGGAAAGAGGCAGAAGGAAGGGTCTGGGGGTGGGGGGGTGGGAGACTGACCAAGGAAGGGAAGCAGAGCTTCTCCCCTGCGCTCTGGATGCCTCTATGGACCTTATTGCCTCCGGATCGGTTTTCCCCACCATGTACTGGAGCTTCAGGAAGACGCACTTGGCACCCAATCTTCCCACGCATCTGGGAAGTCCTGCCTGACTGTACAGGGTTTGCCCCCTTCCTCTGTAAAGAGGAGGACTGGGATGAAGAATATATATATATATATTCTTGAATGAAGAATATAAAGGTACTGCCTTACAGGCAGGCTGCCCAGGTTCAAATCCCAGTAAGGGTATGGCTAGCTGATGAGAGCTAAATAGCTTGAAATAGATCTATACTAGTCTCCCATCATTTTCATTATCAGTAAAAATGTGTTACATACATACATACATATCTATCTAAGATATCTAGCTAGGAAGAGGTCAGAAGTGGGGGAACTCTGAGATGATGGGGGAGGCTGGAACTGAAATGCCAGAATGGATTTGAGCTGGAGGTGGTCCCTGCCCTCATTTCCCCTGAAAAATAATCTATGAGGGGTGGGGGGTGAATAAGGAAGCCCCTTGGGCTCTCAAACATCCAGATTCCACCAAATTCTTGAGAGCAGCAGACCTTAAGGCAAGGTATGGAACTATCTTACATTCAGGCAGGAACGATTCTTAGATTCTCTGCAGTTCTCCATCAAACCTAAATCTGTCCCAGGAGAAGAAAATACAAGAGCAGCTTTGTGTCTGTTTGTGTGTGTCTAGATATGTGTGTCTAAAGAAGGACCTTTTTTCTTGCCTTACTTTTTCCTATTCTTCTCATCCTCTTCTCCCCCCCCCCCATTGCACTAGAAAGTCTTTGCTCTCCCTTCCAATAGGCTATTAAAAAAAATAACAACCCTCTCTAGAACCAAGGGTTGAGTGACAAGGGACCTCTTTCTCTCTTTCTGGCCAAAAGGAAATAATGGACAAATTTAAGAGCTGCTGCCCTTCCTCACATCAAGGTATCTGCCTCCCACTTTCTCTCTTTTTTACGATTCTTCCCTGAAATCCACCCCTGAGGATAGGCTGCCTGGTAGAAGAAAAGAAAAGGGAAAGCTCTACTCTAAGCAAAATTTCTGTCTGAATCCAAAAAGATGACAACCAAGACAAGGAGCCTGGAAGGTAAAAGAACATTCAGCCTGTGCGGAAAAGGGGCCAAGGGATTAAAAGAAACAATGGAGGTGGCAAATCATGGTTACTCAAGAGCATCCCAAAAAGGTATGCTGATATAAGAATCTCCTTTGACCAATACAGCAAATAGAGTTGATGCTCAGCCTTTTTTTTCTTTTTTAACCCAGGATCAGTTCTTGGGTTTGTCAAGTTCTGTGAAAGCTGAGGTTCTGTTAGTCCATTCCGTGGCTTCCAAAGCTTCCCACCTTCCTGCCCAGCCTAAAATTCTCATCAGGTGCAGACGACAAACTTTATATATTTGCCGATTGCTCTCATAAATGGACATCATTTAGAGCAAATGGAAATGTCATTGTTTATCAATCGGTTTCAATCAGGGAGGAAGGGGCCTTGTCAGCAAAATCCAGTTGCAGCCTACAAAATGAATTTGGATGGTCGGCTTTCTGCGTTCCCCCTTGAAGCGGAGTAGAGGGAGGGGCCGGTGAGGCTGGCAGGTGGCAGTGTCATTGGATCCCTTGGGAAACCTCTCCCCCCCTCAAAAAACCCCTCTATTTCTGCTCTCCTTATCACACTCAAAGACCTGGGATTGTTACAACCATTGAATGGTAGGTTGAGTGATGGGTTCAAAATCAGACAGGCTTGCAAGGAATGAGAGGCTCTGGTGCCCGAACTATTCTCTTAGGAGGCCCCACAAGGGTTACCCCCCCCCCCGATGTGAGTGTGTCCCACCCCTCACACTTTAAATAGCTCCACAGGCAGTCGCAGCAACGGCCACCTCGTTACCATTTCTGCTGGCACCAGGGAAGTGCTCCTTAGTTGCGGAGGAAAAAAAGCAGTGTGGTCCTCTATTGCTTAAATGCAATCGACAGAAATCGCGGGTTTAAAAGGCAGGGATTGATGGGATTTCTTGGAGAGCTGGAGAAAGGAGATGGATGGGGGAGTGGGAAGGACCTTGGAAATGAAATGGAGGAAAATTAGCCGGAGGCAGTACATACCACAGCTCTTTTCCTGCACGAACAGGTCTGGGGAATCCTCCTTTGCAATACAACCAGAGCAAAAAAGAAAAAGAAAGAAAGAAAGGTGTACCTGTATCTTATTTTACCCAGGCATGCATAGATACAAACAATCGCCCGTGGCAAAAAATAAAAACCAAAAACCAAAAATAAAAACCCTGCAATCGAGCTTCAGCCGGTCGCCAGATCTACGGACAAAGAGCAAAAAAGGAAGGGCACCGAATACCTAAGGGGATCCGCGCAGGATGGGCTGTCTGGATATCGGTGGGTCGCCCCCGGTGGCGCGGCTTTGCAGGCGGAAGGACGGTCGCGTTTTCCTCCTCTTCTTCAGGAATCTGCTTGGCAACTTCCATCCTGGGCCGAGGCGCAAAACCTGGCCAACTTCAGCCCTGCTGGCCCGCCGCCGTCGCCGCCTTCATATGCCCCCCCCGCCCCCAGCCAAGCGCGCCCGGTTCCCGCTTGTAATCCGTCCCCGCGAGCTCTTTTTCCCGCCCCCCTCTCCCCCTCGCAAGTTGGCCCGGGGAGAGACGGGGAGCAGCGGCGAGGAAATGCTGGGCAAGAGCGATCGCCTGGAGGAGGAAGAGAGCGCTGGATGCAAATCAGTCAAGCGGGTCATGGCGCCTTTGCAAAAAAAACGCAGCTCGCCGGACGCGCCTCGCCTCGCCTCGCCTTCTGCCTTCCCACCGCGGCGTTGCCGCCCGCTTCCAAGGACGAGCGCGTGGCTCCCGCCGAGGCGGCCGCGACGAAAGAGGCGAGCCAATAGCTCGGTCCCGACCGTTGAATCGCCGGATGCATCGAGGACGCTCCTTGCCTTTCACTTCGCTCTTTCGGGGAGGGGAAACTCGGCCTGAAGGTTTCCGGAATCTGCGGGGGGAGGGGGCATCTCAGCTCGCCCCGCTCAGCTGTATCCTTTTTTTTTTCTTCCCTGTCTGAGGTAAAAAAAAAAAAACCTAAAAAAATGGTATTGGTGGGAGGGTCTGCCGTGCCACTGTGATGGGGACTGAGCAAGAGAGGGAGGCAAATGCTGGATCCTGTCAGCTTCTTATCCCAGTCTCTAGCAGAGCAGCAGCGAAATGGCTTTCGGGGATGGGGGGGATGGGGGCTTTCCCCGACGGTTGTAAAAACTGGGCTGGCGACGGGAAGCGGAGGAAGCCTAGAGAGCTTCGCAGCTGGACCATCTGCTGGAATCTAGTTGCGGGCACCACCGTCCCACCTGCACTTCGTTTGGAGTAAGTCTCGCCTAAACTTAAAATAAAATATTAATCTGAGAGAGGATGGCCGTGGAATAAACCGGGCGTCCTGGGGAAAAGGAGTTTGAGCGGAGGCACCTTGTCGTGTTCAGTTCAACGGTGGTGGGGGGAAGATGGGAGGGCTCCCGAGGAGGAGGAGGAGAAGGATGGGGGGGGACATGACTTTTCACCTGGCAACCAAAACCATTTGAGAAGATTCATTCACATGATGGCAGGTAGTCAGGACTCCCCCACATGGACAGACAGACACACACACACACACACACACACACACACACACACACACACACACACACACACACACACACACACACACACACACACACACAGTGGGACCTTATCTGCATTGCACTTGGAGCATTGACTTTCTTCCAAGGAGTGAACATCAGAGGAAGTGGTCTTCTACATAGACCTAGGTCAGTATATCTACTAAAAATCAGTGGGGCTCTGAACGCTCCGGACAGGGATTTCCCCATCTCTCCCTAGATATGTCAAGGATTGAAATGAGTGTATGCCACACATTTATTGCTGACTTTCAGCACACTTTGGATGCAGCATGTAAGGGTTGTTGATGATGTTCTTGTTCCATAGACGGAACTCCTGCTTTTCCTCCTGATAGCTCAAGATAGGACTTTCTTACCCAGTTTTTCCCCACCGCAGCCCTGGGAGGTAGATTGGGTTGAAAGATAGTGGTTGCCAGCCACTGAGACTCCATGAAGATAGTTTTGTTCACTACCTAAAGCAAACCTAGGCAGGGTGCTTTCTTTCAGGCTGCCCAGCAAACAGTGTTCAGTCTAATCTTTGGCATGGATCATCCCATGAGGATTTTCTCCAGGAGCTATTCCTTCCAACCGGAGTACAAAACAGTATCTACAGGTCTGAATAGGAATTACTCTGTTGCAAGCTCAGTATTTGCCCTTTAGCCATACTTTTGTGTCACGCCTGTGAATATATGCTAGCACTTACGCACTAAAGTGGAAGTGTTTATAGGCACAGTCTTTTGCAGGTAGACCATTAGGGATGGTCCATTGCTAGAAGCATCAGGCAAGTGACAAAACAATCAATTTCAACTGTATGCTTTAAGAGAAAGTGGGAACCACAGTTACTGTGACAGATTCTGGATTAGAGTAAATATAAAAAATACAAGGTTTTAGTTTACAGAATCCCCCCCTCCCCCCCTATAGTTTATTGGAGCTGTTTTTGAGCTGAATTTGAAAAGAAGGTCAGCAATAGGTTGTCTTCGGCAATGGTTGTCAATATGAGAATAATATGGAAACGGAAAGCTTTTTTTTTTAATTCCAAGGATATCATTGGCATTTCAGTGGATGTATCAAGACCTACACCCCAAAAAAGTGCATGGGAACGAGACAAGAAATAGGCAGAGCCATCAGAGCGAAAACATACATTTGGTTTAATTTAGATGTAATTTAAAATAAGATACAGATAATTGTAATTATTTTCCATTCTTCTGTCGTATCAGAAACTAGAATTTTATTTGTGCATTACAGGTATGATGGTTAAGACTCTTTCAGTCAGGTCTTGTGTCTCTTCAGGACAGTGGTTGTGCACCTGAATTCTTAGTAGAACATTGCAGCTGCTTAGTTCATTTGCATTTGAAAGTAGCTAATATCTCTTGAGGACTGAATTCTGATCTCTGTTTTAATTCATGTGATGCATTGATAGAAGATCCTGAGCTTGAAAACTGGTGCTTGAAAAAAAGGTTTGGGGACTGAATTGGATCCCAGGAAGCCAGTTGCTTATCCCGAATAAAATGCCATTTTCTGTTGTATGAATATGCAACAGAATATGGAATGAAGGAAATCTTTCTCTGCATATTCTTCTCTACCTTAATAGTCCTATATAGGATTATTCCTATATAGTACCTTTAAAAAAAAAGTAAAATGCCTGAATTGGGTCTCTCTGGAGAAAGGGAAGAAACTTGGAGGGGAGTCACAAAATATAGCATCTATGTAAGCATGTTCTTTAGGATCCTAAAATGTTTAAAACACTGTGGACTAGTTTCTTTACTGAAGTTACTATTAGAAATATAGTAACCGTATCTAATGGGATTTTTCAATTTAATCTTTCTTTTAAAAAAAGGTAATTCGCTCCACAGCCCAGATTATTCACCTGACTTTCTGTTGCTGGGGCTTTAAAACTACTGATTTGTTTTATAGCTAATCCTTTTATATGTATTGCTGTTTGTTGCTTTGAAAATCACTGGACCCTGCAGGATTTAAATCTAGATGTATGCATTGGTTTTTTCAGGAAATAAAACAATACTGTTGCTAAGACCATTTAAATGTTTAGGGACACAGATTAACCATTCTATGTTCTATGGAGTGTTTTATTTGAAAATGGAAAGCCTCTATTTTTAAAAAAAATCTCCTCTCTCCATTGTGATGATTCCAGCCACTACCCAGGCTTGAACACAAATAAGGGCAGGGATGCTGATAAGGAAGTGCCCCTTTCTGAGAATCTTATCTGAGCATTACATTTCTACAGAGGCTTTCCATTAGGCTCACCACACCCCTCTGGAGTGTAGTCATTTTTAACCTTCCATCTTAAACTGCTGGATGAAATCTAATAGGTTTCCCCCCTACATTCCTTTGCAAAATAGAACCAGGGAGAGAAAGACTGGAGTGAAGAAGCTACAGCCACAGTACTGAGAAAATAATGCAACTAATGAAGAGAAAGAGTCACTGTAGGGCTGGCATCTAGCGAGTGGCAAAGCTTTTGCTGAAGCCTGGAGATTGGCAAAGAGCCCGTGATTGCAACAGTGCAACCACCATTGGAACAGAGGCTTCTAGAAGTCCAGCAGTAATGTGGGATAATTGCCATGTTGCCTGCCTTGTTTTAATAATATAAAATGGTCCATGTAGCATAGCATTTGTTTTTTTTTAATTCAAAGTAACAATTAAACAGGTAAAAATTAATACAAACTAAAAGAAGAAGAAAGTGAAGAAATGAAAATAGAAAGAAAAAGAAAAAATAAGAATAAAGAGAAAGAAAAGAAATATATACAGAAATCACTTCTGCTTTATCACAATAATTTTAGCAATTTATCACTTTTCTTTAAAATACTGCAAGTGATCTCTTCTTCCCATGTCTACACTTTTACCTATGTACAAATCCTTAAAGCTTATTGTTCAGTCCTCATCAGCAAAGTCCATTAAGGGTTACAAGATATAACAATGTGCCTGTTTTAACCTTGATCAAATAAACCAACTTTATATTCCTTTCTTTTACTTTTAACAATATTGATCTTTAGTCCCTTGGAACAATGGCAGAACTTGATTTTTTTTAAAAAATTATTTGACCTTTTCCACAAAATTCTTCAAAACTTTAACAAGCCTCTTGCAAACCCAATACAGCAAAATTATTCAGATTACTTTATTCAGATTACTTTTTTATTGTTGTTGTTGTTGTTACTTGTATATGCTTTGTAATTGTCCAGGGTAACATTTTCTATAGGGTTCTTGTAGTCTTGTCATTTTAAAATCCACTTTCAGATAAGTTTCATCTGGTCAGGTAAAACTTATTTCTCTTTCATAACATCTTTGAAACATAGTCTATATATTCTGTATATAGAGGCAGACCTTTTAATAATTAACTCCTAGGTCCATTGTTCAAAACTATCTTTCAATATGTCCAATGTTAAAATATTTTGTTTCATTCTGTATTAGTAAGTCAAATCTAACTTTTCTTTAAGTGTGATCTTTAGTTCCTCCTGGTTCACTCTACTGTCTAACCTCCAAAGAATGATCCTATCATCTTTTTTTTAAAAAAAAGAGAATTTAAACAAAAGCATTTTCACACAAAAGGATTCTTAAAATTAATTCCAAAATCTTATTTCAAATCCATCTGGATCCTAAGTACATTTATAGTTTTCCAAAGTCAAGTTCTAATAACCCTTTTGCTGTTTATTGCAAAAGAAAATAATTAAGTCCTTAAACTTGTATTTAAAGAAAACTCACTTGGTGCTATAAAACTTGTCGATCCAAAGGTTCCTAATAGCTGGAAAGCAGTTAACGAGCAATTTCCAAAAGTGATTAGAAAAAAAAGTATGCAAACCCCATGTCCTTTTGAGGGCACTGAACATGGTTTGAGCCAAAAGACTTCTCTCCCCGTATTTCCCAGAGCTCTAAACCAACTGGGGACCCCTGTCTTATAGTCTCTTCGTGAGAAGCAACAGTCAGGGGCACTTGTGACTGATCTGAAGTCCTTTCCTTGTTCAGAAAGGAATTATGAAGAGTTGGTCTACTTGCTGGGTCTTCATTCCACCACGTTGTCTGCTCCACTTTTAGTAAACTGCTTCAATTCACTATTTCTTTCCTGTAAACCTGTGGTCTAGCATCTTTCCATCTGCAAGCCCGTGAATGGCATTAAACAAATCCATCATCCCAATGCCCAGTAAGTGGTGTGGGTATGCAGAATATTGGTGTTCTGGCCCTGTTCATCATAAATGAGTGCCATCTGAATTTATGTATCTTAACTCCTTTTTACAAGCACCGAAGGTAGCAGACATGACAAGTTGGTGCTTGCACCAAACTGCCACACTTCCTAGGACAGATTCAGCAGTCAATAATACAGGTATTTATATAAACTAGCCATGATTGAACAAATTTCATTAGGCATTCTGACTTAACAAATGGTTACTTAGAGAACATTTGAAGTTAGGACGGACCCTCAAAAAGGTACTTACAATCCTTTTACATGTTCTTTGAAGGCATATTTCATATAGTTTCAAACTACTATGAGAGCTAGGTAACAAGAAGGAGATTTTGTGTTACTAGCAAAATAAAAATCTTTCTTCATAGTATGCATGATTTTTTTTAAAATCAGTTCTACCCACTTTTACATTTTTAAAAAAATGAAAAGCCAGAAATGTTTCAGCTTTTCTTTCCTTTTTTAGAAATTATGTATCTGTTCTGCAGTGCCTTCAGCTTTTTGAGATACCAACCAGGGATCTAAGAGCAACCAAAGCATTTAGATCTTTCTTCCAGGCTAAGGGAGATTATGAAAGATTACTTGCTCAAGGGCTTACAACTTCTTGGTTCTAACAGTGAGTAATTTCTATCGTTGCCATTAAGGAAGGATTGGCCAGTATGATTAATTGAGACAATGTATGTAATGTAATGTCTTTGGATTTTTCTATTCTCCTTCCATTTTTTAATATTTAGATTCATAGAAACCTGAGGCTAAAGAGGTGGGAATAGTGACTATTTAAGAGATAGAAGACTGTCAAACACAAGCCCAGAGACAAGACAGCAAGATTCAATCAAGTTCAATCCTTTATTAGCTTACACATAATGGACAGAATCTTGCCAAACTAAAGCTATAATGGTCTTACCTACTAGATATATCTGGAGAGATTCTAGGATGTAGCTACTCTGAACCTCTTCTCTCTTCCTCCAACCAGCTTGGCATTGTGAGATTTCTTAATTTGGGCCTCTTTCTGGGAAGGCTCTGAGTTGCCAAAATCTTCCCTACCGAAAAAGAGAAAGCAGCTTCCCCAAGTCAACAGCAATCACTTACTGAAATGATGGAACTTGATGTAATTTCTCTCCAGGTTAAGTTAGATATGAGAAAAAAATAGGTAGAACATTGGGTAGAATGCTATGGCATTTTGTGGAATATCATGGCGGTAAGGAATGAAATCAGTTGTATGGACCAACTTGATGCCTTTCAGATATTTTGGATTTTAGTTCCTGAGGGGCTTAGATAATATGGCCCATGGCAATGGACCGTGGACCATGTAGTAAAACATCAGGAAGGCACATCTAACAAGATTAGTAATGAGGGCATCTTCACTAGCATTCAGCCTCCTCCCTGTAAAATTCTTCTATTACATCTCCACAGGGAAGTAGCAGTTATTCCTTGGTGAATTCAGATATTCTGCATATGGCCAGAGGTTCTCTGGTTTAACTGCAAAGGTATTTTTTGACAGGTTCTAGTTCATAGCTCATAGTTCAGGTCCAATCAAAGCGTCAAAGAGGGCATATTGAGGAATGATTGTGTTGTGACATCCCTTTATCCAGCCAAAACCTTTGCTCAAAAAGGAGCAAGAGCAAGAGCTTGGGAAGAATCAGGATTTACACTCCCAGCGCATTATTTTAGTCTCTATTTGCATGTCTAATAATATCCACAGTACAAGTATGAATATGTAGCTTCGCAAACACGTTTTCTGCAGAAAGAACAGAGTGGGTTCAGTGCAGTGATGAGATGGGATTCATCAGAAGAAGAGAACATGTGGCAATTCCAAGTAGGAGGGTGAAATATAGGCAGGGAAATCGTGAAGCTGATTCATTTGGCGAAGTAAAAAGCATTTAGGGGAAATGACAAAGGCAATCTCTCTGAAAACTTGAGTTCTCTGCTGACCAGCTGCTATGCTGATCTGGATATAATATAAGATCTTTTCTTTAATATACGAGGGTGAGTAAAAAAGTAATGCCGTTTTCTTTAGGACAGGTATAATTACCAACACAGGAACATGTAGCATACATCAAAATGAAGCTGGTCCTCTGTGGATCACATCCCTACTTCTCAACATAGTCAACCTTTCTCTCAATAGCAATGTTCCACCTTCGGATGAGAGCATGTATCCCTGCCTCATAAAATTTTGTTGACTGTTCTTTGAGCCACTTCTTCACTGCAGTTTTCACTTCCTCGTCACTGGAATAATGTTTGCCTCTCAAACCCTCTTTCATGGGGCCGAAGAGATGATAGTCTGAAGGCGCTAAATCTGGTGATATGAGGCAAACATTATTCCAATGACGAGGAAGTGAAAATTGCAGTGAAGAAGTGGCTCAAAGAACAGTCAACAGAATTTTACGAGGCAGGGATACATGCTCTCATTCGAAGGTGGAACATTGCTATTGAGAGAAATGGTGACTATGTTGAGAAGTAGGGATGTGATCCACAGAGGACCAGCTTCATTTTGATGTATGCTACATGTTCCTGTGTTGGTAATTATACCTGCCTAAAGAAAATGGCATTACGTTTTGACTCACTCTCGTACATATGCAATTATCCAGAGAAAATATCTAGCACATCAATTTCAGAACCAGTTTACACAAATGTGATCCAGAAAAATAAGTCTGATGTATTTTTTCCCCCTTCCTATGTGTTATCACTACATCGATAAAGGAGCATTTTGTTTCAATTTTCCTTCCAGGGTCAACATTGTGGAAATCCTTGTGGTGTGTATCGGATGGTCTTGTACAGATTTAGTTGTAAGGCATCCGAGAAATATGTGAGAAAATGTCCTATCTTTCAGTACACATCAATCAGAGAGTTTTCAGAGTGATGGAATGTTGTGTGGAACAGAAAATAACAATTGTATCATCACTTTCAATCAAAAAGCACCAAGATTTTTTCTTTAAAAAAAAAATCTCAAGTACCTTGAGAATCAGTTAAAGAGAAATAGAAATTGGATACATAAGTAAGGCCAGTAGGTAGGGACTTTCGAAAATAGTTTTAATTATCATTCCTCCTCCTCCTCCTCCTCCTCCTCCTCCTCCTCCTCCTCCTCCTCCTCCTCCTCCTCCTCCTCCTCCTCCTCCTCCTCCTCCTCCTCCTCCTCCTCCTCCTCCAAAAACGAACTTATTCATGTTGGCTTCTCTGGGATTTTTGCATCTGTTTACATAATTGTGCCCTGCATGTCGTAACAGCTCTGGGCAATGTAAGATGAATTAGCACTAGAACTGACCTGTATAGGCTCCTCAGGTTGCATATTTTGCTAGGTGATGTGTAGAAATGACATACGAATTATAATCAGTATTATATATTATTAAGAAATTTGGGGATTACTAAAATGCAGGAAATAGTCCAAACTATGAAACTCTGTAGCATAGGTAGTCCTTGGCTTTCAACCATTTGTTCAGTGGCTGTTCAAAGTTACAATGGCATTGAAAAAAATGATTTACAACTGATTTTCATATGTATGACCATTGCAGCATCCCCAGCCCCATTGTCACGTGATCAAATTTTGTGCATTTGGCAACCAGCATTTATTTATGATGGTTGCAGAGTCCTGGGGTCATGTGATTACCATTTGTTTTTGGCCAAGTTGGCTTCTGACAAGCAAAGACAATGAGGGAACCTGGCTTCCCTTAACAACTGCATGATTCACATAGCAACTGAAGCAATTTACTTAAATAAGTGTGACACAGAAGGCACAACTCACTCAACAACTGCCTTGCTTAGTAACATACATTCTGGTCCCAATTGTGGCCATACATCAAGGACTACTCGTATTAAGATGGTTTGCAGATAGAGAATCCCTAATATGACCAGTTTAACAGAACGATTGGGCAGCAGATGATGGAAAATGGCACAGCAACTAGTTTGATCTGGATGGGACAAGCATCTGGAAGAGAAAACAGGTGGGGATTGTACTCATGTTGTACTGAGTTTTAGAATAGCTGGGGAGAAACATAGCTTTAAAAGTCAGTGCTTTCCATAATAAAATAAAATTAGCACCATGATGGCGAACTTATGGCACGCGTGCCAAAGTGGCACACGAAGCCATGTCGCCCGGCACGCATGGCCTTGCCTGTTTGTCTTCTGGGTTTCTGCCGCGCATGCACGCATGATGACCAGCTGTCCTTTGCACGTGTGGCACGTGTGGCAGTGCCAAAACGGGTGTCCAATTGTCGAGCATGCATGTGCAATGGAACCTGAAAGTTCGGCTTTTCTGGAGCACAATCCCTTCATGTGCATGGCAGTGCTGAAAACCGGCCTGCGCATGCGCGCCGGCCAGCCGATTGTCGGGCACGCATGTGCGCTAGAACCCGGAGGTTTGGCTTTTCTGGAGCGCGGCCCTAACGAGTGTGTTTGTGTGTGCATGAGATGTTTCCAAGTGACCTTTTTGGCACTCAGTGCGGAAAACGTTTGCCATCACTGTATTAGCATGATTAGAACTCCACATCTTATTGACATTTATAACTTGATCCAGTCTTAGTTGGGCTACAACTCAAAACAACCTTTAGGCTGATCATCATAAGGGTTTCTCTACTGCATGGTGAATTTTGCTTTGTAGCCAAACAAAAGGAATTATAGAAGAAATATGAAGTATTTTATCCTTTTTCCATGCTCAGCATACAAACCAAATAGGCTGCAACAGAAGGACTAGCAGAGAAATGTTGTTTCTATTTTTTCCCCATTCCCAGCAGGCTGTTAAAGTATGGTAGGCTACTAACTCATGTTTGTTTATTTAGAAGACCGGTGTAAAAACACAAACAGTTTCCTGACCTACTCCAATCTTACAATAACATCTCTGTAAGTGTTTTTCTTTAAATTGAGAAATTCAATGTTGGTGCTAAAACTCGCTCAAATCTTACCATTATGGTACTTCTAAATAATTGGCAGTACAAGTTTTTGCTGTAATGGTATTTCAGGAAAAGGCTAACCTGTAATTTTAGTAATGAGGAAGACTATCTAATAAGCATTTTTCCTACGTCTTTTTTAACCTAAAGTACACAAACAAAAACAAGCTCATTGCATGAACAGAGAATGGATCTTTATGGCTAATCACTTCAGTGGCAGATCTGTAATACTTCTTGTAGTTCAAGGCAATTGATTTACTTGCATTCATATAAAAGTAACAGAAAACACCAGATTTCTGCTTTCATCATTAATAGCAAGGCTTGTAAACCTCCATCTGTAGAGTATGTAATGAATTTTGCTGCTCTTCATGCAAGGCAGTGCTATTGTATGATTTTCAGTACTATGCATTGGGAAAAATACTTAAAGTATTTTATGTCAGAGGAAAGCAATCAAAGCCACTCGTAAATAATGAAAGTCAGTAACACCTATTTTACAAGAATCTCACCAGAGTGCTTGCCTGTCCCTGGACCAAATAAGGCTTCATTGATCTTGGGGAGCGGGGGCGGTGGTCAAGCTTATGCCATTTGCGACTGTGCAAGGACTGCAAGCTAGACCTTTGCTTGACTCCTTTCCACCTGGCTGGCAGTTTCCCAACCTCTTAAGGTAAATCACAGCTTTTTTTCAAATACATTTCCAGCCCTTTTTCCCCCTCTAGTTTTCAGACCACAGCCTATCACAAGCACGGTGATCAAGGGTGGACATGTAATTACATTCCCACAAATTATGGAAGTGTTATATTCCAAAGTGATCTACAACAACTCCTGCCGTAAAATCAGAGCAGCATTATGCCCAGCCCATTAAACTAGGGTGGGATATATTAAATACCATTTATTTATCATCTATTATAATCAACTTTTGAACAATTCTTATTTAGGTTTTGCAATGAGCCATGGGAGAAAACTCAGATATGTGTTCTCAAATGTGAAAGAATGGCAAAATGTTCAGCCTTTGCATCCAAATAGTTAAACATTGTATAACCAGAATAACATTTTGCCAGAGGGAAGAATGAAACTAATAGTTGAGTTTTACAGACAGACAAATACAAGTTTGGGGAACTGGCTTTAAATATAGTTCTCGGTATAGTAGGAAGCAGATGCCAAATGAAGGGCATAACTCAAATGTAGTACAACATAATGCTTAATTCATAGTCATTAAATAGGAGCAAGGCAGTCTCTAGACAAAAACATTCTGTAGTATTCATAGGCTTCAATCATATTAATCATGTTGGAAGTTCTTAATGACTGTATATCTACCTATAAAGTAAGAGGCAGAAGACTTAACTTCATATTTTCTATGGAATATACTTTTTCATTGTTTTCCCCCCTGTTTTGGCTAATTTTCTTTGAACATTATTATCAATTTGTTCTTTGAACATTTTTATCAATTTGTCATTCTTTCTCTATCTTCAGGCAAGGGATGAGTTTTATTATTCTGCTAGCGGTGACTTCTAAGGATCATAAGGTCACCTATTGGCAAAGAAGCCAAAGGGCCATCTGTGTCCCAACTCTCCCAGATCAGCTCACAAATGACAGCATGCTTGAAAAAGGTAATTCAATATAAATAGCATCTGGATAAATAGCAATCAGACCTGGAAGCAAATGCCATCCTTTTCTTAGCAATGGCAGCCAAGTCATTCCCTAGGGAACTGGCCCATTATTCAGCGAGAGAATGCAATCTTTGCTGAGCTCAATTCCCCAACATCTCTAAAGAATGTTAGGCAATAAGCTGGAGGAAGAGCCCTGTCTGAAAAGAGGCCCATAGGATACATCGTTTGCATGAAGAAGGTCCCAAGCTTCATTTCTGAGATGTCCCAGTAGGGCTGGAAAAGCATCACCCCGAAAACAGAGGAAAGTTGCTCCTGATATAAGACAGATTTTTACGTTCACAAGATGGAAAGTTACTGCCATCCTGGGAAGCCAATCTTGGATTAAATATACTCAATAGGGCTATTCAGCGCAGAGTGAACTAGGAGAAAAAAGTATATAGTAGGAAGATGATAATCCTTTTTCCAGGTTCCAGGGTCCCTAGTCATCTGGTATAGCATCAGTGCTGATGTTGTATGGAATGTGCCAAAAAGAGCTCTGGTGAGCAATTCATTTTACAAGCACGACAAGTTAACTCTCCCATAATATCTACACTGATGTACTTGCCAACTTCATATGACTGTAAAAGAATCCACCTCCTACAGCAGCTTTCCCACCTTCTGGTCTGGTACCCTACAGATGGGTTCAGAATGCAATTTGCAGAATTGCCAGACAGCTTGATCTAAAGTTCCTGGGAACCATAGTGCCAACAAATAGGGTAGGCTTTGTTTTGGGAAAGGACTGTTTTCCAGAATATTTGGAAAGGAAACATCAGAGGTGAAAGTTCACATGATGTTACTGAGATGTAACATATGGATTTTATAATTTAATTTAATTTTAATTAATTTAATTTTTTAATTTGCATCACAGCTTAATTTGTACATTTTCCAGGCCAGATGGATGAGAAGTAAGCAAAACTCTTTCACTTCAGAGAAGTAACACATTCAAGAGGTCAGAACGTGACCTACTGTAGGCAGTGAATCCAGAGTTGCAGAAATTCAATCTGCTACACTCTTCGAGAGAAAACTCTAAAAATATCTGACAGGACAATATAGAAGCATGGTGAGCTGTAATAGGAAAAAACAATTGTACACAAAGAGTATAAAAAGTAGGAAATCTAATGGAGAAACTAAGGCCATTCAGATTGCTGAACTACAACTCCCAGCACCATGTAGATTACGCTAGAGTTCTGAATCCCAACTTTTCTATAAAATATTGAGATTATGTCCCTCTCCCTGTTTTCTTTTCATTAGGGGATTGGAAGCTAAAATATACAAAGAATGGTTGCAGGAATTGGGTATGCGTAGTTTAACTAAAAGGACTGGGATGATACAATAGCAGTGTTCCAATATCTAAGGGTTGCCACAAAGAAGATGGGGGTCAACCTATTCTCCGAAGCACCTGAAAGCTGGACAAGAAGCAATGGATGGAAACTAATAAAGGAAAGAACCAGCTTAGAACTAAGCAGACATTTCCTGAACATTAGAACAATTAATCAGTGCAACAACTTGCCTGTCATCACTGGAGGTTTTTAAGAAGAAATTAGACATGGTATATAGGGTTTCCTGCTTGAAGAGGGATTTGGACTAGAAGACCTCCAAGATCCCTTCCAACTCTGTTATTTTGTTATTCATACTTAGTTACTTCTATAAATTCTTTCCTTTTTTCCACCAGGACTTGGATTGACCCAAAATCACACCTTACTCTCAGCCTTTGAACTGACCCTCCCTCAATATAGTAAAGATCCATATGAAACTGTGTAGGCAAGCTTTATTCCAACACTTTTCTGAATTTATTGTAATATGTGTGTATCATGTTTTATTTAAATTATTGGACTTTTAAATTAAAAATTGCATATGTTGTTTAAACCTGGTTTAGTTCTTCTATTTCCCTTCTATATATTATAGCTGTAGCAAAAACAAACAAACAAAGAAACAAACAAACACCAAACTCTATTAGTATCGCGCTAGAATGACAACTTTTCAAAGTGAGTCCACTCTAATATTAGTTCTAACCCTTGCAGATCATCAGAGAATCAAAAAGTTGGAAGGAACCTCTCTCTAATCCAACCCCCTGCTTATTTAGTTGCTGTAGGTGGCTTTCCAGCCTCTATTTGAGGACCTCCAGTAAAGGCCTCATAATACTTGATGAGGCAACCTATTCCATTGTTCTTAATGTCAGGAAACTCCTCTCGAAAGGTAAGTTGAATCTACTTCTCTATAATTTCAACCTGTTGGTTCTGGTTCTGGTTGCTGTACTTGCTAGAAAGAGTGCAGAAGAAAGCAACAAAGATGATTAGAGGACTGGAGGCTAAAACATATGAAGAACAGTTGCAGGAATTTAATGAAAAAATGGGGTGACATGAGAGCAGTGTTCCAATATCTAAGGGACTGCCACAAAGAAGAGGGGGTCAACCTATTCTCCACAGCACCCGAAGGCAGAACAAGAAACAATGGATGGAAACTAATCAAGGAGAAAACCAACCTAAAAATAAGGAGAAATTCCCTGACAGTTAGAACAATTAATCGGTGGAATGGCTTGTCTTCAGAATATGTGGGCGCTAGAGATTTTTAAGAAGAGATTGGAAAATCATTTGTCTGAAATGGGTATATAGTATATAGTCTCCTGCTTGAGCATTCTGCTTGAGCAGGGTTTGGAATAGAAGACCTCCAAGGTCCCTTCAAATTTTGTTATTCCGTTATTCTCTGTCTCAGACTGCTCCTTCATTCTTCTCTTCTGCTGTCTAAGCTTATTTTTTAAAAAAAGTTTTCACTTGTAGAATTTGGTTTCCAATCTCCTTACTATTTTTGTAGCCATCTTCTGAAGACTTGACTTTTTCATAGACTGTGGGGCCCAAAGCTGGACATAATATCCCAAGTCAGACTGACCAAGGCAGAATAGAATGGGACAGTTACTGACCATTATGTATTCTTCTACACTCTCTTTGATTATCCTGAGTTCTAGCTCCATCACTCACTCAGCACATCAGTAGTCAAATAGATCTTTGTTTTCATTCTGAGAGAACACAAATCAACACTATGAGATGACGTCCTTAACACATCTCACTACCAGTCCATTGTATTTTCTTTATAATAGGCCTACAGCTTATTTGTCTTTCCTTTTGCTTCTGATTACCCCCCTACCCCTTGTGTTCTTTTGGACATTTGCCATAAGGCTCAGCACATTCTGTGCTAAAACCTTCTTGTTTCAATCCCTGGCAATTGCCTTGGATTATACACATTTTCTTCCATTTTTCTATATGTGTTCCTTTTTTCTTTTAAGCATTTCAGAAAGCTGTAGGTGCCCATATTGGTCTCTTCCATGTCTTCCATGTTTCTTTCACCTGTTCCTACTGTAATGGGCAGGTGCACCTTCAGTATTTTGCAGAATTTCCCATATATGTTTCTCCTTCAGGATTTCATATCATTAGATCTGTCAAGTCTATATCATCAGTGCATGACCAAAAAAGCTAGATTTATACACAGATCTCACTGATTAAACTTAATACCAAGAAAAAGATTCTTATCCATGTGCTTTCAGAATTTCTGCAGTTTAATTTGTGAGGTTTTTCCACAGGCTTGTGGAATTTGTTTCTTTTGAATAAATTGTAGCCATATAGGACTATGTTGCAACTGAGTTTGTCATCCCGTCAAGTTTCAAGGTTGCCTGAGGCAGCATATTTGTCCACTTTGGTTAGGATTTCATATTTTTCCTGTTTGTTTCCCATACTCCTTCACCATTGTAGTTTCTTGACAATCTCCAAGTATCTCCTCTGGCCTTTATGCTTCCTCTTTTGTTTCTTGGCCTGTTGTCCTTGGCGTTATAATTGGATTTTTGATATCTTCCTACTTTTGATCGAGTTTAATATCCTGCAGATAGGATTTGATGGCATTCTTTCTAGTCTTCTTGATGTGTAGCTTGTTTATTTTTTCTAAAAGTTCTAATGTTGGTAGTACAGTCCACAGTTAAGGAACTCAAACAGTTCTGGGTAGCATCAGTTTTTCACTTCCAGAAGTTTGTTGTCTCCTCTTAGGCCATGTTCCTCAGTTGGAAAGATTGGTGAAATATACTTGCATTCCCAGATCCTACACTTTCCTCAGTAAATCCTCTCACTCCAAGTCTTTTTTTCTGGCAGTGTTAAACAGAAAACAGAATAACAGAGTTGGAAGGGACCTTGAAGGTCTTCTAGTCCAACCCCCTGCTTAGGCAGGAAACCTACCCCACTTCAGAAAAATAGTTATCCAATATCTTCTTAAAAACTTCTAGTGTTGGAGCATTCACAACTTTTGAAGGCAAGTTGTTCCACTGATTAATTATTCTAACTGTCAGGAAATTTCTCCTTAGTTCTAAGTTGCTTCTCTCCTTGTTTAGTTTCCACTCTTTAATTAGTTTCCATCCATTGCTTCTTGTCCTGCAGTCAGGTACTTTGGAGAATAGCTTAACTCCCTCTTCTTTGTGGCAGCCCCTGATATTGGAACACTGCTATCATGTCACCCCTAGTTCTTTTCATTAAACTAGACATACCCAGTTCCTGCAACCGTTCTTCATATGTTTTAGCCTCCATTCCCTAATCATCTTTGTTCCCCTTCTCTGCACTCTTTCTAGAGTATCAACATCTTTCTTACATTGTGGTGACCAAAACTGTATGCAGTATTCCAAGTGTGGCCTTACCAAGGCATTATAAAGTGGCATTAACACTTAACGTGATCTTGATTCTATCCCTCTGTTTATGCAGCCTAGAACTGTGGCGGCTTTTTTGGCAGCTGCTGCACACTACTGGCTCATATTTAAATGGTTGTCCACTAGGACTCCAAGATCCCTCTCAAAGTTACTACTATTGAGCAGGGTACCACATATACTGTTCCTGTGCATTTTGTTTTTCTTGCCTAAATGTAGTACCTTACCTTTTTCACCATTGAATTTCATTTTGTTAGATAGCAGCCAATATCTAAGTTGTTCATCATCATATGAATCAATAGGAAGGGATAGTCATTTGTGGGTTTGAAGAATCTTGGCAGCTTTTCTGTCCCATGCTAGATATGATTACCAGGCAGGTAACACACCTCCTGCAACATTATTTCAGCTCTCTGCTGATCGTCAGTTGTCTTCTTCTTGTCAAGAAATTACTCACTAGTGTGTCTTCTTTGTAATGGCATGTGGGAATAATCTTGGGAAATGGGCAAGAGACATATAACCAAGGAAACGGTCAGATAGGCAGCAACTTAGACCACAGAAATAATGTGGGTATCGCAAATGTCGCAGAAGAGATACTCCTATAGTGTCTTGAGCTGTAAGGACAATGGAGGACAAATGTGCTGTCAGATTGCCAAGGTTCTGTTAATGTAACCTTAGTATAAAATAGAGCTAGTATTTACATTACACTTGATCTTAGCCAAAAGACCAAAAAGCGATAATTTCTAGGTGTGCTTCTTGTCTCGACTAACTTACAAGGCTGATTCATTCTCATTTTTGTTTCCTCGGATTAATAGCTTTAATTTATTTTTTAATTTTTTTTAAAGATGTAAATTGCTTCGAGACATTTTGGCAAACCCGTGTTTAAAATATAGAAAATATATTGCAGTTCTGTTTACCAACAGAGCTATTGGGCTGGTAACTTCCTCCTGCATTTGACCTCCTTAATTACACAGAAGCAGTTTTTCAGAAGCAACTATAATTCAATAATAAGATGTCCACTAGCTTTATTGTCACAGTGTCTAATCACTGAGAGTGGAAATGTTAAAAATGGCTCAGAAAGTATAGTTGAGGTATCCCATCTTCAGCCAGTTTGCTTTGAATGTCTCCATAACAATGAGGGATGATTTCTGCCAACTTTATTCTCATTATGCCCTTTCCAATCTTTCATAAGGCATCATCTCACTGAAACTTTGCCTTGGACTTCCCTCTGGTGTGCTTTATTGTGTCACTATGCATAACTCAGAGCTCTTTCCTGTTCAGCATAGCTTTAACGCTGCAGGAATTCATTAAAATTCCCTTCCAGAGTCTTCACCCAATCTGGGTCAGTCACTTTGCCTGACCGGTGATCTTCCCTTAATGCTCCATAAATGCTCTCCTAGACATTATCCTGAAGGTATTTCTTCCTATCCAGGTAATTCTCTTGTGGCCTTCAAGCCGCAATGTTGGCTTGTTTTGCACTGTTTTGCCTCCTGCTTCCTGTTTGTGAGAATGAATCTTCAACAAACATGGTGCAGAGATCAGTTGCAATGCAAATCTGGCTGTCCCAAAGGTGTTTTTTCAGGAGGCAACTGGGCTTTCTCATTTTTTTCTTTTGAAGATGTTTCGCTTCTCCTCCAAGAAGCTTCTTCAGCTCTGACAGTGGGGAATGGAAGGATTTATATTCCTTGCAGACAGCTGGTAATCTGCATCAGTGGTGGGATTCAATTTTTTTTACTACCGGTTTGGTGGGCGTGGCTTGGTGGGCATGGCATGGCTTGGTGGGCGTGGCTTGGTGGGCATGGCAGGGGAAGGATACGGTAAACTCTTCATTCCCACCCAACTCCAGGGGAAGGTTACTGCAAAATCTCCATTTTCTCCTGATCAGCTGGGACTCAGGAGGCAGAGAATAGATGGGGCGGGGCCAGTCAGAGGTGGTATTTATCGGTTCTCCGAACTACTCAAAATTTCCGTTACTAGTTCTCCAGAACTGGTCAGAACCTGCTGAAACCCATCTCTGATCTGCATTCTTTTAGAGGGTCGTTGAAGCACTTGGAGGTTTAGCTGGGTCTTCGGGGTCACCTGAGTATTGCAACTGGTTCCTGTAGTCTGCAAATTTTTCCTCTGGAAATCCATTCCTACTCCCACACCATTCAAAGGGTGTTCATCACAAATTGTATAGCTAGTTTTTCTTCTTCAAAAGAAAAAATGAGAAAGTCCAGTTGCCTCCTGAAAAAGCACCTTTGGGACAAACATGACTTGGATGACTGAGAACCTTTACAGACAATGCAAACCTGGGTACCTCAGGTCTCAAATCTAGGACATTCAATATTATGACAATTTATAAGATGGATACAAGGGTAGCAGCATCCATTGTATGAGCTGTGAGATCAGCAGTTCTGTGAAAGTAGATATAGTCCCCCAAAGAGACTTTTATAAGTAGATTTTAGATATTTAGGGGATAACAATATGATGCAACAGAGAGAAATATCTCTTCTGGCACACAGTTAACAGAATAACAGAGTTGGAAGGGATCTTGTAGGTCTGCTAGTCCAACCCTCTGCTCAAGCAGGAGACCCTACACCATTTCAGACAAATGATTGTCAAATTTCTTCTTTAAAACTTCCAATGTTGGAGCAAGTTGGAGTTAATCAAGAACATCATATTAAGGCATGCAGCATATCTCTGAATTGAATAGAGATTGGATTACTATAAGGGTAAGATTTAGAATGACACACTCAGAGTGTATCTCCAGAGAATTTCAACTAATAAGGAGTAAATGATGAAGGCTGAATAAAATGTCTTCATCTCCATAACTTTAATTTTAAAAAGAATATTTTAATTAATGGAACAGGAAAATAATATTTGAAATGAGTTATTTTGTAATCTGTATTTACGTCTCCATAATCATTGCCATTCACTGCACATTTCTGCCAGAGATAGACAAGCTTCTTAAAGGTATTATGAAAGAGCTCCACACTATTGTCTTTTCAACCAAGTCCTGACAATCCTTTATATCTCTTCATATTAATTAAATAGATTTCAATAAAGGCATTCCATCAATTTTGGAAAAAAGATGGAACTTGTATGGTAGATGGGATACGGTGGTGAGATCCATCTTTGCAAATGCCTTTTTGGTGGCTTGTGAGATGTGAAGGCTAGTGTCACACTGCAGCAAACTGCTGCTGAACTCTGCTTTTTCATTTTTTCCCAAAGTTTTGAGTGTTGAAGTATAGTGCTTTGAGTTGATAGTAGTGCTAAATTCAAGGAAATCCCTGTGAATAACACCAAAATACTCTGTCCCCAAACATGAGCTTTCCTGCCAAAGCCTGTGTTTTCAGTTCTTTTCTTCAGGTGAAGCTTTGTGATGCTACTTCATGGATATTATAGTTCTGGGTCATAATAATGAGCCTGTGCTTCTTCAATTGTCATGATATTGTGGGGAGGGGGAATCCTTACCTCCTTTGTCATAGCATAAAACAATTGCTGGCAAATTTCAATTCCTGAACTTTAATCTCGGCTTTCAAAATACAAGGAACCCATCTTATACAAACCATCGACATTGAATATCATCAATTATGTGACCTACACATTCCTGGGAAATGCCAGCATTGGTAGCCATTTCCTTCCAAAATATCTGCCAATTTCCTTAATTCATCAAAATTCATTCTTCATGTGAAAATTATTGATCACAAGTTATCCACTTGATTCTTTACCATACAAATCAGCTTTCCTCTGGTCATCATCTTTACATTTTTTTTGATCCAGTGAAGCACAGTATCCACATCAACACAGTTATCATTATAGTACAACCTGCATTTAGTAGTGAAGTTCAATTGAAGGGAACATCCATTAATATTGGAGGATTTACTCTTCATCCAGCCTCATTTATTACCAGCAATATTTTACTAGAAAGAGGCAGCATGTCTAGATTCTATTACTTTGTGGCTGGGTTGGCCAATCATGCTAAATTGTGGTCTTTAAGCCATAAGCTATGAATTATAAATCATGCTATCTGTGTTTGCACTTCATGCTAAAGTATATATGGTAGTCTTTCAGGTTTGAAGATACACTGTCATGCAGTTCATCTGTGGAAGGGCGGTGGCTCTGCAGTTCCAGTCTGGAAATGTCTAGCACAGTAGGAGCACTGGAAGTTCTTTACTCTAGTGAGTGTTATTTCATGACGCTTCTCATGTTTTCTATCAGTTTTGGTTGTGCCTGTCTTCAAAACCAGTGGAGGCTTCATGGAACCAGATTCACCAGTGTATTCTGTCACCAGCTACAATTTTACTTCCCTTGGTTAAATGTCACAGTGGCTTAGGGTGTCTTTCATGGTGTCTTTGTGGCACTTGCATGGTCAACCTTGAGGTCTCTTCCCAGATTCCAGTACACTATACAGCAATTGGCAAGAGATACAGCGGTTGTTCATTTTATGATGTATCTCACCATTCTCGTCTGTACCAGGACTCAAAGCTGGTGAAATCTGCACAATGCAAGATCTCTGGATGAGAAATATGGTTCTCATCAACAAAATGAAGGATGGAGTGGAGAGTACCTATGTGAAATTTCTGCAGTTGTTTGCTAGGCCTTTGGTACAGAGTCCAGAATTCATATTCATGTAAGAGGGAAGAATAGTCACAAATTTGTAGACGTTCAGCTTTGTAGTGATACAGATGTTGCATTGACTGAACACTCTAATACACACCCATCCCAATCCCTGATTTGCTAATCCTGGAGTCAATTTCTTTGTACAAAGACCAGTTGCTCAAGATGATGCTTCCCAAGTAGTTGAAACTGTTTACATTTGTCAGCTGGGTGTCATCAACAGTGATTTTTTTGTTCTAGGGGCTCGATATTTCACTTTGGCTGGTAAAGTATTGTTCAGGTGGATTGCAGTACCTGAGAATTTGTTAAGCACCAACTATAGGTCACTGTCTTTGTGCACCAAAAGTGCACAGCCATCAGCAAAGAGGCTTTTTTATAGGAGACACTTTATACATTCAAGCAAGGAAGTCTAAGATAGAGCTGTCCAATAGGTACCTGATGTATAATCTCTCCTTCAGACCCTGGACAGCAGCTATCAACATCAAGTAAAGAACACATTGACTAGAACTGGGGCTAGCACACAAACCTGTTTTACCTCATTGGAAATAAAAAGTGAAACTGATGTATTACCGTTGTAAAAGAACCTGTCCTGATATTCTCTTGTGCAGTAGCTGAATCAATTTCACAAATTTCCTTGGACATCCGTAACATCTCAGGATTATCAGAGAAACTCCCTGTTTACAGTGTCAACAAAGAAACTACATTATGGTGCAAACACAGACTGTTTCAAGTCACAAATGAACTATGCTAAATTCAATTTACATATCTATCAGATATTTATATCTGTATTAATATTACTGTAGTTTAAGAGGTGTGTGTATTCCAGTAGAGTGGAATAACTTCCTAGGATGGAAATTCAAACTGATCAACCAGACTCATGGATGACCTGATATGTACACCAACTAGTGAGTGTTTTGTTACCTACCTTTATTGCCTTCATTATATTTATACATCTCCCAGAATTCCAAGTCAGCGTGGCAATAGTTGAACATTCTGGCATTTGAAATCCATACTTCTATAAAATGTCAGTATTTCCAGTTGCTGTTTAGAATAAGGCAGATTCATAAGAAAAGCAGGGTCAGGTTTTAATCTGAATCCATTCTTTATTTTGTAGCATGTGAGGATGGCTATTCCTGAGATGCCATTTTGGGCTTCATGGAGAACCCTCATGACTGTGTGAGTATGCCACCAAAAAATGATAATAAACTGCCATTTAACTTTGAAAGAAAAAATAGCAATCTTTATTTTAGATTGATAGACTTTCCCATTTCCATTAAAGCCATCGCTCAAATTTTTTAAAAAATCAGAAACATAATTAAAAGTTTTGAGATTTTACCTGTTTTAGCATGCTTCCATACTTATGCCCAAATGGCAATTTTTCTGATATCAAAAACATTGGGACTATGGAGATTCTCAGTCATCCAGGTCATGGTGCTTTTTCAAGCGGCAGCTGGACTTTCTTTGTTTTTCCTTGAAGACGTTTCACTTCTCATCCAAGAAGCTTCTTCAGTTCTCTCTGAAAGTCCGGTTGCCTCTTGAAAAAGCACCTTTGGGACAACATTGTGAACAGAGTTGACTTGAATATACAGTACATGGAGAATGATACTGCTTTATCATCACGTGTTTCCCATTGTCTAGAATTATTACCATGCTTTCACACAATAGACATGAAACTTAACTTGAACACATCCTCATTGCAAACCAATAACATTTGTGGGTTTGTTGTTCAAATAAAAAGAATAGAATTTATGTTTCCATTTTAATGATTTAGCTGATGATAAGATAAGATAATGTCCCATGCCAGTTCCAATTGCCCATCTTCCCCCCTTATACTCTATGCTTTTCAAAATGTAAGCTATGCAACATCAATTATAAAGTTACCTTACCTTGTTTATTCTGAAAGTATATAAAGATGGTAAGACTGGAAAGGAAAAGATGGAAGGAAGAAATAAAGGGAACTACTAAGTGATAGCAAAACATGCAGAAAATTATGATTATTTTTGCTTTCAAAAAAGCAAAAGTGGTTGCCTAAAGTTTTGCAAGTTCACAACTTCACATATATATTAGAAATTGGTAACCCTTTACTCAGAGCCATAATTCCACATTTTAGTATCTTTCATATGCATTGCCTTGTAACTCAAGTTTCATAACTTTTGGTCCAGATAACCAACAAATATGCTACCTAAGGGATTGTGGAATTTCCTGACACTATGTGTTGTAACAACTATTTTGATGTGTTGGTTGTTTTAGGGCTATGCTTTGAGTTCTAGGTAACTGTGCTTTAGTTTATTGTAGTTGCATGAATTTTCCCAAAGTATTACAAACAGTTGCACGAGACAAGAGTGCTGCTTTTTCTGTCTCCAACCTTATTGTCCCCTAGGCAAGGAGACACTTTACCATGGGAGCTGTCATTTGCATAAGCTGCCTTGCATAGGTTTCCATCTAGAAGCTTAGGAAACTTCCTGACTGGGTAATGCGATGCTGGTGAATTTTCCAGGCTTTTCTGCATCAGTTGGGAATTTAGATTATGTCAACAATCAGTGTTTGATGGCTGCATATATTATTAGCTTTTTAAAAAATGAATATCTGACTCACCCTTGCAAATGAAGTGACCGGTGTACCTGGGGCCCTAACTTAAAACATATATCATTTTGCAGTTATTAATTTGGGCTGGCACCTCTCTTCTCTCACTTCTTATTTTCTGGATGAAATTCTCACAGCTCTGCCAGTCCCATCTATCACTTGGAGGCAGCTGTACCATTGGCTTAGAAAGGATCCATTGAACACTGTTCTACATACTGTCTCAGCCCTGAGGTAAAATCTGTTACAAACATAAATCTGTTGTTTTTCTCCCCTTTTTTCCATGAGCTCATTTATCACATGTAACAGGGTTTAAATTTATCCAAAATGCTCCCACAACTAAAATTTCCCACAAGTAAAATCTGACTCATTG
Source organism: Diadophis punctatus similis (assembly GCA_023053685.1). NCBI lineage: Eukaryota > Metazoa > Chordata > Lepidosauria > Squamata > Dipsadidae > Diadophis > Diadophis punctatus. The sequence continues at coordinate 61,291,423 of JALIGW010000005.1, forward strand.
TGTTCTAGTTGGACCAAAAAATAAAAATATAATTTAGAAACCAGCAGAAATAGCATATAGGCTCCAGGCAACATGCAAATAAGTGAGCCATTTTTTGAGGCAGGAAATCAATTAAATAAGTAAGCTATAGGAGAGATGAGCAAGTTGTAGCCCAAAGATTATGATGTTTTAATTTATAGCCTCCAGTGAAATCTTGTTGAAATTATATAAGCCTGGCCTGGTTGTATCAGATAATGGGAAATCTCACTTATACTATCTTAATTTCAATCACTGAATATAGATAGGATGTAAGGCCACAACTATATAAAATAAAGCCAGTTTGAGACACTGTGTATGGCTCAGTGGAGAAGAGCTGTAAACTTCTGCTGGAGGTCTATGGAGATTCTCAGCCATCCAGTCATGGTTGTCCCAAGGGTGCTTTTTCAAAAGGCAATTGGACTTTGCTTTTCCCTGAAGATGTTTCACTTCTCATACAAAGAAGCTTCTTCAGTTCTCCTGTCCTGTCCAGTCGTGACTAACTCTAGGGGGAGCTCATCTTCATTTCTTAACCAAGGAAACCAACATTGCCCGAAGACACTTCTATGGCCATGTGGCTAGCATGACTATATACTGAGGCACACAGAACACTCTTACCATCCCACTGAAGTGGTACCTATTTATCTACTCACATTTGCATGCTTTCAAACTGTTAGGTGGACAGGAGCTGGGGCAAATACGGGAACCTACTCCATTGTTCAGTGCACACGTCTCAAACCTGGACTTGTCATATTTGTAGCTGATAAGCTCAGTGTCTTTAACCACTTAAAAAATCCTACACATGCATCAGGAAAAGTACAGATAGTCCTTAATTTACAACTGTTCATTTAGCAACCATTCAAAGTTACAATGTCACTGAAAAAAGTGATTTATGATGAGTCCTCCAACTTCTGACCATCACAGCATATCCATGGATATGTGATTAAAAATTCAGCTGCTTGGCAACTGGTTTGCATTTAGAATACTTGCAGTATCTCAGGATCCCATGATTGCTACTTGCAATCTTCCCAACCATCTTTTGACAAGCAAAGTCAATAGGAGGAATCCAGATTCGTTTAATGACTATGAGATTAATATAACAACTGCAATGATTTGCTTACAACTATGGCTAAAAAGGTCACAAAATTGGGTGAACTCACCTTGCTTAGCGATGGAAATTTCTGATTCCAATTGTGGTTATAAATTGAGAACTATCTATAATGGCAAAGCATGTTTGTATTGTTACCAATAAAAGTACATAGTCACAGGAGCTTAACTTTACTTCACGCGAAGATCATGCAAAGTGTTAATACCACTTTATAATGCCTTGGTAAGGCCACACTTGGAATACTGCATTCAGTTTTGGTCGCCACGATGTAAAAAGGATGTTGAGACTCTAGAAAGAGTGCAGAGAAGAGCAACAAAGATGATTAGGGGACTGGAGGCTAAAACATATGAAGAACGGTTGCAGGTATGTCTAGTTTAATGAAAAGAAGGATCAGGGGAGACATGATAGCAGTGTTCTAATATCTCAGGGGTTGCCACAAAGAAGAGGGAGTCAAACTATTCTCCAAAGCACCTGAGGGTAGAACAGGAAGTAATGGGTGGAAACTAAACAAAGAGAGAAGTAACTTAGAACTAAGGAGAAATTTCCTGACAGTTAGAACAATTAATCAGTGGAACAGCCTGCCTCCAGAAGTTGTGAATGCTCCAACACTGGAAGTTTTTAAGAAGATGTTGGATAACCATTTGTCTGAAGTAGTGTAGGGTTTACTGCCTAAGCAGGGGGTTGGATTAGAAGACCTCCAAGGTCCCTTCCAACTCTGTTGTTGTTGTTGTTGTTGTTGTTGTTGTTGTTGTTGTTGTTGTTGTTGTTGTTGTTATTATTATTATTATTATTATTATTATTATTATTATTATTATTATTATTATTATTAGCAGTTTTCAGCATTTTAAGGAATGGATGGAAAAACTCCTGGGAACTTTGCATTGTTCCCAGAATGAAAGCCGAAGGAGGGTGCCTACAGTAGTTGTTATCTACCAACAAAAAAGCTGTCATAAATGCAGACACTTGTATGGTTCATTCAGTCTAAATTCTTCTATTATGATCTGAGTTACTATTGCTGGTGCATATCAATCCAACTTGAGTGGCAATTGGTGTTCCATCTGAAACTGCAGAACCTTTCCAGTCATGATCGCCACATGCCAATCTACTAGTAGCCAAGAAGCCAGAATGATCCTCAGTTCCACCCAGAATTAAGCATAGAGTAGCTCCCCTTCAGCCACTTTGTCTCATCCAGACCAGTTAGCCTCTAGACCACATGTGGGGAACTATGGTCCTTTTATGATTTGTGGACTTCAACTTCCAGAATTCCCATGCTGTCTCAGGAATTTTGGGAGTTGAGGGCCAGAAGTCATAAAAGGACCATAGTTCTCCACCCCTGCTCTAAATAATCAATCAAGGCTTGTTTATCGCACGAAAATAGCTTCTGACATGTAGCTGCTAGAAACTCGCACATAGGAAAGGAAGATGCAAACATTAAACTACAATATTCTATCCAAAGTAACATATTAGTATGAAAAAACAAATTTAAAGAAAAAAAGTGTTCCAGTGAATGAAATATTTATTTAGGAGCAGCAAGTGATATATTTGCTACTTGCAATCATTAGTTGTGGTGCAGAAGAATTCAGTCTTCATTCAGACTGAGACCACATATTCGCGTTCGGGGAAGAATGTCAAGAGCTATTTTCCATTTCTACAAAAACCAGGACCAGCAATTATAAGTTTCAGCTACCTAAATTTCATTTAAAGATAAGGAAAAACTTGATGGTAAGATCTGTATAATAGTGCACTACTCTACCTAACAGAAGCTGTGAGTTTTCCATCTCTGGAGGCTTTTAAGAAGAATGGTTTAATTAGTTTCTCAAGAATGGTTTAATTAGTTTTCCTGCACACTGCAGAGGGTCAGATTAAATGTTCCTTTTGGTTCCTTCTAATTCCACAATTCTATGATTCTATAGATCAACATACTTTTGGAAATTATTAGGAGATGATAGAAGCTGAAGCAGGGATCTCAATAAATACAAGTTCTACCAGTGATGTCTAACCAATCAATAATTTATATAATATTGATCGATACAATCTGTGCCTTGTATCGACACACTTGTGCTTACCACAATCAAAAATTTATTGTCCTTGTTATGGTCAGGAACATAGTTCAGACTTGAGAGATACAGTATGTAACACATATTTAGTAATTAGTTAAAACAATGATGGCAAAAATGTGTTTTGGCAAGTTGAACACAGTCACGACTTGCACAACTGATCATCTTATTAAAAACATTTTTTATTTATACTCATAAAGCATCTAAAAATCTAACTAGCTAAGCAATTTCTTTATAGAATAGCAAACATGCAACAAAGGTCTATTGATTTTTATGTTAGGAATTAGGAGTCCAGTTCAGAATATGTTTTGAAAATCCATACAAATTAAATGAGGTTCCTAAATAGGCTACTTGGTTTCAGGATTTTTGGTTGCTGTTGTACACTTGGATCATCAAGAATGAAGAGCAAGGATTGATAAAATGGAACAATGTGGTATGAATAGTCCCACTGCTAGATGAGTTCATAGCTGACTAAACAACCATAGCAAGTGTGTAGTTCTTAATGAATCTCTGTCTATATGAAGGGCGGTACACAATGGGCTCGACATGTAATTTTGGATTGCCACAACACAACAATGTTTTATTCTGAGAAACTGGAAAGAGTAAGTGAAGACAAAAAGATGGTGAGACATTTAGCGGCTACATCCTATGAATAATGGTTAAAAGAATTGCATATGTTTAGTCTAAAGAAAAGAAAATAGAGGGAGAATTATACAGGTCTACTAATATTTGAAGGATTATCACAGGAAATAGGGTATTGATTTATTCTCTGTAGTGCTCAAGGTTAAAAGAATCAAAAGGCTTTACAGAGACACTCCAAAATTCAAATTGAGAAAGAATTTCATGAGTATGAAACTATTAATGAGTAAAACAGCCTTCTGGAGATATGGATAATTTATCATGGAGGCTTTCAAAGGTTGAAGATCTTTTTTCTGTTATCTAAGGAAAACGCATTAAGCTGATTCTGATAAAAGTGGAAAAGACCCCAATTTAGAAATCCTCTCTATAGAAAGATCAGAAGGTGCAAAAGGTTTGCTTCCTAAAAGTCCCTTTGGATCAGTTTAAAGTTGAAGTAGTTTGCCAGGACCTAGGCCAGTGATGGCTAACCTTTTTCCCTCAGGTGCCAAAAGTGTGTGTGTGTGTGTGATAGGGTGTGCGTGCCCGCACCCATAATGCAATGCTCCCCACATGTGCCCTGCCCCCTGCACATGTCTTTGTGACCCCGTGAATCCCCACCCCCCTGCGCATGCGCACGTGACACACACACCCATGCCCCATTTTGGGCTTAGCAGGCCTCCCTTGAAGCCTCTGGAGGCTGGAAATGGCCAGTTTCCGGACTTCTGGTAGGCCCATTTTTCACCCTCCCCAGGCTCTGGAGGATTTCCTTGAGCCTCCAGGAGGGGGGAAATTGCCTCCCCCGGGCACCAGAGGCCCTCTGGAGGCCGGAAACTGGCCCATTTCTGGATGTATGGTACTACTGGTAGGCCCATTTTTCGCCCTCCCCAGGCTCAGAAATTAGACAACAGGATGGAATTGATATAAGGGGCAATCCCCAAAATAATGAACAGCATATAAAACTGGTGGAAAAAAAGGCTGGGCAAACTGAGAAAAAATTAGAACAGATGGACCAAAAAATGACAATAGCCAACAAAGAACTAGAAAATTCCCTAATAAATCTGGAAATGGACCGATCCTCTTATTACCTACGGTTTCAGAATGTGATGGAGACAAAGGAAGAAGACTTGGGAGGATTAATGGCAGAAATGATAGCGGAAACTCTCCAGAAAGGTAGGCAGGAAATAATAAACAAGTTAGATGAGGTATACCACGTTCAAACAAATTATGCCAAACGCCATCACCTACCCAGAGAAGTGCACATAAGGTTCGCTAGGAAAAAAACCGGAGATATTATCTATAAAGCCACGAGAGAAGAACCAATGATGTATAAGGAGAAAGAAGTAATTATATTAAAACAGGTTCTGAGACGTGTGCGCGAACAGAGGAAAGATTACCGGTTCTTGGCATCTGTGTTGTGAGGGGAGGAAAACTGGGGTTTGATTATATAGGTCTCAGAAGGATAGTAGGCCCTAAAAGTTATATGAACCAAAGTTCTAGACAGGAAGATTTCAAAGTGTATCAGAACTATTTGTAATTTTGCTGAGCTGTTGCTGTGAAATGTGATTTTGCAAAAAGTATGTAGTTTTGAGATATATTTGGTATTAGAACATTGAAACTGTGAGAAATAGGGAACTGAAACTAGACGAAGGCAGATGTTTGAGATGTACACGGGTATATGTGGAGACTGTATGTCACTAAGACAGAACAAGGAAGTAAGTTGTGAAATGTGTGCAGAAAAGTATAAAAAGAATGACTTGGGATGAGTTCAGCGCCTCTGGCCCTAGCTAATCCTTGCTGGATCTAGCTATGTCAGTGAACCTTATTGCAATAAGTTGTTGATGTAAATTGTATTTTAATGATGGTTTTTTCTCATGTTTTCAATTACTCATGAATAAATCCTCTGAATCCCAAAATAAGATTTATTGTTTGTGGTTTGCCTGTGTTTCCTTTTTGTTGGAAAAATATTTTTCTCTCAGATGGTGCTGTGACTCGGATAGGATAGCCGCTGGAAGAGACCTGCCACCCTGCCTGCAAACAAAAAGAATATTCTATACTAGAAGCGAGGTGGTGCAGTGGTTAAAATCAGCACTGCAACTACTTCAGTGATTGCTAGTTCAGCAGTTCAGCTGTTCAAATCTCACTAGGCTCAAGGTTGACTCAGCCTTCCATCTTTCTGAGGTCGGTAAAATGAGGACCCAGATTGTTGGGGGCAATATGCTGAACTCTGTAAACCGCTTAGAGAGGGCTGTAAAGCACTATGAAGTGGTATATAAGTCTAATTGTTATTGCTATTCAGATGGCTCATCCCAGAAGGGATGATAATCACCTGGAAGGGCAGGAAAATCAAAGTGGATAGTTTAGAGCCGTGATGGCGAACCTATGGCACGGGTGCCACAAGTGGCACACGGAGCCATATCGGTGGGCACGTGAGCTCAGGTCCGGCGTGCATGTGTGCACCAGCCGGCTGATTTTCGGGCCTTCTGGGCCCACTGGGAGTCGGGAAACAGGCTGTTTCCAGCCTCCAGAGGGGGTGGGAAAGGCCGTTTTCGCCCTCCCCAGGCTCCTAGAAAGGCTCTGGAGCCTGGAGAGAGTGAAAAATGGGCGTGCCATTGCAGGCTGGGAGCAGGGGGGTCATGGGTGCATGTGTGGGGGTGCATGGAATTATGAGTGTGGGCACACACACATGTGATCCCCCGCATTCCCCCCCCTTTTGGCACGCGAACCAAAAAAGGTTTGCCATCACTGGTTTAGAGAAAGCCCAAGTGATATATGATCAATTACCAGGAATAGACGAAGAGTCAGATAGTGGAGAGAGGTTGGAACCGGCAAGCCAAGAAGAGAGACAGGAAATGGAAGAAGAGGAAAGGAAAGAAAAATCTAAAGAACCTAAAGAACCCCCCAAACAGATAGAAGGAATTAGAACTAGAACACAGAGAGCCACAAAAACAAGCAAAAACTAAATACCCATAAGGAGTTAGGGAAATGCAGAAAGAAACCAAATTGACATCAATAAATGTGAAAGAATTAAATAACACAGGGAAAAGGAGAAAAATATTTACGAAATTAGTTAATCAAAAAGCAGACATTATATGTCTTCAAGAAACACACATTAAAGAGAAAGACCAAAAATATTTAAAATGCCAAAAACTGGGTGAACTCCATGCATTGCTAGCAGAGAAGAAAAAAAGAGGAGTAGTGATATATGCTAAAAAAGAAATAAAAACCAAAAAAAATTATGTAGATCCCAAAGGAAGGTTGTTAAAGAATTGTTGTGATATGTAAAATGTGAAAAATCAATAAAGATATATTTAAAAACTGCATGGGCATATTATTTGCGTACATAACAAATTTTGAGACCAATGTTATAGAACCAACATTAAAGGAAACAAGGTATGATTTGGCACCATAGCACATTTGGTTTATGCATGCTTGACTGAGTTTGGCTGCACTTGGCCCATTTGGCTGAAAAGTTATGCAAGAATTTGGCCAGATGAGAACTTTAAATGGAGACCTCCAATGAATACCAGGGTTGTGAACCGGCCTGGGAAGTTAGAAACCTTCACAAGAAGCAACCAATCACCATTTCTTATTGCTTCCAAGAAAATTGCATGGGTGTGCTTGTGATGCTCCAGGACTTCAGCCTGACATGAAGGGACTTTATTTTTCAGCCAGTAAGCCAAAAATGTTATCATGGTAGAGATGAAGAAAAGAAAACAGGATTGTTTTTTTTTAAATAATTGGTTAGCTGTGAACTGAACTCTTGCCTAGATTAGCACCTAATGAAGAAATGGGCATCAACAGATCAACATAATCATCAGTAGATATACTATGTTTATTTTGCCCAAATATTTAATCAAACAGAGGTTTAATTAAGGGTTTGGTTCATTCTTTTTCTTTATCTCTTTAATCCATTCACCCCAAATATGTTAACTTGAGGTTGTTCTCTGGTTGTTTGTACCCATCCAATCTGATCCAGCAGGATGAGAATGCTTCAGCTAAGGAATGTTAGTTGGTGTGGCTTTTCAGCATTAGTGGAAGTCAGGATGGCCCTGATCCTGCTAGTCTTTTTTAAGTCCTTAAAGATCCGAGTCTGAGCCTGCGCTTGGGGCCCTGAATGTGTGAAAGAATCTATCTCTTGGCTGTATTAAGCAGTAATGATTGTAATGTTTTCCTTGGCTGTTATGCATTTTGATTTATGGATGGATGGTGTGTTTTAAACTATACTTCTACCCAGAGTTATATCTTGAAATGGACAGTTGTACAAATTGATTAAATCAATAAAATGTATCTAAAGATAAAGAGGGAAGATTTATATAGGTTTGCTCTAGTCCAGTGATGGCGAACCTTTTTTCCCTCGGGTGCCAAAATAGTGCGTGCACGTGCTATCACACACCGTACGTGCCCACATTCATAATTCAAAGCCCCCCACTTACCCCACCCCCCTGCGCATGTGTGTGTGACCCCCCTCCCCCATTTCCCAACTTCCACTAGGCCCAGTAGGCCCGTTTTTTGCCCTCCATAGGCTCCATAGGCTTTCTTGGAGCTTGGGGAGGGCAAAAATGCTCTCCCCCGCCACCCCGGAGGCCCTCTGGAGGCCAAGATTGCCCTCCCAGAGCCTCTGCGCGAGCCAAAAATCAGCTGGCGGGCACACACATGCGCGCTGGAGCTGAGCTAGGGCAACGGCTTGCATGCCGGCAGATATGGTTCCGCGTGCCACCTGTGGCACCCGTGCCATAGGTTCGCCATCACTGCTCTAGTGGCTCAGGCATGAGGCTAGAAACCAGAAGACTGTGAGTTTTACTTCCACCTTAGCCGCAAAAGTCAACTGGATAACTTTTGGCCTGTCACTCTCTCTACACCCATCATTCTTCTCTACACTTCACTCTACATGTTGTGGAGGAAATAGGAAAAGGAAGAAGTATTAGGTATGTTCACTGCCTTGAGTTATTTATTAAAAAAAATTAACAGGATAAAAATAAATTAAAAATACCTTTGACCAGCATTGAGATTGTTTTGAAGTTAAAACAAATATTCCACCTCCTCAGCCCAATTCTCATAGGTTTGGAACTCCTGATCCCAAGACCGAAATAAACTTTTATATAGTTAAACACTTTTAAAAGAATGTCTAGCCTTTTATCTGTCATTTTAACTTGTAACTCGGATAAATCCTGTAACAGTAGTCATTAAAGGGTGTTAAAATGGTTGCTGGTTTGTCCTTAATTAACTCACAAATGTGCCTTTTGCTCACATCCAAGGGCACATGTAGGAGTTGTCCAAAATCAAATCAGTTATTTCCTTTTAGCAGCCTTTAATGACTTTATGATTGATTAAGAGCATTCACTTGGCTTGAGCGAAATGATCCTGTTATATTCACAACTGCCAAAGTAGGTGAAGGGTGGGGAGTTTCCTGCCTTGCATCTATTCCCATCCCATCATTCAAGTCTCTGTGTGAAGCAGAAATTCTATTCTGCAGGAATCAACAGAATATTTTACACTTTGCTGGGTAAGAAGATGATCTGAAGAAAGTCATTTAAAACATCAGATGGGGGGGCATAAACTTTTTTTGTATTGCTAAAGATGTTATAGGAAACACACACATAACACATTTCTTTTTCCAGTAGTACAGGTTGACTGGCTGGCTGCTCCTTTACTTGAATTACTGATTGGAAAATAATCCATCTTCCCACATCAACAGTGAAAGATAATTGCCTAGCAGAACTCAAACCAAAAGTTTACTAAAAAGGTACAATGCAGATGATAGGAATTTGTGTCAGGCATCAAGTTCCAAATTCATTTCGGAAGCAACTTAATTCCGTGCTTGCTTAGTATAGATTCCAATTCAATTCAGTGAGATTGCTATTTGATAATTAATTCTATATACCAACAGTGAAGTTGCTCTATGCTGCTTCTGATGTAGTCAAACCCATACACAACAGGGAATATTAACAGACTTGGAGAAACAGATTTGCAGAAGCAGGGAAAAAAAGTCAATAAATCACTTAGGAAAACAGCCCTGTAAAGACAGAACATGCTTAGTGGCAAGAAAATCCAAAAAAGGAAATTTTTTAAAAAAGGGATTGATAAATTCTAGATGACTGACTGCACATCTAAAAATGATTATATCAGTTGCCTTTTGCTTTATTTCCAGCATATAATATAAACAATAAGTTTGATTCCTCTTTTTACCATATTTCATAAATGTACATAATCAAATTCTGGAGTAAGTTGATGAATATCAAATGTAAAGAAATAGATTTATTTAACATATATAAATACACTGAATATCTGTTCCTGTTTAATAGAATGAATGTCTATGACAGGGGTCCTCAAACTTCTTAAAAGGGGGCCAATTCACGGTCCCTCAGACTGTTGGGGGGCTGCACCGGCTGGGTGGGCGTGACTAGGTGGTCATGTGACTGGGTGGGCATGGCTAGGTCATGTGTCTAGGTGGGCGTGGCCAATTTAACAGTCCATTAAATAATGCACACAAATTAAACTTTAATTTGTTTTGCTCCTGGGGGGTATTTTATTTGCTTTTGTTTGCATGTTGCTCTTTTGGTTGACTTTTCTTTTTTACTAGATAATTTTTTCAGTTGTTTAGGAGTCTAGTGGTCCACTTCAGGAAACTCAGTTTTGCAGCAATTCTTCTCAGCCCCAGGGAGCTTGAGAAATCTCTCTGTGTCTCTCTTCTCACTCTGTCTCTCTTTCTGTCTGTCTCTTTCTTTCTTTCTTTCTTTCTTTCTTTCTTTCTTTCTTTCTTTCTTTCTTTCTTTCTTTCTTTCTCTCTCTCTCTCTCTCTCTCTCTCTCTCTCTCTCTCTCTCTCTCTCTCTCTCTCTCTCTCTCTCTCTCTCTCTCTCTCTCTCTCTCTCTCTCTCTCTATTTATCTATCTTCTGGAGGCAGGAGAGGTGAAAAACAGACAGTTTTTGCCAATTTTTTGTCCTCCTGGGGTGTTTGTGCACCCCTTTCACCTCCTCCACCTCCAGCAGCATTCTGCAGACAAAAAACAAGCAAAAACAGCCGATTGGGCCATTTTCACCTGTTTTATTGCCTCCATTTTTCACCTCCCCCACCTCCAGAACATCTTTGCAGGCCAAAATTATTGGCTTTACCTTTCAGTTCCAGCCCATGGGGCTCACAAAGGTAAGTCCTGCACTCGGCCGAAGGGTGGACTGGGCAATGTGGGTGGGGTAGCCTAGTGGTCCTGCGTGTGCCAGATTAATGGCTTCGGCGGGCCACATGTGGCCCCCGGGCCATAGTTTGAGGACCCATGGTCTATGGACATTCTCAATCAACCAGGTCATGGTGGTCCCAAAAGTGTTTTTTCTAAAAGGCAACTGGCCTTTATTATTATTTTTGAAAACATTTCACTTCTCATCCAAGAAGCTTCTTCGGGTCAGTAGATTAATAGAGCATTCCATGATCTAACCAAGCAGTCCCCAATCATTCCAGCTTGGCGGCCCGGCCTGGTGTGGGGTTGGTGTGTGAGTGGCAAGCACACAGATGCACATGCATCTCCATTATTGTGATGGCATGCACGCAACCCTTTCCTCATGCAAATGGAGCTTCATACACGAGCAGAGAGTGTTTGTGCTTGTGTATGAAGCTCCACTCATGCAAGAGTGACAGGCACTTGCACGAGCATGCAAAGCTCCACTTGCACAAGTGGAGTGCGCTTGAGTGGAGGGCACTTGTACTCACCAGCAAAGATCCTGTTAGGTTCCAGAATAAGCCTCAGTAACAAGAACCTCAAATACAATGCTGGTTTGCAATCTTCTTTACTTGACTTCTCCAGCACATACTGATAAACACTTGTAAAACAAAATGTAATCTGTGTTAAACCTGTGCGCTGTGTGCTCCCCACCACCATTAACTATTATGCGCACACCCCGGTGATTAGCAGTCTGCCAATCCAAAGCTGATTCCTCTTCCGGAATCTGCATAGCCGACACCCAGCAGCTCTTCAGGTGTGCTGGCATCTGATGTCATCCAATAGAGCAGTAGCTGACTCCCAGCTGCTAGTCGGCTTTACTGGTGTCAACTTTCATCCCCCAGCAAGCAGCGCATTGAGGCTCTGTATCACGCCACCACCTGAATGTCAGCTCCATACCTGGAGGTATGCGGAGCTGACATGCAGCCCCCCTACCACAGAGATGCCACCTGCAAGACAGGAATAAACATGGCAACTTGTGGAATGGCTGTATTTCACAGTTGTCAGGTCCTGACTTCCCCCCTTGTTTGTTCGGATAGCGGCGGTGGAAATGGGAAATGAGTCTGGGAGCCCGGACATCCTCCCGACCGATCCATGTGGCACCCGCCAATGTATACCCCTTCCACAACACAAGATACTGCAATCTGTTTTGACGCCATCGGGAATCCAACATTTCATAATGCTGCATTCCATCTATCATAATAGGAGAGGGTGGTTGTGTAGGCGAGGTATGCACAGGACGTAATAAGCTACAATGAAATACGGGGTGTATTTTTTCCTCACCTCATTAGAGCTGAGATAGCGCAGTGGTTAAAAGCAGCATTGCGACCTTCAGCTGATTGCTAGTTCAGCAGTCCAGCTGTTCGAATCTCACTAGGCTCAAGGTTGACTCAGCCTTCCATCCTTCCGAGGTGGGTAAAATGAGGACCCAGATTGTTGGGGGCAATATGCTGAACTCTGTAAACCGCTTAGAGAGGGCTGGAAAGCACTATGAAGTGGTATATAAGTAAAGTGCTATTGCTATATTTCCAGTAATTTAGGTAATCTCAGCTTTACTGTGGCTTGGTTAATAACCTGTACTATAGGAAACGGGCCTAGAAACTTCAGTCCTAGTTTCTTACATGGTATTTTAGATTTTATATATTTTGTGGAGAGATACACTAATTGACCGACTTGGAAATCTGGTTGATCTATCCTTTTTTTTTTATCAGCGTAGGTTTTATACTTTTGCATTGTCTACCATTACAATCTCCTCAGTTTTGTTTGGAACCACTACAAAATGGATGTTCTCTTTATTCTCACCGATCTTCAAGGTTACACTTTCCGTAATATGTGTCGCCAGTCGTCCCCCCAGTAAAGAACCATCCATCTGTTTGAACCTAATTGGTCTTCTGAGTTCCCTCATTTGGACTCCTAACTCCTTAGCCACAGCTGCCTTCATCAGGCATCGAGTACAGCCTGAATCTCCAGGTACGGAGTACAGCCTGAACCTCCAGGTATGGAGGTACGGAGCTGACAGCTCCATTTGCACAAACAAATGGAGCTTAACACGCAAGCACCAGCACCCGCTGCTCGCATGAGTGGAGCTTCACGCACACGTGCTTGCCCATCTCTCCTGTGGCCTGGTTTTGAACACGCTGTGGCCTGGTAGTGGGCCATGGCCCAGGGTTGGGGACCCCTGATATAACCAAATAAGGGGGGGAGGCAAGAAGGTGTGATTGTCCTCATAAGTCATAGTTACCTTTGAAAAGACATATTTTTCTTCTAGAAGATATAGCAGGTATTTCTGCAATGAACTTTGTTCTCAGTGCTTAGCACGGAATCATAGAATATGTGAAGTTATGAGTATGGAAGGTTCAGATTGCTTTTCCCCAGGCTACTTTGCTATATCCAGTCCTAATTAGGAAGAAGAAGCCCTCAGCTGGTCCAAAGGTCCTTTCTAAAAGTAAGAAATCTGGCACATTTGGAGGAAAAATGACTTAAACAGATCTGTGCAATGTTTTGGTTTTGGAACTAATGTCTCTTCTAATAACTATTTTTAAAAGTGAATTTAAAAATGCAGTCTGTCATTCTCCAAATGAACTGTTTTCAGATATTCCTTGTTTCGCATAGTAGAGGCAAATATCAGTATATGTATTCATTCTGATCTTATAAAGATGTTGATTCCTTTAAAGCAAGAAATCGTTTTTAGAAAGGATTGATCTTTGATCAAATTAATCAAGCAATGCCAAAATTATTTCCTGACTTGCTTTCTTTCAATTGTTTTTCCCCCCTTTGAGTAATCAGTTAGGGTATTGAGTTTATTCACCATTAACAATTATTATCTCTATAGTAGGATCAAAATAAACTTTTTAAATATCTCCTCACAAAAAGAGTATTTTTATGGAGGTCAGTCAAAGCTATTTCATTAACCAGTCTTTCAGTAAACACATCCTGTTATTCAGTAATAATGACCTATAAAAGAAGTTGAAGCCAATCTAAATATATCTCTTAACTATGTTACACTAGATTATTAAACAACTTACAAAATCAATTCCTGTTTGTATATAGATATAATGGCATGTTGTATTATAACAAAAGAACCCCAATTTTATCAACACTCCTGGTATATTCATTAGAACATTGGAAAAGCCAGTATCAGAAGCCAATGTTATTATATTAAGCATAGCTGAAGATTGTGGAGTTCCTCCTTACTTAATGGCACTTGCCTTAATTTTTATTTGTTAGTTCTATCAGTATGAATGTAAGCTCAGTAGGAAGACACTTATTTTGAAACAGAAAGGTACCAGGTTCAATCCACAGCCTTTCTAGAGAGCATTGGAAAAATCCCTACCTGAAACTCTACAGAGTTGGTGAGACTAAATGTCAACAATATTAAGATTAGGTTCTTAACAAACATCAACCAGGAATTCTCCCTCAAGGTAAAAATGACCAGGCTCAAATGATGCTACTTCGGACACATCATGAGAAGACTCAGCTCTCTGGAGATGGCTTTAATGTGGATATACTCAGTCACTATGGACCTGACTGCACCATTGGGAGATTTGAAAGAACAGATCATGGAGATTTATTTTTAAATTTACTTAAATTTATTGGACACCCATCTCTAGAGGATCCTATGTGGCACACAAAACTGAAAGAGATAAAAACTACCAAAAATATTAGATCAAAAGGCAACACTACCGTATTTTTCGGCGTATAAGACGCACCAGAGTATAAGACGCACCTTAGTTTTTGTGGAGGAAAATAGGGGAAAAAATCTACCTACCAGGTATTCATCTGGCTAGCGTCCTTAATCTGGTCAGCTTCAGCACATTATTTTATCCCCTGGTTAGGGCTGAAAAAAATCTTCTTCGGAGGGAATAGCAATGAAAACAAGCCTGCAAAGACTTAGGGCTGGAAAAAAAACTTCTTCGGATGGATTAGAAATGAAAAAGCCTGCAAGCCGGGAAGATTGTTAGCACCTCGTTAGGGCTGAAAAAAACCTTCGGAGGGAATAGCAATGAAAACAATTCTGCAAGCCAGGGAAGAGCCAGGGAAGATTGTTAGCACCTCATTAGAGCTGGGGAAAAAAGCTTTGAAAAAGCTACATTCAGAGTATAAGACGCATACAAATTTTCAGCCACTTTTAGGGGGGGGGTGCGTCTTATACTCCGAAAAATATGGTAATAATATTCTAATAACAAATTCCACAGACCAAAGCAAGGCCCATTAAACAAGTAACAAATGTCAACCCCAGGCCTGAGACCAAAACCAGGTTTACAAAGCTTTATAGAACCCTAGGAGAGACAATATGAGACAAGATAATTTTAGGAGAGTGCTATTCCACAGGGTGTGGTCGCAATAGAGCAGGCATGCTTTCTAGGTTCCACAAATGGCAATATTTAATGAGGAGACCTGAAGCACACCAACTCTGCTGTAACGTACTGGGTGGGCAGAAACATGTGGAGATAAGTGGTCTCTCAGGTATCCTAGGCCCTATGCCACACAGGGCTTTATAAGCAAATCCAGGAACTTGTATTACATGGCATCCAGGGCAACCTGTGGACCAGCTGAATTGACCCTCTTTCTATGTGGTCACTAAGAAATGAAAGTGACTTGATGCCACATAATCAATCAAAATCTCAACAAAGGAAGTTTTACTTTTTTACATGGTGGATCTTCCATGAATGGATATATACATATGTAGTCTTTGACTTACCATCACAATTGGGACTGGAAAAAAAGTGACTGTTACATGAGTCGTATCTGATTTTACAACCTTTATTTCCACAGCTGTTAAGTGAATCCTACTTTCCCCGTTGACTTTACTTGTTTGGAAGTCAGCTGGGAAATCATGAATGATGATCACATGACCACAGCATACTGCAAACATTGTAAACACATCCCGGTTGCTAAGCACTCTGAGCCTGATTACATGACTATAGGAACACTGCAGTGGTCATAAGTTGTAAGTCTGGTTGTAAGTCACTTTTTTCCCATATCACTGTAACTTTGAATGATTGCTAAACAAATTGTTATAAGTTGAGGGCTATCAACTAGTAGTAACTAGTAATTAGCAAGTTCTTGCTATATCTTAAAAGTTTAAACTATTTGGGCAAGGTTTGGAAAAGGAACCAGGGGTGAAATCCAGCAGGTTCTGACAGGTTCTGGAGAACCGGTAGCAGAAATTTTGAGAAGTTCGGAGAACCGGTATAGGAAATTTTGAGTAGTTCGGAGAACCGGCAAATACCACCTCTGACTGTTCCCAGAGTGGGGTGGGAATGGAGATTTTGCAATATCCTTCCTCCAGGAGTGGGGAGGGAATGGAGATTTTGCAATATCCTTCCTCCAGGAGTGGGGAGGGAATGGAGATTTTGCAGTATCCTTCCCCTGCCACACCCACCAAGTCACGCCCACCAAGCCACACCATGCCCATCAAGCCACACCCACAGAACCGGTAGTAAAAAAAATTGGATTTCACCACTGAATGGAACTTACTGATTCAGAAAATAGCACCCAGAGCAGATATGAACACAGAAACATTATTTCTTTCAGCAGAAAAATACAAAGGCTTGAAATCAGTGGAAAGTAAAGAAAAATAGCCTACAATGCTTCTTAGGCTCAGAGTATTTTTGGTTTTTAATGGTATGCCAGGGGTGCATTCCAAAAAGTCACAATGATCAGGACAAAAAAAAAATTGGATAGCAATAAGACAAAAGCTAAGTTTAATTTAATTTAATGTACTTAATTATAGATGACCTGATTATTCTCCATGTGTTTAATAGCATTGTCCTGCGACATTAAACATTAAAATCTCATAGCAATTTTAGGAAATTCTCAAGAGACATCTGAAACTTCAAGGATCACATGTGACCTAAAGTTTTAGCTATATTAATGCTGGGCAGAGCAATTCTGCATCATTGCTTGTTCCTTTGTTGTTGGTCAGTTCATATTTATTTGATGGAAGAAAATTTGCTATGGAAATTATTTCAAAAGAGAAGATAGTGTTATTTTTAGAGAAACTTTCAGAGATGAAGTGTGTTGAACTTGGTTGAGGTAATCAAGGATGTATGTGAATCTCCTCTTTCATTTTATAATCATCTCTAGTTTCCCAAATTAATCCCAAGAGAAGCTTTAATGAGGAAACTCCATTTGTGGGTCTTTCTCAGAAGTAATGTTAGGTTCCCCCCCCCCCCCAAAGCAATAGATAATTTCTCCTAGAAGTTCAGTTTTGTTTTTTTTACCCCGCTTCTCTGCTAATGGCTTTGGGAGAGAATTCCAAAAGACAATTTGATTGTAGCTCCACTTTGAGTACCAAATAGTTTAAACTCACACTTGCCCAAGGTGAGAGGTGTGACCAGTGGTGGGTTCCTACCGGTGCGGTCCACTCTATCACACCGGTAGCGGCCGGCCGATTACGCAATTTGCGCGCGACACCAGTCCGTCGTCTTCACCGGTCCATCGCGCGTCACCATCTTTGTTTCAAATTTTTGGGCTTTTTTTGCTTCCTGCGCATGCTTGGAAGCAAAATCGCGCGAGGGGGCACACGCGTAGCGGGCACACGCGTGCACAAAACGTGGAGATGCATGCGTCGGTGCATCTTACCGGTAGCAAGGTAAGAGAGCAACCTGCCCCTGTGTGTGACCATATCCTTGAGCAACTAACCAGAAAGTTTTATATGTGTATGAATTAATGGTAACAATAATGTAGAGATTCATACTGAAAAGCAAATGGGAAAGGTACTCCTAAATATCAAATATGCTTTAATATTTGACAAACTCATATGTGCATTTTGCATTAGCATGGTATACATTATTGTATGAAAATGAGGGCAAAGCCCAGACTTTCATGTTTAACTGTTATTACATTACAACATGCAGAAATAGTTCTCTGTAATGGATCCACAAACCATTTTCCAAATCTGTAGTGCAAGTCCTTTTTGTAAATAATACTGTAAATGTTGATTCAAAATGAAATCTCCATTTCGTACATGTTTAAGCAAGATGGAAAGCAGTGCAGGATGAAACCCCCCTGGAATATCCTTGATAAAAGCAGCAAATGATTTTTTTTTTCATGACTTTCATTTGTAGTTTAAAACAGGCCTACGATATTTTGAATTTCTTTTCAGTTTTACTCAGATTGCTTGCATAAAGATCTGGAAGGACACATCAGAACAATACAGTTCATATTTTCAGCAATTATTAATGTTGTATCTCATGCAATTTTATGAATTATCCCTATAAAATATGTTTAGGAAAAGCAGCTTGCAGAGATTTGAGGGCACATTAATCCATGGGATTTTTCATTGAAAAGCACCAATAATATCATAGCAAACTTAATTGAAACAGACTTGATTAGATTTCAAGCATTTTGAACATACTAAGTTGATTGGGAATGATGGAACTGCAGTCATAGAAAGGTTAAGGTCTTGAAAAAACATTTTGCTCCCCAATTCTATCTGAAAGCTAAGGAGTTCCAAGATAACAACAAAAAAACCTATTGCATCAAACAACAACAGCCGCCTTGCAAGGTTTATTCGGATGAATAGAATCTCTAAAATTCATATTAAACTCTAGTTTAAGATAATGCCCAGGGAGAATTGGAAGAAAAACATTAAGAATTTTCTTTGGATATCAAAAAGATATCCAAAGGATATCCTCTCTCACCTTTTATTTCAGATATTTTATACTGGTTGCCTTGATAAAACAAAACTGCCTTAGGTGAAGGATGCACAAAATTTATCAAGTTGAAAGTCAAGCCAGTTTTTCAACTATGTTAGGACTGCATTGCAAAAGAGAAACAAAATTCAAAGTGCTTTAAAATGCGAGATGAGAACAAAAATGCAGAATTTTTGTTGTATTAATTCAATTAATTAAATGCTTTGCTACACTTTGTAGCCAGAGGCGAAAACATACTTTAGAGACACTACCTGCAGTTCCTTAAACCAACCATGCGGTCCAAGATGTAGCTGCTTTAAAGAGTTCTAGACGGGTTATGTGAGCAGCCTCATTTTTCCTAAGCATTCTTTCGCTCTCAAATCTGAAACATAATATTAACCTTTGTTATTCAATGTAATGATATAACTACTCAGCTTTAATGCACATAGACATACAGACTGATCTCTATGAATCAAAAGAAAAAAAAATGTTCCAGACATTTGCGAGATCTCTGTGAATCAAAAGAACAAATATATCTTCCATACATATTTGTTTATGAATACACACACACGCATACACACAGAGGACATATATAGACATTCAAACCTTTCATATTATTGTCTTAGTTTGGCAACATCAGGATGGAGAAAAGAGATAACAAATATACAAATACAACAGGATCAATAGGCAGGAAAGTACCGGTATTTACATCCATTTTGCTGAATTGGCACTGAAAAAACCCCACAGGGTAATCCAGAACTACAGGAGCCAGGCAGAGGCTCACAAAGTCATGGCCTGGAATGCTTATGAGCTGCATAGGATTAGCTGACAGCTGCTGGCAAAGACTGCCAGGATCAAGCACAAATGCTAGGATTCTGCAGGGTTTTAGGTTTTAAGGCAAAATCCTCTTTAGAGCACCTCAGAGCATAAATGTAGATCCTATCAGCACAATGTAGAATCCATCTGCAGCTTCTTCAACCAAACATGAAAGAAGAGCTGCTTGTACCCAGAAAAAGATGCAGCTGCTTTAAATCTCACATATGCCTCCCTTCCCTACCACATCTTTCAACCTTTAAATCCAAAGTGCTACAGCAAGAGGTATTTCTGTTCCCAAGCGAAAATGGTTTTTCTCACGCATTTGCTATACCTTGTATCCTACAGCCTCTATGTCTATCTGTCTGTCTGTCCGTCCATCCATCTATCATGTATCTGAGCCATGGTGGCACAGTGGTTAGAGTGCAGCACTGCAGGCTACTTCTGCTGACTGCTAGATGCAGTACAGCTATTCAAATCTCACCGGCTCAAGGTTGACTCAGCTTTCCATCCTTCTGAGATCAGTACAATGAGGTCCCCGATTGTTGGGGGCAATATGCTGACTCTGTAAACTGCTTAGAGAGGGCTGTAAAGCACTGTGAAGCAGTATATAAGTCTAAATGTTATTGCTATTGCTATCATTAGCCACCCAACACCAAGGTCATAATCTTGGTGTGCCCCAGGAGAATGGCAGGTAGCTTCTGGAAACTCTGTAAAGTCCCTTCTTAGCCTAGCCTCAACTTGATTGATCCATAAACTGTGGGTAGGCTTGTTCATCTGTTCCTTGCTCCAGTATTGTTCTCTGTCCCCAGTAATGTTTCCTGGTTTGGTATGAGGGTGCAAAGGAAGACAGAATAATGAAAGTAGTTTTGTGGTATTGTGATGCAAAAGCTATCCCTTTTTTGTACACTTCTAACGAAAGCAGCAAGTCTCTGCAAAACCTCGTGCAGTCCACCTTCTTGGATCCATCAGTGGCATACAGGTAATCCTCAACTTATGACCGGTCACTTAGCAGCCATTCAAAATTATGGTGGAATTCCCCTCAAAGCTACTTAGGAACTGGTCTTGAAGAATAGAATGGAATAGAATAGAATAGAACAGAACAGAACAGAACAGAACAGAACAGAACAGAACAGAACAGAACAGAACAGAACAGAACAGAATAGAATAGAATAGAATAGAATAGAATAGAATTCTTTATTGGCCAAGTGTGATTGGACACACAAGGAATTTGTCTTTGGTGCATATGCTCTCAGTGTACATAAAAGAAAATATACATTGTCCAAAATCATGAGGTACAACACTTAAGTTATGGTTGCTGCAGCATTCCCCTTGCTGTTCACCCTTACAACTGACTGTAGGGTTGCTGCGGCACACCCAGCCGATCTCCGCTGATCCCTCCACACCAGATCCATGCAGGCCTGCTTCCCACTCCACCAGGTCCCACACCTTCATCAATTACCTTTCGAAGATCTTCAGAATTTAGGTTAGGGATGGGCTACTTTTTGCTGGTCCTGGAAGCAGCCACCATTTTCCAAGCAGCTGCATTGAACTGTGGTTGCTCAGAAAATGGCTGCTGCTTCTTGTATTGCACCAAGTGGCTCAGAAATAAAGCAGTCTATTCTGCTTTCCCAAAGCAGTCTCTGCAGCATTTAACCACCCCGTCAGGGGGAGCAGGAAGCTGGGGGCATTAAGTGAGGCTGTCTCGCTTAATTAGAGCTGAGGTGGCGCAGTGGTTAAAAGCAGCACTGCAACCTACTTCAGCTGACTGCTAGTTCAGCAGTTCAGCTGTTCAAATCTCACCGGCTCAAGGTTGACTCAGCCTTCCATCCTTCTGAGGTCAGTAAAATGAGGACCCAGATTGTTGGGGGCAATATGCTGAACTCTGTAAACCGCTTAGAGAGGGCTGTAAAGCACTATGAAGCAGTATATAAGTCTAAGTGCTATTGCTATTAATGGCTATCACAACATGTGACCATAATGGCAGACTCCATTGCAGTCTTAGGCTGAGGACTACCTATATGTACAGCACGTATGAAAAAGGCAAGACAGAGTTATGTGTGTGTTGTGGGGGGGGGAGTTTTCTGAGAATTTGGAGAACAATTGAGCCATATTGGTGAGCTTCAGGCAGCCCCTGGGATACAGATTATGTAACTATGCTTAAAAATGTAGCGGAAACCCTGGAAGAAAGTATACATTAAGTGTTAATTTTTTTGTGCATTATACATTTATATTAGCTGGGTCATTCAGGGTATAGACCTAATTAAACCTGTCTGCTATTTCCACATTGCTTAGCAACTGAGCAGAGATGAGGAAAAGTAAAGCATGTTTGGCTGGTATAATGGGCTGTATATACCCATTATATGTGTTCCTCTCAAAGCTACCCTCGCATGTCATCTTTTGCTCTATTGGGCTTGCTGAAGTTTGTGTGTGTGTGTGTGTGTGTGTGTGTGTGTGTGTGTGTGTGTGTGTGTGTGTGTGTGTGTACACACACAAACATATACCCACACATACATGCAGCTGCTATTGAGCCTATTTCATTTTCAAATCAATCTGTTTTCTGATTCTTAATCCACTGAATTCAATTTGGGGTTTTTTCAGACACCCTTCTAATACCTGGAACATGTATATACATATTTCATAGGAGGCATTTAACTATAGCCTAGCTAGCCATTTGAAAGCAATTTGTTTTCTGTCAGTAAGAATCAGAATAATTGGAAACAATGCAGAAGAAATATTCACTGGAGCACTCAAAGAAATACATACATAAATCTTTTTATTACCCAATATTTATTAAATTCAAAATCTTTGCTGGGACCTTCAGAAAAATGGACAGAATGTATAAAAGCACACATATTGGTTGTGCATGCTATAAAATATATTTTGCATAGCTGATTGTAATTTAAACTGACAAGTCAGATTCGCCACCCACTGAAAATGCGGATGAATGCTCACTTCCAGTTTTTATATCTGGCAGTAGTTTGCTTTGCTGTTTTACAGATGCCTTCAGTACCCCCAGATGGATTATTCTACCAGTATAGAGATGAGTGGGAAATCAGGATAAGCCTATAGACAGCAGAAGTTTAAGATCAAAGAGGTGGCACTGAATTAATGGATTCTCAGATTTAGTCACATAATGTTCCTAATTTTTTTAAAGGGGGGGGGGGAACAGCCAAAGCAATAATATATAGTTATGAAGATAAAAAATTTACTTGGTTACTTATTTTCCCTACTTCTTCTGTTGTGGTCCACTAGCAGCCCGTGCAGCTGGTAGCGGATCCTGCCCGAGAAGAGGCCGATGTGGTGATGCGCAAGTGGCCTTGCCAGCTGGCACCTGAGTCGGACAGTGAAGAGGCTGGCAAGGACTCGGTGCCAGAGGCAGAGATTCAGCCAGGGCCTTCAGAACCTCCAGCACCTCACATAAGTTATGAGGAAGAAGAGGAGGAGCCACTTCTTAATGCACAGGCACGCAGTGCTGCCAAAAGGCAGGAATGGTTCCTCAGGAGGAGGTCTCCTTGGGAGTAAGACTTCGGGCTAATTGGTTCCCCTAGCCTATTTAAGGGATGACAACGACAGCTAAAACTCTGCGGGAAACGTTTGTTCATGTGCCTTCGTGTTCTGAAAACGTCGGCTCAGCTTATCTGTTTTGGCATTCTTCCTGCGGATTGCTTCTAGGTATTTTGCCAACCCTTGTAAGCTTCTTGAGATATCCAGGACTATTTGCTTAGACTTAATTTATGACTTTATAGACTTCTGCTAGCTGTTAATGCAGTTTAATTAACAGCTGGTTTTCAAGAAAAGACTACCTTAACTTGTGTTTGTGTGTGTCAACTACTAAGCAAGCTTATTAGTAGTCATTAATTGAGTAAACATAGGTTTGAACAAACTGCATGTGTGCTGCGTTCTTGGTGGTCCGTAGCTGGGGCAGAACGTCTTCCATATCTAAGTTCACTATTCTTTCCTGGATTTAAATAGCAATAGCACTTGGACTTATATACTGCTTCATAGTTCTTTACAGCCCTCTCTAAGCAGTTTACAGAGTCAGCATATTGCCCCCAACAATTGGGGTCCTCATTTTACCGACCTCGGAAGGATGGACGGATGAGTCAACCCTGAGCCGGTTAGGATTGAACTCCTGGCAGTGAGCAAAATCAGCCTGCAATATTGCATTCTAACCGCTGTGCCACCATGGCTCAAGCAAATAATAATGCTTTCCACTTCTAGAAGATTAGTTTTTTGTCATGTGGATGGAAGATGCAGTGTAAAAGAGGAAAAAAGCAAGAAGCTAACAAGACCAAGCTTGGAATTTTCTTAACTTTGCTGAATGGAAGAAATTCTACATTGCCCCTCCCTCTTTCCCTGCTGTCTAAAGAGTTGTTGAAAGCAGTTCCTGTCATCTTCCAATCAGCATGGTCAATTTCTTTAGTGGTATAATATGTTAGTAGAGAATCCTATGCTAATCTGATGTTTCAAGCTTAAATTTTTCATTGCCTCTTTGGGCTCCTAGTTACTGTTAATATATAATAGAGTGTGTTTCAATTAATATTTTCAGGCTTCAAGTGAATATGAAGGTCAAACAGAACTCATAATTGCTCCTGTTAAGTAGATATGCATATACAATATAAACTTAATACTTATTGATATGAAATAACTTCCAGGCATAAACAATTGGTTTATGTCATTATTTCATTTAGTCTCAGGATTATGTAGTGATTCCTAAAGTATTAAAGCAAACAATAGCTTGTCCATGAATTCTAGCTATTGGAAATTCTGGCTACCTAGCAATCTAATCAGCACATTGTGGAGTAATCTTTTAGTGTCTAAAAGCATTATCTGCAAATCACTTGTTAGTCCTTGGCAGCTATTTAGCTTAAACATGGGGGTTAAAAGATATTGTACATGAAAGGGCATTTGCAATCCTTCCCTATATCCCCTTGAAGTTTTCCACATCTGAATCCTGCTCGGATGGATGGAAAGACAGACGGACGGACGGACAGACAGACAGATGAGAGAGAGTGAGAGATGATAGACAGATAGAGATAGAGATAGAGATAGAGATAGAGATAGAGATAGAGATAGAGATAGAGATAGAGATAGAGGGAGGGAGGGAGGGAGGGAGAGAGAGAGAGAGAGAGAGAGAGAGAGAGAGAGAGAGAGAGGGAGGGAGTCAGCAGGATTCAATGCACAAAACTTCAGGAGAATATATATATATTTCTTTTCTCATTGTTGATCTTCTTCCTTAATACGTTTTGAATGATTCACTACTTTTTCAAGCTTTTTCTCAAGCCTGGGTTACGATATTTGTAATTTGTTCAAACACAAAACAGTGCAAGATTTATATATCAACCACTTATAAGGCTGTCTTGTTGGTCATGCTCATTGCCTTTCTGACTTGCTGACACACACTCAACCTTACATACTTCCTTTTCTCTTAATAAATGTATTGCAGGAAATCCTTAAAAGCATAATAGAAGAAAATAGATGCAATATGCTTTCATTCAGGTTAGCATTTATTTACAATATATTTATGTGGGACTTGACATATCCTCTATGCTTTGGCTAGCCTTTATGAGTGATCCATAGTGTGCATTTTGAATTCCATGTCATCCAACCTTGAAGGGAGGAATGTTGCCCGCCCCCATCCAAGGTCAATGATGGAATATCCACAGATTTGGGTGTTCCAAACACCCACAGCTACTTGGTCTTGTAGAATTGACTCAGAGCTTTTTACTCCTTATTCAGATCTACCCAACTTCCTGCTATTGGGACAGACCCAGTGGTGGGTTCCTACCAGTGCGGTTCACTCTATCGCACCGGTAGCGGCGGGCTGGTGACATCATCAAGAGGTTACCGACCCGATGCGGTCGGTTGCTTGTCCCTAAGAGCCGCCAGCTTTTTTCGTGAACTTTTCGGTGATTTTTTGCTTCTGCGCATGCGCGGAAGCAAAATTGCACCGAAATCTTGCGAGGGGACACGCGCAAGAGAGATTTCAGCAAGATTTTGCTTCTGCGCATGCATGGAAGCAAAAAATCACCAAAATCACATGCACGCGCGCGTGTCCCCTTGCAAGATTTCAGCGAGATTTTGCTTCCATGCATGTGCGGAAGCAAAATCTCACGAGGAGGGCACGCGTGTAGCATGAGCGCGCGCACACGAAACATGGTGATGCGTGCACAGCGCACCAGTAGCAAGGTAAGTGAGCAACCCGCCCCTGGACAGACCCTTGGTGTTCTCACTTGGCTGGTTAGGGTTCTAAAAGAGCAACAAGGGTTCTAGAAGAGCAACAAAAATGATTAGGGGACTGGAGGCGAAAACATATGAAGAACGGTTGCAGGAACTGGGTATGTCTAGTTTAATGAAAAGAAGGACCAGGGGTGACATGATAGCAGTGTTCCAATATCTCAGGGGTCGCCACAAAGAAGAGGGAGTCAAACTTTTCTCCAAGGCATCTGGGGGTAGAACAAGAAGCAATGGGTGGAAACTAATCAAGGAGAGAAGCAACTTAGAACTAAGGAGAAATTTCCTGACAGTTAGAACAATTAATCAGTGGAACAGCTTACCTCCAGAAGTTGTGAAAGCTCCAACACTAGACATTTTTAAGAAGATGTTGGATAACCATCTGTCTGAAGTAGTGTAGGGTTTCCTGCGTAAGCAGGGGGTTGGACTAGAAGACCTCCAAGGTCCCTTCCAACTCTGTTGTTGTTGTTGTTGTTGTTGTTGTTGTTGTTATTATTATTATTATTATTATTATTATTATTATTATTATTATTATTATTATTATTATTATTATTATTATTATTAAGATATAATTGAGTATCATCAGCATACCGAGAATACTGAATCTCAAAGCAGCTGATGATCTCACCAAGACTTTCATGTAGATATTGAAAAGGTGGGGAGAGAATAAAATGTGATGCACCTCACATTGGAGGGGCCTAAGGAGTGATGTTCCTACCCAACACCAACAGGGAATCAGCTTCAGAGAAAGGAAGAGAGCCACCATAACATTCTATCATCTGTCTGTCTGTCTGTCTCTCCATCCATCCATCCACCCACCCACCCATTCATCCTGTTGATGTATGTTAGCTGGCAGTGATGCCTTGATCCTGAGAGTTTCTTAATGCCTAAATGGGGTTCAATTAATCTATATGAAGACTGTACCTCTATCTTTGAAAATGCATAGGTTTTTTTCATAATTGTGTATATCTAGTCCATTCCATATCTTTATATAATGTTTGCTGTATCTGGTTGAATAGCTCATATATCTCAAGATAAGATCTCAAATATCTTGTGATCCGGACTCCAATTTGAGGGGAAAACATGAGTTTTGGAAATACAGAAATGTTGCTGTCATGAGTGACACATGACTGAATCTAAATTCAATAGTCAACATCACATTGTATCATAAATCAAGTGTTAATGAAAAATAACTTTTATAATTACTATGTTCAGGTTGAAGGTTAAACTGCATAAAGCCATGTACAGAAAAGCAATAAAATGAAAAGTCTGGAAATCATCAGTTTCAGGGTTTGGTGTCTGCAGAAATCTTTGCCATTCAGAACGTTTCTGTGATTTCTTCCATTATTTACATCCTCCATTTTATCTTCAATTTGCTTTTCATCGCTAGAAGTATCTATTACTTCAAAGTGATCTCAGACCAGATGCATATCAAATGCTGTAATTATTAAAATTATTAGCAACTACATTAATGACCAAAATATGAAATTGAAATCTTCATTTTCTTTTCCAAGGCGTTTAATAATATACAACTAATTATGGTTGCTTCTGAGGAATGTGTCCAGAATTTTTTCTTCATAGGAAAGAAAGCCTTGTAGAAAATATAGCCATCTGCAGCCAATCAAGTGAGTTTCAAAATGACAACATCCAGATCAGCGGTGGGTTTGTCCATGTTCGGCCCGGTTCTGTGAACCGGTAGCGGCAGGATGCTCCGCCCACTTGCCCGGGATGCTCTGCCCACCCACCTGGGATGCTCCGCACACTCACCCAGGATGCTTCTGCACATGTGCAGAAATGTCTCCCGCACGCGCAAGCGCGCACATGAAACCAGTAGCAACAGGATTTAGAACCCACTACTGATCCAGATGATGATATCATAATGCAGACTCTTTTCTTAATGTATTCGCAGCTTAATGCAAGCACAGAAGTGTTGTGAAATTATGTTGCATATTTCATCACTTCCATATTTGACCTCTATCTATGACAGCACACTCAGATAAATATTCAAATCCAGTCCTCATTGTGCTGTTACAGATACACTACAAATCAGAATAACTTTATTCCTTCTATGGATATGCGTCAATCTGCTTAGATGTGTAGCTCCTTTATTCTTTAAGCCACTAATCTCTCTATATGAATAAACTCTGTTAATCTCTTTCATAGTGTCAATGTCAACATACAAGTATCCTTGGTCTCTCCAATAGTGAACAATAGGGGAAAGGAAATTTAGCAGGTAAATGCTGAAAAAGAAAGGAAAGAAAAAGTTTTCTGCACAAAATATTATAGTATTCTCTTCCCATAAGTTATTCCTTTTAGAGTTACAGATTTTTCTAGATGCAAGACTCCATATGGTTGATACCTAGCTGGGGAAATTTTGGAGACATACCAGGGAATAAAGAACTAACCTTATGTATGTGAAGACCATAAATTAAATGAATAATCTGCTGTCTGTTTTATGATATGCAAAATTGGCTGCCCAAGATGCTCATTCCTTTCACCAATAATATGGCCTATCCTGTTTAAAATGGAGAAGGAAAAAGGAAAAACAGAAGAAAACTAGCTAAATTTTGCACCAGAACTGCACAGATATAGTTTGCCAGCATTTTACTGTATGTGGTGATTCTTCCATTAAAAAATTGCAAAATTGAAGGGGACAAATTCAGTTTCTGGAATAGTGCATAACTAAATACGGAATTGGCTTGACTTTTAGCCATTTGGCTTTGTTCACAGTTCTTTTGTGTTGAAGAGATTTTAAGGCATCACATACTAGCTATCATAAGTTGGCTCAATGAAAATAATGTTTTAGTATGGATTTTGTTTTTTATTGTTTCATTCCCCCCCCCCCTTTTAGCCAAGCTGTTTTTCATTAAAACAAGCAAACTTTCCAATAAATATAATTACTGTGGAACTTGATAGTGAAACTCATTCTTTTAAAGATTTTCTCCCTATTCTCCAGTATTTATCTATCTTCTATTTTGCCTCTGTTTAATTTTATTTTTATGATCAGCATGACCAGAATAGTATCGAGAAGACAATGTTTAAAAATCTGTCAAAACTAGAAAGGTATTCTCCACAAGAAAAAATTTCAGAGTAGCTTCCAAAGTTGCTATGAGGTAACAACAATTTTAGAGTTAATTTAATACTTTACTTTACTTTTACTTTATACTTTATTATGATTTATTTATTTATTTATTTATTTATTTATTTATTTATTTATTTATTTATTTATTTATTTATTTATTTATTTATTTATTTATTTATTTATTTATTTATTTATTTATTTATTATGGTGTTCTTATATGCCACCCAACTCCCGAAGGACTCAGGGCGGCGTACAACAGAAAATTGATTGTACGTATATACACAGTATACCCATACAACGAAATTCACATAACGTCCAAAGACCAGGCCCAACACACATAACAATCCCAAAACATGCCCCCACCTGCCACAAATTCCCCACCCTGAAACCACCCAAACATCCACACAGCAGACCAAATAATGTTCTCCAACAACTCACTGTTGGTGACCCTTTAGTTCATTGCTGAGTGCAATTATAGTTCTGGGATAAAAACTATTCAGAAAATGTGTGGTCCGAGTTTTCATTGTTTTGTATCTTCTGCCAGAAGGCAACAGACCAAAAAGATTGTAAGCAGGATGGGAAGAGTCTCTAAGAATGTTGTGCAACTTCCTCAAACAGTGAGATGCGAAGATATCATCCAGGGCTGATAGCTGGAGCCCAATGATATTCTGGGCAGTTTTAATTATTCTCTTTGCAATACAGTATATACAGCAATAGACATAGCATCGTCAGTTGATCTATTACGCCTATATGCAAATTGGTATGGGTCGAAAGTAGATGGAAGACTAGCCTTAATATAGTTCAACACCAGCCTCTCAAAACATTTCATGATAACAGATGTCAAACCTACTGGTCTATAATCATTAAGAGATACCACTACTGTCTGCTTGGGGACTGGCACTATAATAGATGTCTTCAGGCAGGTAGGGATAGAGCACTGCAACAAGGATAGATTGAAAATATCCATGAACACTCCAGCTAGCTCTCAGCAGAGTCCCTAACAACTCGCCCCATTATTCCATCAGGCCCAGCTGCCTTCCGGATATTAACATTCTGGAAAGCGCGTCTCACATCAAAGATCTGCAATAGATTGTATATCAATGGAAGATGTTAATGATGTACCATCAGTGGTGAATGCTGGAGTGATGGTCGTTCCTGTTTCCACCTCAAAATGGCTGAAGAATTGATTTAGCTGCTCAGCCAAAGAATCATTACTTCTAGACAAACTATTTTTATTTCTCTGCCCCGTAATTTGTCGTACCCGACAAGAGTCCAAGTTCTCAAAAAGATATTCAATCCTCCGTCTGTACGTAACTTTAGCATCCCTGATACCCTTTTTCAATTTAGCTCTTGCCTCGCTATACTGTAGCACATCACCAGAATGGAAAGCAGCATTTCTCCATAGTGGGTGGAGCTAGCCGCCAAGATTGGGTATTGGCACAGCCTTCTAGCCAATGATGACTGAGTCTGGAAAAGTATAAAAGGTGGCTCTAGGCCTAGATTCCCCCTCTTTTGACTCAGTCATAGCCATCGACTAGTGCCTTTTTTCCAATCCAACTTCTGCTTAAATTACAATTGTAAGTCTTTTTTCCTTCTTCTAATACTAATTCCAAATTTTCTTTCCCTAATCGAGCTCCCCTGGTTCCCTTTTTCTGGCAAAACATACCAGGGTGGAGGCAGTTGGCCGCAAGCCTGACTGTCGCTCGCCCCTCCAGCCGAAGGCCCAGTACAGTTTTTTTTATTTTTTCCTTTTGTTTTTTCCTCTTTTTATATATTTTTGCTGCGTTACCAACCAACCATATAACTCATACCGGCTGTAGAGGGTGAGGGAAAGGGCCCCTGGAGATTGAGGGGGCCAGCGGTATTCCACCGCTTATCTGGGCTTAAATTGAGGCCTCAATAATATCTGGCACCGGGTCTGGTCAACGAGGGGTTAACCACACCACCTCCAACCACAAACTGCCTATAGGAGAGCCGAGGGGCCATCAGGCAAGCTAACCCAGGGAAATTGAATTTGTTTTTTCCTTTTCTTTTCCCTCCTTTTGTGGTGCCACTGTTTTTCCGCCGGCCCAGCAACCTTACTGAGCCGTCCGTGAGCCTTCCGATCCCCAGCTGACATCAAAGGGATCGGAAGAGCAATAAAGGCCTCGCCGGCAGTTTGGGCGCCTAACGAGCCTCCGCGCCAATTTTAAACTGCCGGCTGTCAGAAATAGCTTTTCCGGTCCCTCGCTGGTGCCCGGAGGCTATAAAAGAGCTGAAAAACAACTGACGCTCGTGGGACCGACGCACGCAAGCCGTCGGCAGCCCACTGATTGATTTTTTCCGGCCAAAAGCGCTCCGCAGCCGCGGAAGCGCGAAAGGAGCCGTGCCTTTGATCCCACGCCGACCGCAGCCTGCCAGCCTGCCTGGACGATGGAGAGGCGTCTACCTGTCCCTGAGGACTGACAGCGTGCCACACAGCAGGCCTCACGGCAAGAGGACCCTTCAGAAGTCTGCCTTGCAAGGTCTCGTGAGTGCACTTGACATTTAACTGCTTGCACTCCAAAAAAAAAAAAAGGAAGAAAGCTTCAAACTACAGGCTGTCTCTGTTTTAACAGCCCCCTTTTTCTGTCAGCCTAATCTGCCCGGCGACAGGCGGCCATCTTGCCCTCTCTAGGGCAACTGTTATCTCCTCCCACAGTCCTGTCAGCCATTTTAACTCAGCCTCGTGACTGGCAGCCATTTTGTCTGCAGTAAATTGAGTGAGCAACCTTTTCCCTTGGTCCTCACATTATGGCTGAGAAAGTGCAAAGGTCTGGCAAAGCAAAAACTAAGACTCCAAGAGCTACGGTGGATCAAGCCGATCACACCAGGGTGGCATCTCCCTCTTCAACCAGGGATCAATCCCCCACTAGGCCCCAATCTCCTGCTCCGCCTACCAGGGATAGAACCTCTAAGACCAAGCACTCCTCTCAATCGGGAGACAAGAGCCTACCAAAGCATGACAAGGGAGCCACCCCACATCACCGGGGAACCTCCCAGTCCCACTCCCCTGATAACGTCTCCATCGATGGAGCAAACCTACGTAGGTCTGAAGGAAATGTTTGGGGCCCAAGGCCCTCATCCAGGGGCGCCTCACCTAGTGCGGCCCCCAACTTGGATCCTTTAAAATCAAAAGAGATCCAAGATAGGATTAATAAAGCGATCAGGAAGGGTGTGGAGGCAGGAATTAGGGCAATGGCAGGGCAGCCCACATCCCAAAAAGACTGTGCCACGAGACAACAACAAAACATGGACAGTCCAGACAATTCTGACCTAGAGGGTAACAACGAGGGGGATGAGGAGTTCTCTGATCCCCTAGCCGACCTCCGGGATGATAGTGACCAGGGTGCAGATCTGGGGCCCATCCTCCCAGAACTGGCCATGTCCGATGATGAGGACTTGGCCCCTGAGCCAGTGGCTTCCTCTGCCCTGTTTCAGCCCGCTTTATTTAGGTCACTTTTGCACAAAGCAAAGACTACAGCCAACCTGCTGCCGGCCACTGGGTTGACCACACAAACAGCTGAGCCAGACCCCATGTTCGAGCCCACAGCCTCACAATCTGATGTAGTGCCTGCCCCGAAGCTCTTTGTTGAGACTATTCTGAAGCAGTGGCAGAACCCCACTTCAGGGTCAATGTCCACCCCCCTGGACAAAAGATACTTTAATGTTGACTCTGCCTTGGCGCAGCATTTAACAGTGCCTCCCGTGGACAGTCCGGTCCTGACTCTGTTCCCCAGCTCTTCGATGTCCGGTGATCCAGACGAACTTCTCCGCCCGGAGGATCGTAAGATGGAGACGACACTCCAGAGGGGTCATCAGTCGGCTGCGTGGGCCCTGAAGTCAGCTGCTACCGCTTCCTTCTTTTGCAGGTCCTCGGTCAAGTGGCTTCACGCCCTCCAAGACCACCTGCCACCCTCCGACCTCCGCGCCCACCAGGACCTCAATAAGCTGCTGGCCGCGGCGCAATTTACTTCCGACGCCACCCTTCAGTCGGCCAGATTCTCAGTACGGGCCATGGCATCTGCAGCAGTGGCGCGCCGCATGACCTGGCTGCGCAACTGGTCTGCGGATGTTAAGTATAAATGGAAGTTGGCCTCCAGCCCTGTGGCGGGTCAGAATCTATTTGGTGAGCCTCTTAACCGAATTTTGGTTGAGACTAAGGACAAAAAGAAGGTCCTTCCCTCAGGTGGCCGCAAGCCTTCCTCCCGGTCACCCTTCTTCCCCAGAAGGAACTATAGAGGGGCCTATCAACCACAGAGTAAATTTCAGCCCCAACCCCAGGGGAATTTCCAAGGGCAAGGACAGGGGCAATACGGGCCACGCCAGAGGTTTTCCTCTGACCGTCCTTTCCGGGGGAACCAATACAAATGGCCCTTTAGAGGGGCCGGTGGTCGCCCCTTCCGCCGGAATAAGTAATTCTCCGGCTGTTCCTCCCATAGGGGGTCGCCTGGCACTCTATGCCAGTCGATGGGAGGAAATCACCAATGACGCATGGGTTTGTAAAACCCTGAAGTCAGGTCTCTCTCTGGAGTTTCTCTCCACCCCCCCGAGGTTTTTCCTTCGATGCCCCATTTCATCAAATTCACAAAAAAGGGTTCTCATGAATCAGGCCATCCAGCACCTGTTGGACATTCGAGCCATCCAACTGGTGCCTGAGGACCAACAGGGGCAGGGTTTCTACTCCATTTTGTTTGTAGTGCCCAAATCCTCGGGGGGATGGAGAGCAATATTGGACCTTAAGCGCCTCAATAGGTACATAGTCCATAAGAAATTCAAAATGCACACCCTGCATTCAATCCTAGCAAGTATTAGGAAGGGAGATCTGTTGTCATCCATAGATCTCTCGGAGGCTTACCTCCACATTCCAATTCGGCCATCTCATCGCCAATACTTGCGGTTTTGTTATGCAGGGGTGCATTATGAATATGGGGTGCTCCCCTTTGGCCTGTCCTCAGCGCCAAGGGTCTTCACTAAGGTCTTGGCGGCGCTGACCGCCCACCTCAGATCCATTCCCATCAGGATCCAGTGCTACCTGGACGATATTCTCATCTCCTCTGCCTCTCCTTCTCAGGCCGAGAGAGATGTCCAGGCAGTGCTCCATACTCTAGACCACCTTGGCTTCTTGGTCAATCGACCCAAGAGCCAGCTGACACCCGCCACCAGAATTACCCATCTGGGGGCAATCATTGACTCCCTGGAGTGTAAGGTGTACCTCTCCCAGGAACGGAGAGACAGCCTATTGGCTTTAACCCAGCAAGTTCTGAGGCAAAACTCAGTCCCACTGAATCTGCTGTCCTCCCTCCTGGGCAAGATGATTTCGGCCATTCATATTGTCCCATGGGCCCACTTACACTCCAGGGATCTCCAATGGCTCCTCCTTCCCTACCAACGTCAGGGTAGAGCCCATTCCCCAGCCAAGGTGAGACTCCAGGCCTCTGTCCGGAGGTCACTGATTTGGTGGACCACCTCTGCAGTCCACAGGGGCACCTGCTTCCTTCCCCCAAGGCAAATCTTGGTCACCACCGATGCCAGCCTGTCGGGTTGGGGGGCTCATACGGGTGCACAGGTGGCGCAGGGTTCATGGTCGCTAAATGAGACAACACTACCCATTAATGTCCTGGAATTACGGGCGGTCTTCCTAGCCCTCCAACAGTTCAGTCCTCTCTTGCGGGGCTCTCATGTGTTGGTCCTTACTGACAACGTGGCCACCAAGGCACACATAAATAGACAGGGTGGGACCATGTCTCCACAGTTAATGTCAGAGGCCATGCAGTTAGGACTATGGGCAGAACAACACCTACTGTCCCTCTCTGCTGAACATATTTCTGGGGTGGACAATACCAGGGCGGACTGGCTTAGCCGGCACCAGATAGACCACTCAGAGTGGAGTTTACACCCAGATCTTTTCCATCAACTTGTGGGTCAGTTTGGTCAGCCTGTAATGGACCTTTTTGCCACCCCGGGGAATGCCCAGCTGCCCAGGTTTCTGTCCCGGTACCACACTCAGGGGGCAGAAGGGGTGGACGCCCTCCGCTGCACCTGGCCTCAGGGGTTGCTTTATGCGTTTCCCCCCATTCCCATCATTCCGCAGGTCATCCGGAAAATCCTGGAAGAAAGAGCCGAGGTAGTACTTCTGGCACCCGACTGGCCAAGGCGAGCCTGGTATGCCGACCTGGTCTCCCTGTCGGTCTCACCCCCATGGAGGATCCCTCCGACAGAGTGGTCGCTGCTCCAGGGGTCAGTGCAGCATCCAGAGCCTCACTGGTTGCAACTGACCGCCTGGCGCTTGAGCGGCTCACTCTGACGAGCCGTCGGATCCCCGAGGACATCATGGAGGTCTTGCTCGACTCCCGCAGACCTTCCACACATCGTATTTACTCAGCCTCCTGGAAGGCTTTCTGTTCCTGGTGTGATAGGGAGGGTCATTCCCCATTGGACCTCTCGGTCATAAATGTTCTTCAATTCCTACGCCAGGGGTTAGCTAAGGGTCTTGCCCCAAGTACCCTCAAACACCAAATTGCTGCCCTGTCCACGGTGTTGTCTTGTCCTTCTCTGGGGAAACTCTCCACTCACCTCCTAGTCTCCAGGTTCCTGAAGGGTGCAGTGAATAGATGCCCTCCTGTGGTGCATAGGTATCCCACCTGGGACTTATCAAAAGTGTTATCAGCACTCACGGGGGGCACCTTTGAGCCCTTGGATTCTGTCTCTTTGGCCCACCTGACATACAAGGTGGTTTTCCTGGTGGCTGTCACTTCTGCCCGTCGCATATCCGAACTGGCAGCCCTTTCCATCAGGAGTGACCTCTGTGTGTTTCACCAGGACAGGGTGGTTTTACGATTGGATCCCACCTTTTTGCCAAAGGTAAACTCTTATTTCCACCGGGCTCAGGAGGTGGTTCTACCATCATTCTACCCCTCCCCATCCTCAGACATTGAAAGACAGTGGCACCTCCTGGACGTGAGGCGTGCACTGGACATTTACATTCAGAGAACAGCTGCCTTTCGCAGGACTGAGGCCTTGTTTGTCTCCTTTCACCATACTTCCATGGGGAGGAAGGCATCCTCTATTATGGTGGGTCGGTGGATTAAATATGTCATTAACATTGCATATGGACAATTGTCTCTGCCACGACCCACCAGAATTACTGCCCATTCCACTCGCAGCGCGGCAACCACGGCGGCATGGAACACTAGGGCTTCCATCGAGGAAATTTGCCGGGCTGCCACCTGGGCATCTCCAACGCCATTTGTCCGGCACTACAGACTGGACGCCTTCGCCTCACAGGAGGCTGACTTTGGGCGCAGGGTGCTGGAACAGGTAACATCGCAGGGTGGTGGTCCCAGCCAGAATCAGGAGGCCCTCCCTGGGGACTAGGTTACTTTGGCATGTCCCAATCTTGGCGGCTAGCTCCACCCACTATGGAGAATGAGACGTTGTACTTACCTGAGACGTCCATTCTCGTAGGGTGGAGCTAGCCGCCAAGTCCCTCCCTTCTACATGTATTCTGGCTGGACAGGTAATTGTTTATATGGTTCATTAGGTATCTAGGACTCTTAGTATACATAGTTATCCCCTGTATCTAGGTAGTTAGGATAGGTATTTAGACTCCTTACTCATGTAGTGTTTTTCTTTTTGAATTAGACAGTTAATAAACTTGTTGGATTGATAGCACTTGAGTCTGGCATTTATCCCTCGTCAAAAGAGGGGGAATCTAGGCCTAGAGCCACCTTTTATACTTTTCCAGACTTAGTCATCATTGGCTAGAAGGCTGTGCCAATACCCAATCTTGGCGGCTAGCTCCACCCTACAAGAATGGACGTCTCAGGTAAGTACAACGTCTCATTCTAGCTCTTAATAAAAGACACACTTCTCTATTTATCCAGGGCTTGTTGTTAGAGAACACCCGTACTTGTCTGGTGGTAGTGACAACATCAATGCAGCTTTTGATATAAAACAGTACTGTTGAAGTGTAAGTATCAATATTGTCCTCCTCAAACAGTGCCCAATCAGTGCTTCCAAAGCAATCTTGAAGTTGCTCCTATGCACCCACTGGCCACACTTGTATTTCTCTAATCGATGGTCTACTTCTCTTGAAAAGAGTTCTATATGATGGGATCAAGAACAGAGATATATGATCTGACTGTCCCAGGTGGGGTAAAGGCATAGTCCTGTATCCATGCTTGATGTTACTATATACCTGATCCAAGGTATTTTTCCCTCTAGTAGGACAGTCTACTTACTGATAGAACTTAGGAAGGACAGTCTTTAAATTAGCTTGATTGAAATCACCTGCAGCCACCAGCACTCCATCCAGGTAGGCCTGTTGCTGTTTGCTAATAGCAGTTAATGTGATCTATGTTAATTTATGTAGTGGCATCTAAGAGTTTATTACACAGAGAGAGACAGAGCTCACAAGGCACCTATTAAACAATTATAATATTTGCAAACTGATAAGAAAATGATCCTTACAGTTGTGTTTAAAGAGTAAAGCTGTTAAAAAAGGGATTACCTAAAGCAGGAAATTAATTAGGTGATTAACAAAGAAGCATAAAGAATTCATTCCTTTATACTTTTCCCTCCTTCCTAAAGAAAAATATGTAGAGCGCACACAAAGGTAATGTTGGACTCCTTTGAAATTATATCACACAAAGTAGTCATTCTGCCACCTAATTTCAGCAATGTAATCTGAAGACATGGGGTAGACTACGCCTGCTTTATTAATTATTGTTAGCACTTGAATGAACTCAGTTGTAAGAAGAAGAAAGTTGCAAAATTATGATGGAGTAGCAATTTTGCAACACCTGGAATATTTATAATGAAAATAAAAGTTGACTTATTTGAAATATTAATTAAACTAAACTAAACTAAAATATGTATACAGGGAATCCTCATTTAGCATCCACAATTAGAACTGGCAATTCAGTCATTAAGCAAATCAGTGACTAAATGTAACTGTGGCTGTGTTTACCATCTTAATTCAGTTTTTCTTTGCTTTACAAATTGGCTACTTTTTCATCACCACTGTGAATGGTCACTGAATGAGGCCATCACTAAATGACTGCCTGTAGTGTTGTTTCTCTTCCTATCTCCAAAATAGACATATAAGAAAGTTAATATTTTATCTCTTGGTTTGAAGTTTGCAAACAACCATCTCATTGATGACAATTAATGAGTAATTACTGTTAGCTTACCAGGAATGGGGTAACAAATTATTACTGAGCATTAAACAGGACACTTGCCTTTCAACTAAGGATGGGATGGGATGGGATAGAATAGCAATAGCAGCAATAGCACTTAGACTTATATACCACTTCATAGTGCTTTACAGCCCCCTCTAAGCGGTTTACAGAGTTCAGCATATTGCCCCCAACAATATGGGTCCTCATTTTACCCACCTCGGAAGGATGGAAGGCTGAGTCAACCTTGAGCCTGGTGAGATTCGAACTGCCAAATTGCAGGCAACTGGCAATCAGCAGAAGTAGCCTGCAGTACTGCACTCTAACCACTGTGTCACCACGGCTCATTATTGGAATGGAATGGAATGGAATGGAATGGAATAGAATAGAATAGAATAGAATAGAATAGAATAGAATAGAATAGAATAGAATAGAATAGAATAGAATAGAATAGAATTCTTTATTGGCCAAGTGTGATTGGAATTTGTCTCTGGTGCATAAACTCTCAGTGTACATATAAACATAAAGTGTACATACAAACATAAGCTCTCAGCATATATATATATATATATAAACAAAATAATATATCATGAATCATAAGATACAATCATAAATCATAAGATACAAACAACAAAGTGATAAATCATAAGATACCAATAGGAGAAGGTAATAGGAACAAAGTGAAGGATATCAGCAACACAGTTCTACTACATGGATAAATATCCTTAGACATAAGAGGGTGCTGTGGAAATTAGATGTTTACCTTTATAGCTAATGACCTATACCTTATAAAATACTTCAAAAATGCTCCCATAAGTCTATGAAGATTCTCAGTCATCCAGGTCATGGTTGTCCCAAAGGTGCTTTTTTCAAGAGGCAGCTGGACTTTCTATTTTTTATTTGAAGATGTTTCAGTTCTTATCCAAGAAGCTTCTTCAGCTCTGACTGGATGGGGGGAATGGAAGGATTTATACTCTTTGCAGACAGCTGGTCATTTGCATTCTTTTAGCATGTCATTAAGGTTACCTAGAGGTTTATCTGTGTCATTGGGGGTCACCTGAGTGGTGCAAATTGGTGTGGAGCCCTCTTGGAACTGTTGAAAGGACTCTCCAATCTACAACACCGTCCTTGACCTAGACATGGAACAAGAAGAAGAACCAAGTGATCATGGGATATTATACTGATTCTGTGCTAGTTGCTTTGGTTTCATTGGTTCTATACCAAGACCATCATCTTTAAAAACCTTAAATCTGGTTTGAAGAATGCCCATGTGATTCCCAAGCTAGCTTAACCACTAAGATCCACCAGGCAGATGAGTAGGAAGAAATCAATTCAAAACTGAAAATTATTGCTGCTGGAAGTTTGCTACATATTAATAAAGACTCACCAGTGTGATATAGGGATTAAATTTTAAAAGCTGCATTATTTTTTGTTTGTGTGGGGAAAACAACTGAATGGAGCAAGGCTTGAATTATAAAGATAAAAGGAAACATTAATGCTCATTAAGAAATGTATCCATTTATGACAGAATTAGTGGGACAGAACTATGTTGTAATAAAATAGGCAATAGAAACATAAGAAGGTACAGAAGCAATAGATAAAAGTACAATAGTGAATTATTTGTCTGGATTTTAGTTTTTATATAGTATTGATAAACAATCAGTGAGCAGAATTTGATGAACATTTACTGTTTATCAACAAGAAACATGCTTAAATTATTCACGCCTTTAGTCTGGTTTGTTACGATGTGATATCTAGCAGAAATTTTCCATTTAAAAATTGGAAATCTTATTACAGATTCTTCACAGATTTTTTTTTTACTGTATGTTCCTTACCGGGGGGGGGGGGGGACCCAAGCAGTTCAAAAACTAGAAGAAATCAGACTAATTAAGAATGATTGGAAGTCCCTTGAGTTGCTTTTGATAGATTTCACACAACTTATTTTTTTTAAAATTCCACAGATGTATCTATGTCAGCCTTGCATACCAAGACAGCATCTGCACTTGGTGTAAAGCAGGTGAGGTTCAAATCATTTGCAATGGGTTTTTTTTCTGAGTGATGGTAGTACCTAGAAATTTGAAGGTCTCTATTGTTGATACTGTGTTGTCTAGTATTGTAAGAGGTGGAAGTCTGGGAGGGTTTCTCCTAAAGTCTACCACCATTTCTATTGTTTTGAGTGTGTTCAGTTCCAGATTGTTCCGGTCCCACCACAAGGTTAGTTGTTCAATCTCCCATCTGTATGCAGATTCATCATTGTCTCTGTAGTGCAGAGCCATATTAACAGTATAATCTGTTAATCTGTTTGCTTGGTATGCAAATTGCAGGGGGTCTAACAGTGGATCCGTGATGGTTTTGAAGTGGGGACAGCATTAGCTTTTCAAAGGTTTTCAAAACTACAGATGTTAGACCAACTGGATGTTAGTGCTAACAATAGTGGATTGTAACTACTCTATTCCCAAATCAAGAATTCTCTTGAAATGTGCAAATAGAGGTTTTGTGTAGAAGTGATACAAAAAATATAGACTTATAAAAGGCCATTGTAGATCTTGTTGATACTCTTTCTTGACAGGAGGAAAATCCATCAGATGGATAAGAACAGTGATGTCAGAGAGGGTCTACTGATATTAGAAGGGTACCATTTATCTCTTTTGCAGAAGTTCACATTTACAGTAGCTTTGGCCATTGACTGCATGTGAACAATTTGCTCCTCATTACTTTTGACAGCAGGTTACTAAGCTGACCTCCCTTATCTGCTAAAACCTCCCAGTAATAGAGTTCCACACTTTCCAAGAAGCATGAATGATGTGTGTATTGAAATCTGTTAGCCCTTCAGATGTTGTCCAGGAACCTTTGTTTCCTCAGCAGTGCGTTGTCTCTGTTTTCAGCTCCCCCCCCCTTCCTCCTCAAAGACCAGGCAGTTTTGGAAGGTTAAAAAAAATAATAGATATTTCATGTATAGCAACTCAGAACTATAGCTAAATCTTAGTCCC
Source organism: Diadophis punctatus similis (assembly GCA_023053685.1). NCBI lineage: Eukaryota > Metazoa > Chordata > Lepidosauria > Squamata > Dipsadidae > Diadophis > Diadophis punctatus. The sequence goes on from JALIGW010000005.1 coordinate 61,332,389, forward strand.
TTGCTGGCTTTTATTATTTATTTATTTATTAGTGAGATTTATATACCGCCTCATACTGCAAGCACTCTCTAAGCGGTTTACACCATTAAGCAATGTATATATTGCTTAATCTGGGTCCTCATTTTACCTACCTCGGAAGGATGGAAGGCTGAGTCAACCCTGAGCCGGTGAGATTTGAACAGCTGAACTCAAATGATCACAGTCAGCTAAAGTAGCCTGCAGTACTGCTCTCTAACTGCTGCGCCACCCCGGCTTTCTCACGTTAAACCCAGAACTGGAATGAACGGATTGTAGCAGCCATGTGTCATTATTCATGAGCATTTTCAGCAGGAGACTAAAGCACAAACTCTTACATTCTGTTGAAAACTTTTTGGGGAGTGAGCATTTATTAATCTATAATTGAATAAGATGACACCGTGGGAAATTCAGCATGTAAAAAGGCTACAGAAAGTCACTAAAAAGGTGAGGGAAGGTAGGTTGAGTGTTTTGAAAAGGAGCATGTATGGCAGAGATGGGTTCCTGCCGGAACTGCCCAGTACGCAGCTCCGGTAGGGAGTGGCAGATTGCGTAACTGCTCCGGAGCCCTCTCTGCCGGTCCACCTGGCGCGTCGCCATTTTTTTCAGTGATTTTTGGTGATTTTGGGTCGATTTTTCTTCTGCGCATGGGTGGAAGTAAAATCGTGCCAAAATCTTGCGAGGGGACGCGCGCACGTGCGAGATTTCAGTGAGATTTTGTCTCCGCGCATGTGTGGAAGCAAAATCATGCCAAAATCTCTCTCGTGCGCGTCTCCTCACAAGATTTTGGCGTGATTTTGCTTCCACGCATACGCAGAAGCAAAATCGCGTGAGGGTGAGTGCTCGCGCCCCCGAGGCGTGGAGATGCGCGTGCTTGGCTCTGACAGCGAGGTAAGTGAGCAACCCGCCCCTGATGTATGGAATAAAGTTATGTGGGCTAGGTGTCATATTTCAAACTTTTAGAACAAGGAGGAAGGTCAGGGGCTCACACCCAGTGGTCTTCATTTCATCTACTTTATCAGGATTAGCATAAAAATATTTAAGTCGAAAGCAATATGTCCTCCATTAGTAAAATTTGATGGACGCAATTTAGTTCTAACTTAAATTTTCTAAGTGTTACTGCATCGCATTGATGTGATGGTGGGAAGTGCAGCTTTTCTAATAATATTGATTCTTGCTCTTTCTCATAAATTTTCCACCTTTCAGTCCTACTCTGTTTCTGGCAATATAATGCATCTGCATCACTTATCAATTTAGACTTTTATTTGGAGAGAAAAGGATTTAAGTGGTGCATAAAGAAAGCACAGTACTGTAGTTCAATGTTTTCATGAACAATAGTCCCGAATATGCTATATTATGGCACAGAGATCCTTCATGGGTAAAAGGCCTGGACAATTAAAATTACACTATTATATCTAACTATAATGAAACAAACAAAATGTTAAAAAGTTATGATATTTATGTAGTTACTTACTAAGTACATCTAAATTATATTAAAGTAACCAAAATATCTTTACAATCCCCAAGGCATGTCACAACTTTTGAGCACCCCTAATATTTGGAAATTGAAAGTTGAAAAATTTGACATGCCATTGTGGTAATGACAATGGGAGATAGGAAGAAAAGCTGTACACTGGACAATAGCATGTAAAAGATTTCTCAGCCTACAGAAGGAGAACATGTATGGGAAGCATTTCAGAAAATCCTCCCTAGTTTTCCAGAGAACAAAAAGGAAGGGAGGGAGAAATATTTTCAATCTTGCAAAATTATGTTAATGTATCTTTACAATAAACATACAGTTGGTACTCATGGTTGTGCCTCTTGTCTAAACTGTTTCAAAGGATAACAATAGCAATCCCCAAGTGGCCTCAAGACTCTCAGGGAGAATGCTAATGACCAGATGACTGAAAAGAAATATGATCCTCCCAACCTTGCCCCCACCATCCTGTCAGAACTAATCCTTCCATCACCCCCACCACCCTGCCAGAACCAATGAAGCTTCTTGGTTAAGAAGCGAAATGTCTTCCTTAATGAAAAAAATAGTCCAGTTGCCTTTTGGAAAAGCACCTTTAAGCTAACAACAGTCTCACTAAGAAGTCAAATCCACAGGAATGAGACCAGAAAGATTGGCTACAACAACAAAACTTATATGAGTCTGATTGTAGTGCATCAACTCCCCCTTTTTATGCTCCATTGAATTAGAGAGGCATCTGCCTGAGCCACTCTCAAACATTATCTCATTGCTCTGGACCTGAAAAAAAAATGTTTCGGCCCCTTTTGCCTAGTTAACGGTGCTTGCAAATTTCTGTCAAGGTCATCTTCCCTACTTTACCCTTGTAGTCAGATAATGGAAAATCATATTTTGCTGTCTTTCCCCCCCCAAGCGAAATAGCTGTAATTGTATTCTTTAATTAAGACAGTTGGGTGAGAAGCAAGGATTTTATTTCTAAAAGCAAATATGGGAATTTTGTTGAAAGATCATTGAGGAACTTGTAAATGCTGCTGATATGATGGAATGTTTGCCTGCCTGCATTTAAATGCGTTCTTTTAAAAGAACTGGCTGTCTGATACGCCTTCATATTGAAGGATTTGACATGAATTGGCAAGTCAGAATAAATTGGGTTGTCAATTGCTAGAATACAAATGAAGTCATTTTTATGTCCATGTATGTGCAATAAGAGACTGAGAGCAACATGGAGAAACTAATAAGCCAGAGAACATTGGGGGGAGGGGTGTAGCACAAATTCTAGTCATGAGGAGAGCAGGAAAAAAAACCTGAAGATGAATAAATATTAAATAGGGAGAAAGAGTGGGAGAGAAAGAAAGAAAGAAAAAATGAATGAGGTTGTTGTTTTACATAGAGAGCCGGGCTTCCATTACGTAGAATGAGGTGATTGCCTCAGGCAGCAAATTCTAAGGGCAAGAGGGGCATCCTTGTGAAGTCTTCAGCTCTTGCCCTTCTTGAAAAGATAAAGATAGGTATCCCACTTAAATTGTCAATTGCTAGCTGAAACAGGAATGATTTCAATCTCTTTCCCTGCAAGGTTTTCTTTGTCTTCTCAGCAAAAATAGAACAGACCAATTCCCTCAGCTGGCAGGCTCTTAGGCCCAGTAGGGAAGAGTCCAGGTATGATACAGAAGCATTGAAAGCACTATGTGTGAAACCTTACACTCTGTGTTGTGCATATGCTCTGAAGGGAATCTAACTGCAAAAGAAGCATAAACCTCTGCTATTAACTGCTGTGACAAAAGATGGGAGGGATCAAACTTGTGTTCTGCTGTCAGAGTGCAGCCTAGTGTTTGGTACTGGACATAAGTTGATAAAATACAGATTTTGAGTTCTGATATCATAACATCACTTTAGAAGGTAGAGTGTTGGCTATCCAACAGGTAGAGATGGTGTTTGGAGTCATCATTCTCAAACTAACCAAGAATATTTTTTGCCAAGTAGTCCATTAATGTAAAAAGAGATCTTCATAAAGTGGCAATTAAAAATAGTACTGCGTAAGGAAATGTGTTTGTTTTTATTATAGTATAATTCTACTTTTTTTACATTCTTACATTGTTATACCTATACAAACCATGCGGACTGAACAGAACTGGTGCTGTTATTTACATACAATATGTCAGCACCCAGCCAAATATGAACTTCATGAGCAGAGGCATGCTGAGGCTACATCTGATAGCAAAACCAGATAACTTTTTGAAAGTCAAGAATCCTCTCCCTCTCACTCTCGCTCTCCCTTTCCCACTCTCTCTCCCAGTGGTGGGTTCCTACCGGTGCGGTCCACTCTACCGCACCGGTAGCGGCCAACCGATTACGCAATTTGCGCGCGACACCGGTCTGTCGTCTTCACCGGTCCGTCGCGCGTTGCCATCTTTTTTTCAGAATTTTTGGGCTTTTTTTGCTTCCTGTGCATGCGCGGAAGCAAAATGTTGCGAGGTGACGCGCACGAGATTTCAGCGATTTTTTGTTTCCGTGCATGTGCGGAAGCAAAAAAATTGCTGAAATTGCGCGCACACATATCCCCCCGCAAGATTTTGCTTCCATGCATGCGTGGTAGCAAAATTGTGCAAAGGTGCGTGCATGCATGAGTAGCAGGCGTGCGCATGCACGAAACATGGAGATGTGCGTGCAGTGCACCAGTAGCAAGGTAAGAGAGCCACCCGCCCCTGCTCTCTCCTCTCCTCTCCTCTCCTCTCCTCTCCTCTCCCAGGAACTGCAATGGACAGATCTATTATTTGATAACATTGCAGTGACAAGGAGTTATGTGAAGATCAGAGGAACCTAGGGATGATATTCAGTGGTGATGGGCTGCAACTGGTTTAACAACCAGTTCGGTTATCATATGTTTTGCGTGCATGCACACGCTTCACGTGTGCACATGCCTAACGCTCTTGTGCGCAGCATTCAAAATACAGCAATTTGAAGCACAGTTGCTTACCTTCTAAGGCAGCCCCGGTAAGTAGAACAGCAGAGGTGTAGAAATCAGCTGTGCCATGTGAATTAGCTGAGTCAGAAAGATGGAAATATAGGACAAGATAGGGCGGTGGCGGGTGGGCAGGGCTAACTGATCATTGGAACTGGCCCGAACTAGCAGCAGCCCACCACTGGTCATATTTCCCCCCCTGCTTTTCCTTATGTTATGGTTCTGGTAGTTGAACATCATTATTCAAAGCATATTTATGTTTTGCTCCAGAGAAACAACTGTGAAACAATCCTTATGAGTGATTTAATTGTGTCTCCAATATCACTAGGGAAATCCTCCTTCCTGTTTAATTCATGAAAGGTAGGCAAATGGGGGGGGGGTTGGGGGGAAGGGAAGGAGGTATCATTGTGGATATACATCTCCAACATATTTGAAGATATATCAGCATTTTACTGCATTAAAGATTCGTCTTATAATTCCAGGAAACAATAAATGGTAAGATAAAAATGCAAGTAGCTTGTTTTGAACAAAGTGTCATTGATTTCTTGTGAAGCCTCTAATTAAGGTAAAACACATTTATGTAATGCAAATCAGGTATGTAAATAGCAGAAGAACACATACAGTTAGCTGTACAAAATAATAATACTAAAATAATAAAAGGTGTTCCATCAATTTGATAAACAGCATATTTGGTATTATTTTTCGAGAGCGAAATTGGAGAATAGAAACCCTGATATATATTCTTTTTCTCTTGGGGAAAAGGAAGAATGATTGAACTATGCACACAAACTGCAGATTCTATGGGAAAAATCTTTTAAATGGTGGATTGGAAATACCGTATCTGATATGCAGCTCTTCTTCCAACCCCAGTTACATCATTTCCTAGGTATTAGCCTTGGCTCATATCATTTGAATATGCTCGTAAAAATTAATGAGCATAAGTGTCATCATGCTTGCTTTCTAGACCTCATAGTGTAGAACAACCTTGGCTGAAGTGCATTGGATAGCACCTGTAATATAGTCAATAACTCTAAAAACCATAAACCTCATTATAATAGCAAACGACAACAAAGACAAACCATATAGGTGGACTGTTAAATTGTACTAACTATAATGTTTACAAGAAAACAGATAAATTTTTACATGTCACCTTGAACTGGAGCTATAACTGAATAATTCTTTCAGATTAAATGTTTGAGTTTACTTTTTCAGAAATGCAGTAGCATCAACAACACTTTGAAAATCATTTTTCCATGCCAGAAAACTTTCAATATGGCCTCTGCATAATGAAAATTGAGCTTAAATCTATTGTTTACTATCTATCACATTATAAGATTCATGCACTGGTTCATCACAGTGCTGAGGTATAGAGGGCCTATACTTGCTAAATTCAAGTCTTAAAAACATCAATTTCATCCCAAAGTATCTAAAGCTGGTTCATTACATTCTTGAGTATCTTCACACAAACGGAGATATTGCAGTCTGATAACAAACTGTACAATCTTCTGTGGTGCACAAAACGCAGTTTGAAGCCCCATAACTAGCTTTTACATTAAGGCACTTCTAGCAGTTAAGTACCTAAATTAACCCAGCAATATTTTGTACCTACTGCTTATATGCACACACACACACACACACACACACACACACACACACACACACACGTACAGCAACACTCACTGCATAACAAGATCAGATTGGGAACATGATTTTTTTTGCTTATTGGATAAATTCTTCTGACCATTTTATTTATATTTCATCTATATATATATAAAAGCCAAATACCACTCACGCATCATCACAAAATCTCCAGAACTGTAAAGCCTACAAACTTGAAACTTGGCACATATGTTCCTCTTGGCTTCTAGGTGCTTGCTAAGAAAGGATTTTTTGAAATGACCATCAGATAATTAGCATTTCTTATATTATTATTAACATGCTCTGATGCTAAGGAATTAAGCATTCTACTCCACCTCCCCACCTGAAAAGAACTCTGCTCCAACTGCCACTTGCCTTATAGGAGGGAGGGAGAGAAGGAAGGAAGGAAGGAAGGAAGGAAGGAAGGAAGGAAGGAAGGAAGGAAGGAAGGAAGGAAGGAAGGAAGGAGAAAGAGAGGGATGGAGGGAGAGGGAGAGGGAAGGGAGGGAGGGAGGGAGGGAAATATAAGGCAACTGGCAGTTGGAACAGAGTTGGAACATTTTCAAGCTTTAACTGTCAATTTATCAAGCCCGATCACATAGTTTTGTAGCGAAGCACGGGTATCCAGCTACTAGTATGATATAATCTGAAAAGATTCCATACAAAATGATCAGTCAGTTCCTTAGGTGACTCTATAGGAACTGTCCTAATAAGTGAGATCAGAACTAGGGCAGGCAATTTTATTCACAGAATGCCTTCCAGATTTGTCATAGCAAGCATCTAAAGGCTCCAGTGCTTCTTTAAGCCACATTGAGAGACCTACCAATTGAGAAATATGATCTAAGAGCGTGATTATGATGAAATTGCATGTTAGCAAGAAGATGGTGCTATCATAACTCAGTGGCAAGGCAACAGGACAGTTTTATATACCAAAGGATGCAAGTTTAGTTTAGAAATTCTGCCACTATCAATTAATGTAAACTAGATTTACTAATGGATGAGACTTGGTATGAGATGATTTCTTGTACTCCTGCCATGGAAAATAATGATCCTATGTCAACTTCTCCTTCTGGGTAATGTTATACAACTTCCCCATATCTCATTATTTTAGCATTTTATTGCCTTACTTCATGGCAATCAACTCTGAAGTATGAAAGCACAGCATCATACTATCAGAACAAACAATGTGACATGTTAAAAGAGAAGTTTAAACAAGGAGATTCTTATTATTGGACTGCTTCATACTTTTTACAAGTATACAAAAAGTTTTTTTATATATATATAATCTGTTCTGCTTTTAAATTCCAGGTTCAACTGCATATAATCCATAGGAATCAGCATAGATCATCAAAATGCTAAGTATCTTTATGCACATGAATATGCTTTTTATTCCAAAGGATCTTCTCACAGAGAAATGAAGCACACACAGAAAATTTATGCATTGTTATCTCTCCATTATGAGTTGTAATCATCATTCAAAATAGCCAGAGATGGAAAATTATAAACTTGAAAATACCCTTGCACTTTCAGTCAATGGAGAAAAATTAGCTTGGGAAAGCATTATTGCTTGAACGATTGAAGCAATTATGTTTTTCACATAAGCAGGCAAAATGCAAGGAGGACCAAGCATTCACATTACAGAAGTGATAAGCTGATACTCAATTGACGGATTGATTGATTATGTGCCATCAAGTTGATGTCAAGTCTTTGTAACCATGTAGAGATTTTTCTCCAAGATGATCTAGCACATAAGCTGGCACATTACTCTGAAATGCTATTACCTAAAGATAGAAGAGACTTGAGGAGGAAATCATTCAATAAACGTATTGTAAAAGAGTCTTGGAAAACAATGAGTTTGTCAATCAATCAAATCAGAAAAAGTAGTAGTACTTTATTATAGTCATTGACCAGCTCAAGAAACAGAAGGGAGGGAATGTGAAGAGAGCAAATAAAAACCACAGAAAAATCAAATAATTATAATTGGGAGTGGTCAAAGTAGAGCGTGTTTTGCAAAGTAGAGCGTGTTTCTTTCTTTGTAAAAGAAAGTGAGCTATGTTAAGAGAAAAAAAATCACAGTGGTTGGATAACAACTACAAATAAAATGGATGTAGGTGACCTGAAATATGACAACATGGGGTATGATTAGCTGCAGCTGGACATCTTAATGAAAGCAACATAACAAAACATTGGTTAATCTTTCAAGAACTCCTTTACCACAGAGACAGAGTCTTTGTTCAATGATATTTTGCTCTCTCAACTGTTCTGGGGGCGTTAAATATTGCCAAGATTAGGGTTCTTCTGAATTTGGGAACTGCTTCTTGGCTTAGATATCTAGCTGATTTGGGGGAAAAAAAAGACCAGCGGTCTGTGTCAAACCCATGGGGGAAAATGTAAATGTAACCAGTAAGGGAAGATGCATATCCAAATATGTGTTTCAATTTTGATCATAGTGTAAGTCCATGTTAAAAAAAAACATAATGGGAAGCAAGTATGTCCTTTAAGAATTTAGACTACACCATCTTTAAAGGTCTCATTTGAGTTCCAAACAAAAATTGTATCTGCACAGTAGCTGAAATACATCTCATTCTTCCATACAACAAAATGGACAGAAGCACCTCTTATAAGTACCGTATTTTTCGGAGTATAAGACGCACCGGAGTATAAGACGCACCTTAGTTTTTGGGGAGGAAAATAAGAAAAAAGCTGATTGGCAGGTGCTCACAGAATACCCCCAATCAGATGTTCTCAGAGGTGAATTTTAGCAACAGGTTAGTTGGTTAGTTAGTTGGTTAGTTGCGCCTTGCTTTTTTTTCTGCCTCTGAAATCTCCATTTCAGAGACTTCTTTTCTGAAGCTCCGTTTGAGAGACTTCTTTTCTGTAGCTCCATTTGAGAGGCTTCTTTTCTGAGAGACTTCTTTTCTGAAGCTCCGTTTGAGAAGCTTCTGTAGCTCCATTTGAGAGCTTCTTTTCTGTAGCTCCGTTTGAGAGAAATCTTTTCTGAAGCTCCGTTTGAGAGGCTTCTTTTCTGAGAGACTTCTTTTCTGAAGCTCCATTTGAGAATCTTCTGTAGCTCCATTTGAGAGACTTCTTTTCTGTAGCTCCGTTTGAGAAGCTTCTGTAGCTCCATTTGACAGGCTTCGTTTGAGAGGCTTCTTTTCTGTAGCTCCATTTGAGAGACTTCTTTTCTGAAGCTCCGTTTGAGAGGCTGGACAAGGCTACATTCGGAGTATAAGATGCATCCAGATTTTGACCCTCTTTTTTGGAGGAAAAAGGTGCGTCTTATACTCCAAAAAATACAGTAGTTTTTTTCTTTCTTTCGGGAAAGATTCATTACTCACTACAGATCATTCCACTTCCCTATGAAGCACAACTATCTTCTTTGATATTATTTTTTCAGATATGTAGACTCATTATATCATTTAATCATTTGCTGCCAATCATTTGGATTTACCCCTTCATGATTTTAATGACATCATCCTACAGAATACTCATGCATTCACATTCCTAAACAACACCCTGCTGTCATAAATGTTCCTCATACATTTATCCATAAATACATTCAACGTCTGAGGTGACATCAGACAAATTTGTCTTAATCCCTGCTCAGTGCATTCCTTTACTTCAGTTTCATCAAAGTGATTTCATCATTTTTTTAAAAAACCTTTTAATTCCAAACACTCTGTGGGAGGTTCTTTTTTTTAACCTTGCTCATCCATATCCAAAACATTAGAACAAAATTCTCTCAAAATCACTCAACATTTCCTGTCATTTTTTAATCTTAACTGTTCTTTGTTCTGACTGCACTTTTGAAACTATTTTTGTCTATATATGCATTATACAGTATTTTTCTCTCATTCTTTTTACACCAATATCTCATTTTTTTCTCATTCGGTGTTATGATTTCAATGTTCCCTCTTTTTGTGCTTTCTACTAGCATAACTCCTCACACATCTGTAACATAATTCTTTTCTTGTGTTCCAAGAGACTTCACTATCTTCTTCCCTTACATCAGCTGTAAATTTCTAGCAGCACTAGATAGCTGAAAAGAAGTTCACAAGCCTCTAACTCTTTGTTGACACTTACTGTATTTTTCAGAGTATAAGACACACCTTTTTACCCCCCCCAAAGAGGGTGAAAACTTGGGTGCGTCTTATACACCGAATGTAGCCCCACCCAGCCACCCCCACCCTTTGGCCTCTGCCTGCCAGCAATTTACCTCTTTGCAGCAAACAGGGCAGAGCCTGAATAGCACAAGGAAGTGATTATCTGCCTCCCGACCCACAGCTGACAGGCTGCAGCCACGTGGTAAAATGAAACTAACTGCATTGGCTGCAAGGAGACAAATTGCTGGGAGATGAACTGCTGGAAATGTTGGATTGCTGAAACTGAGAGGAGGTAAGTTAATAACTATAAATGTTGGTAGAGTGTTCAAATTATTAGACTTATTTTTTAAAGACTGGTATATTATTGTTCTAGACAACTTAACAAAATGAAGAAGCTTTTTAAAATAAATGCTTGCTCTGAAGAGGCCCAGTACTTTTGTATCTTCTTTTAAATAGCAGAGAATGTATACTTCCAGAAAGCCACATCGAATTTAAAGATCTGTAAAAGAATAATCTGAAATGTAACAGTGTCCTGTTTAGTATTAAGATAAGGTAGCTGAGTTAAACCCTCACTTAGTCATGTTTGGAGTAGATCTATTTAAATAATTGGGAGGAGTTAGTGTGATTACATTTAAGAAAACTTTCTGGCATTAAGTTCATTTCTCCAATTCTTTGCTATTTCTATGGGTCAGGCACACATGCACAGAAATACACAGCAAACAGTGTATATCATATGTACTGTTTGCTGTTTGCTGTTTGGCAAATTGCTGGGAGGCAGAGGCCTTTTTTTCCTTGTTTTCCTCCCCCCAAACTAAGGTCTGTCTTATACTCTGGTGCGTCTTATACTCCAAAAAATACGGTAGTAATAATCCAGACTTTTGCATTTCAAATGTAGTAGCCCTAAAGTAATGTCTCAATAAAATCTGTGCAACAGTCATGTTTTTGTTGTTTTTGCTGATATCCTGGGAAATGTAGTTTTACCTGCTTCCTATTAATGCCCCTACAATAGTCCCAAATATTTCTACTTGTACAAAACTTATCATTTCCATATGAAAATGGACGTTTGTGTGCTCACACTAGTTGGAAATCCCAATTTCTACCACAGTTGACCTCCTTGCAGTTGATAAGTAACAATGGCTGTATTCTGTGCTGTTGGGGAGATAATTATAGAGATTCTTCTAGGAATTGGCCTCAAGAGGTAGGATTTGTGTCATCTGGAAATAGCTGTTCTTCCTGACAGGTAAGTTGTTCGTGGAGCCAATTTAGACCTAAAGAAGCAGATAAAAATAAACTGCAGAATGAGGCAGGCTTTTTAAGCATATTCTTTTTCCCTAGAATCTTGTTTTAATGATGCAAAAGCTGTATTCCTGTAATAAGGCATTATGTCTCTGTTTACTACCTACTTGGATACCCTTTTATAGCTACACTGCATTGTTTTTATAGCCAAGCAACCTAGAAAGTCTGTCCACTCAAGAATTTAACAAATATGATGGTGTTGATAGCTTTCTCCATAGTTCAAATGCTTAACTTTATATAAGAAAAAAAAAATTATGCAGTTTTACTTAAAACCAATTATACAGAGTAGATAATATCATGCAGATCGAGGTAAGTGAGATCCAAAAGAAACAAGGATACTTACAGTATATTTGCTTGTGTCAATAAATCCCCTGGAAATATTCAACTCAAGGCAAAAAATAAAATAATCCCGGGCAGGAATTTCTTTAGAAATTTAATGTAGAGAAATATACAATGGGAGTTATTCCTTACCTACAGGCATATTAACATCAGTTAGAAGGGATTTAGAGAATCATACCAATTTGTCCATTATTAGAACAAATAAATAAGATTTCTTTTTACCACCAGAATGTTACCACTAGAATAACTTCCTGGCGCTGAGCCTACCTACAGAATTCAGAATTCAGGCTAGATCCCTTCCAACTCTAGTATTCTATGTTCTATGCTATGTTCTATGCTATATTCTAAACCTCTTTATTCTTCCCTTTACTGTAGTCTGAGATTCTATAACAAAAATCATAAACATAAAATATTACAATTAATAAAAATCAGATTAAAAACTACAATCAGATTTAAAAAACATGACAAACTGAGAACATGAATGGATAAAGATGGAATCTTCTGTATCACTCCACCAACCATAGCCAGCATGGAGCACTATCATTGGGGTTCCAACCATCAGGGCCAAGTTTTAAGGTCCTTTCAGAAAGTCAAGAGGGTGGAGATGGCTCTCACCTCCAGCACCAATCTGTTCCATTGGGCAGGAGCCATGGCAGAAAAGATTCTTCTCTTAGGCCCCATCAGCTAAAATTCCTTTATCGATGGGCTCTGCATCATACCCCTTCTACTGGAGCAAGTAGGGAGGTCAATCTCAAACCAAATGATTTGTTTGATTTTTGTTGTTGTTTCTATTCAAAAACAAAAGGAGTGATTTGGGAATTGACTTCAGTAACACATTTTTTTGTGTTGGAGGGGGAAAAAGTAACCATCTTCAATTACAGATTCAGGCAGATGGTGCCAGAAATGGAAAAGAAAGATATGGAATTAATTTAAATACTGAACAAAAGAAGCCACGCTGCAGCTTTTCCCTCCAGTCATACTGGTAGATCCATAATGCTAGATCTTACTTTAAAAAAAAAAGTTAAAGGTTTCCCCTGACCCAGTGTCTGACTCTAGGGCAGGGTTGTCAACTTGGCAGCCCATGGGCTGAATGCGTCACATGCAGGCCACGTCCACCCCAGTTCCGCAAAGGGAAAAAACATGATACGTCACATGACAGCAATGAAAATGAGCCAAGGTGGCGCAGCGGTTAGAATGCAGTACTGCAGGCTACTTTAGCTGACTGTGATCAGCAGGTCAGCGGTTCAAATCTCACCAGCTCGAGGTTGACTCAGCTGTCCATCCTTCCGAGGTAGGTAAAATGAGGACCCAGATTGTTGGGGGCAATATAAATATACATTGCTTACTGGTGTAAACCGCTCAGAGAGTGCTTGCACTGTGAGGCAGTATATAAGTCTCACAAACAAACAAACAAACAAACAAACAAACAAACAAACAAACAAACAAACAAACAAACAAACAAACAAATAAATAAATAAATAAATAAATAAATAAATAAATAAATAAATAAATAAATAAATAAATAAATAAATAAATGTGACACGACGAGTTTGACACCCGTGCTCTAGGGGGTGGTGTTCCTCTCTGATTCCTAACTGAGGGAGCCAACATTGTCTGAAGACACTTCCATGGTCATGTGGCTGGCACGACTGTGTACACTGAGGCACACAGAATGCTGTTACCTTCCCATCAAAGTCGTACCTTTTATCTACTTACATTTGCATATGCTTTCAAACTTCTAGGTTGGCAGCAGCTGGGCTAAGAACTCATCCCATCACATGGGATGGTTCTCATTTGGTTCTCAAACTGCTGAAAAATGTCAATTTTTTTAAAATGTCAATTGACATGCATTTTTATGCAGGCAATATTGAAATTTGGCATCCTTCTTCAAAATATTGTAAAATAAAGTTTACACAATTTGTCCTACCTTACAGGCTACTCCCCAGAGTATGGATGGATGAAAGCTTTACTGCATCTTAATTCTTTATTTGTTCCAATTGCTTGTGTTTGTTTCTAATATCAACAGCATTATATTAAAAAGCATATAGAAATGAAGAATATTATAATAACCACACTGTCACATTATATTGAAAACTTGGTTTTTGATGGAATCTTTTTCTCAAATAGAAATTTTGAGGTGTGAATATTTTAAAAGAAACAAATTAAGTTTGGGTTGTTGAATTATATATGAGAAGCTGAAATATATATGCATACTAACTGATACATCTTTCACAACTGTATTACATGATTTCCAATTTTGAAAAGTTCATGTAAAATATATTAAATATATGCACAAAAATATGTTTTACCATAAAATAATTATTTTCTGAAAGTATGCATGCTGGGGAAAAATTCTACACTCTACATACATGTCAGCAATGGAAAATGAATACAAAATGTATATAAATATTAATGCAAACTGAATTGATAAACTGATGTTGAACAGTGTTTGGAGGAGGTAAAATGAGAAATTTGGCACATGCTAAATGAGAGTTTTTGTGATAGAATATAATAGGCCAGATTCCTAATAGGGAGAGAAGAAGATTCTAGAGGATGTGCATGTATGTGTCTATTTAATTTATCAATTGGTTTTTATCCTGCTTTATTACTTTATAAGTAACTCAAGTTGGCGAACACACATAATACTCTTTCCTCCTATTTTCCCCGCAACAACAAAGTTGGGTTGGGCTAAGAGGGATTGACTGACCCAAAGTCACCCAATAGGGGTGCTCATTTCAGAGAGTTTGGATGAGAGAAAGGGTAAAGTTTAGTTTAGTTTATTGGAATTTCTATGCCGCCCAACTCCCAGAGGGACTCTGGGCGGCTCATAGTAAGTTATAGAAACCACAATCAATAAAAGCAATTTAAAAGCATATTAAAAAGTACAATACATTATTTAAAAAGAACTTTCACTCCGACATGCATACCTGGGCCGATCTAACAAGACCATATCTTTGGGTCATTGGCCCCATACTGCCAGGAAAGCCAGATCTTAAGCTCTTTCCGGAAGGCCAGTAAGATGGGGGTAGTACGGATCTCTGGAGGTAGTTGATTCCAAAGGGTCGGAGCCGCTACAGAGAAGGCCCTCCCCCGCGGACCCGCCAGCCGACATTGCCTAGCTGTCAGGACCTGGAGGAGGCCGACCCTGTGCGATCTCACAGGGCGCTGGGAGGAATGCAGTAGCAGATGCTCACGCAGATAAACTGTCCTGAGCCATAAAGACAGCCTCTCCCTAATAATACTCAGAGTATATGCTTAATGTAGATTGTAGGCTACTTTGATTTGGCAAGATTCTGTCTAAATGTGTAAAGCAATAAAGAAACCTGCTGGGAAGAATTATCACGTGTCTGTCTTGGAGTTTGGGTAGATATTTTTCTTTCTTTTTTAAAACTATTACAATTTTATATTAGCAAAGCCAGATGTGATTCTTATATATGCTAAACAGGGGACACAATAATAACTTTATCATTTAGAGAAAAAGATGGTTGATGGGGAATAGCAATCAATATCACTGGAAGATATGAAGATGGCCTTCTTCTGCTCTTCATTAACCGGAGACCTCTGCAGCTATGAGAATCTGGGTAATTTCACCATATCTTTCAGGGAAGTATGTATTCAAAAGGACAAGTCTGTTCAGACAGTATTAGACATTATTGCACTGAAAGAAGCACAAAGAGGGAAAATGCAAGTAGCTACACGAAGGAGAAAAAGTATCTCAGCCTTTGCTAGATGGAACAACTTTTGAGATTTTTTTAAAGACCAAATGATTGAGTGACTGCTCAATAAAGTTGGATCACTGAATTAGGTTTGATTGCCCAGTCACCAGGTGACCTTACACCAGAAAGATAGCCAAGAAGTCAAGTTTTATTTTTGACTAAAGAAATTGTGTGGAAAAAGAACTACTCCCTGTTTATAAATATTTTTCCATCTTTATAATTGAGATGGGAAATATAACTCATCTGAAAATATGCTCCACACAGTGAATGGCAAAGAAGAAAATGTATTTCTACTCTACCATACCACCCCATTTTGTGATCCTGCAACTGCTCAAAACCAAAACTTGATTCTTGCTCATATATTTTAAAACAGTAAAATCACTCTTCCTTGCCTTTTAATGTACATAAGTATAACAGAGAAAAGGAAAGGAGAAGAAATGGGAGGAAGAGGGGAGGGGGGAGAGGAATTATTTTTTGCATCTTCTCCCTTCTCTCTGTCTGTACATATATAGGTTACTTTCATATGCCTAGGAATTAAAAAAAAAACATCCCGATTAGTGGTCAAAAATACATTCTTGCAGCTACCTATCTGGGAGTTGAGCCAACTGAGCTCAATAAGATTTAATAGGACTGCACTGACACTGTGACAGCAAACTCATGTCTATTGAGCAGTTGTAAATCCCATTGTGTTCACTGGAGCTGATTCCCAGGTAGGGGCATTCATAATTGCAGGAAATGCTTTGTAATACTTGGCGATAATCACTGTAAAATGACACACATTAACTTTCAAATCACAAATGCCTCTCTCCTGTATTCTCTGACACAGTGGCAATAATTATAATGGAAGGGGTTTAAGTAATTTAGTCCTTATGTGTGGTTTGCCTTTACCAATTCTTAACACCTAAAATTCTTTAGTATCATTGCTTCAGAATTTATTCCGTGGGTTATAGCTTCAGTAGATTGATCTCTCGCTCTCTCTCTGTCATGAAGATAACTGATCACCAATACATTATAATTTTTCATAGTGAAAACCTGTTATGCTGTAGCACTGATTGAAAGAATAATTCTGACCAAATGAGTTGGTGAGAAAAACATTTAAACTATGCAGATTAATCTCCATCATTTTTGCTGATGTAAATCTTATGCAGTAGCACATTGCATTCTTGACCATCGAATAAAATAAACTCTTTTTTTTAATAGTTAAAATGCACTGAGGTAATTTTAGCTGTGGCATGGTAACTAAGAACAATGGAAGGATTATCATTAGATAAGCATAGCCTTAGAATTAGAAATGTGAAATGCAATATAGAAAAGGTTATAAGGGTGAGAAACCCCCAGATAATTCATCTTTTAAGACTTTAAACTGCAACAGAGACAACCAAACCTGTTACCATAGCATTTCTTTTAATGCAAGACTAAATATGTAGTTTTTATTTATACTGTTCATTCTCTGGAGGCAGAGAATGGGATTCCCTTTAAAATTCAAGTTAATGAGAAAATAATGGAGAATTGTAGATATAAGCATTTTCCCCCACTGTCACTGTCATCAACTTTTTATACAGCCAGAGGGCTCTCTGAAAATATGTGTCAGATTTATTTTGTGTATTGCAAAACCTTTAACAAACCCCCCCCCCCAAGGTTTCAGATTCCAGCCTGGAAAAAAAACCTGGAGGAATCCCACCTTGTTATCTAAACACATTTCTAAATCAGTATGTCTTCCATAAAATTGGTTTTAGCTCTAAAAAGATCAACAATAAATACTGTGATTTGTAGAAATCTGCCTTAGCAACACTGTGCCAATGAGAAACTATATATGGCAAGGAACTAAACACTGTGTATTGATTAGTAAATGTAGCAAATGAATAAATGCCTGATAAAGGAGAATATTTGTAGCTCAGGATTGACATGAGAGGTCCTTGGTGTTCTCTGAACTACATTGATTCCATGTGGTTGTAATAGTCTGTTAGTAGTTTCCGAGATGTTTTGATACAGAAGCCACCAACATATTATTACAACCACATGGAATCGGGGCGTTGTTCCTTACCTGAACGCCCCTTCTCGTAGGGCGGAGCGAGCCTCCAAGAATGGGATGATCCAATCCATCAGCCAATCAGGACTGAGTCTGACTCTATATAAAAGCTGTCACCCCGAAGGGCACCCCCTCTTGAGACGAAGGACGGAGTCAGACCCATAGTGTAACAACCTAACCAAACTTTATTAAACAGCAGGAATGTATAACTAGAACCCTATGCAATAAACCAACAGGGAGGGACCTGGAGGCTCGCTCCGCCCTACGAGAAGGGGCGTTCAGGTAAGGAACAACGCCCCGTTCTCCATAGTGGGCGGAGCGAGCCTCCAAGAATGGGACATGCCAAAGCAGTTCAGTCCCTAGGGAGGGCGTACAGTCATTCATGCTGTTCCTCAGCCGATAAGGCAGACTGAAGCACATGTCTCCCAAAATCCGCCTCAGCCGAGGCGAATTGGTCCACTTTGTAATGTCTTATAAAGGCCACCGGAGAAGACCAGGTGGCCGCCCTACACACTTCCTCCAGAGAAGCTCTGGCCGACCACGCTATCGTGGTGGCAGCGCTGCGTGTCGAGTGTGCGGTTAACCCTTCCGGACGTGGAAGGCCTTGCGCACAGTAAATGTCTGCAATGACCGACCTGATCCAGCTGCCAATGAGCGCTGGCGAAGCCTTGTTGCCCATGGATTTCGGATGGAAACAAACAAACAACGCTTCCGAGCGCCGAAAGGGGGCGGTGCGGACGTTGTAAATTTTGACCGCCCTCCGTACGTCAATGGTATGCCACTGGCGCTCCAAGTCCGTGGAAGGTTGGGCATAAAAGGAGGGCAAGATCAGGTCTTGTGTCCTATGGAAAAGTGTATTCACTTTCGGAATGAAAGTCGGATCCAGACGGAGGACAACCCTATCGGGGTGGAATATGCATAAGTCCTCCCTGACTGATAGGGCCGCCAGTTCCGAAATACGACGTGCCGAAGTTATGGCCACCAGGAAGGCAACCTTGAGGGTGAGGTGTCTTAGAGAGACGGTGCGTAGCGGCTCGTAGGGCTCCGTCGTCAGTGCCAGAAGAACCCGCGGGAGATCCCACGTCGGGAATCTGTGGACGACAGGCGGCGAGATGTTGGAAGCCGCTCGTAAAAATCGCCGTATCAGCGGGTGGGCCGACAGTGTGTCTGCAGTGTCGCAGGTGAGCACGGTGGAGAGCGCTGCCATTTGGCGACGCAGAGTGTTAGGGGCCAACCCCTTGTCCAGTCCTGCTTGTAAAAAGCGTAAAACACCCACTATGGTCAGGTCCACCGGACAAAGGGAGGCGGCCGAACACCACGAACAAAATGACTTCCATGTAGAAGCGTAGATGCGGTCCGTCGATGCCCGTCTGGATGACATGAGAGTGTCCACAATGGCGTCGGGCACGCCGCGATGAGTTAGGCAGCACCGGTCAAGTGCCAAGCGGTCAGCTTGAGCCAGTGCAGGTCCGGATGGTGTAAGGACCCCTGGGAAAGCGAAGACGCGGTCGGTGGTATCCGCCATGGTGGGCTGGCCGATAGCGACCGGAGGTCCGCGAACCATGCTCTCCTGGGCCAGTGCGGGGCAAGGAGAATCACCTCCGCTTCCTCGGCGATGATCCGGCGAATTACCTGTGGCAACACCGCCAGAGGAGGAAAGGCATACAGGAGGCCCCTCGGCCAGGGGCAACGAAGGGCGTCGATGTCCTCGGCCCCTTGAGACCGGTAGCGTGATATGAATCTCGGGAGCTTGGCGTTGCGGGGAGTGGCGAAGAGGTCGATGACAGGTAGACCGAATCGCTGCACCAGCTGCTGGAAAATGTCCTGGTGCAGGCTCCACTCCGCCGAGTCCACCGCGTTGCGACTGAGCCAGTCCGCTGTTGTATTGTCGACTCCCGAGATATGTTCTGCTCT
Source organism: Diadophis punctatus similis (assembly GCA_023053685.1). NCBI lineage: Eukaryota > Metazoa > Chordata > Lepidosauria > Squamata > Dipsadidae > Diadophis > Diadophis punctatus. The sequence continues at coordinate 61,351,869 of JALIGW010000005.1, forward strand.
GAGCGAGAGCAGGTGGCGCTCCGCCCAGAGTCCCAAGGCCTTGGCTTCCGACATTAATCCCCTGCAGACCGTCCCACCCTGGCGGTTGACGTGCGCCTTGGTGGTCACATTGTCCGTCATCAACAGGACATGTCGGTTGCGGAGGATGGGCTGGAATTCCTGAAGGGCCCGGAAAGCTGCTCTCAGTTCTAGAATGTTGATATTCAGGAGGGTCTCCGACTGAGACCACGTTCCCTGGGCCACGTGGGAAAGGACGTGGGCCCCCCATCCCTGCAGGCTGGCGTCGGTTGTCACCATCACCCGGCTCGGCTCGAAGAAGCTGGACCCTTCGGATATTGCCGGGGACCGCCACCACTGGAGAGAGCGACGGACAGAGGATGGGATAAAGATTTTAGCCGATGAATTGCTCTTTCCCGCCCTTTGGAAGGGTAGCAAGAGCCATTGTAGTTCCCTGGAGTGCAGTTGTGCCCAGGGAGTGATATGGATGGCCGAAATCATTTTCCCCAGGAGAGACGAGAGTTGTTTCAAAGGCGCTTTCCTGAGGCAGAGCACCTGTTGGACAAGAGTGGTGATATTGTCCTGCCTCTCCTGGGAAAGGAACACCCTGCACTCCAGGGAGTCCACAATAGCCCCTAGATGGGTAATTCTGTTGGAAGGTGTGAGCTGGCTCTTTTCGATGTTTAAGGAGAAGCCATGCTCTTCTAAGCACTCCATGGTTAGCTGAAGGTCCACCTCCGCTTGCGCAAGTGAGGACGAGAGGACTAGAATATCGTCCAGATAGCAGTGCATGCGAACGGGAATGTCCCTCATGCTCGCCGCAAGGGCTGCCAGGATCTTTGTAAAGACCCGCGGGGCGGAGGAGAGGCCAAATGGAAGTGCCGAATACTGATAGTGGTCGGACATGTAACAGAAGCGAAGGTACTTTTGGTGGGAAGGCCGAATTGGTACATGCAGATAAGCTTCTGTCAAATCAATAGAGACCATAAAGTCCCCCTTTCTCACACACGCTAAGATGGACTGCAGCGTGTGCATCTTGAACCTCTTATATGCGACGAATTTGTTGAGTCGCTTGAGGTCCAGGACCGCTCTCCACCCCCCCGAGGATTTTTCGACAAGGAACAAGTTGGAATAGAAGCCTTGCCCCCGTTGGTCCTCCGGAACCCGTTGGATGGCCTCAATCTCCAACAGGTGCTGGATAGCATCCCGCATAAGCGACCGCTTCTCGGGATTGGAGGACTGAGGGCACCTCATGAAATATCCCGGTGGGGTGGAGAGGAGGTCGAGTGCGAGTCCCGATGTAATGGTCTCTCGCACCCAACTATCCGTGGTGGTATCTTCCCATCGCCCGGCAAAGTAGCGCAGGCGACCCCCAATGGGAAGGCCTGCGGGATCTACTTGAAGCGGCGGTAGGAGCGCCCGCCTGCACCCCGAAAAGGGCGCTTGGCCGGTGGATCTGACTTAGGTCTGTCCTGCCCCTGATTCTGACGGCCACCTGCCTGATATCTACCCCTATACCTAGGGGCACGGTAGGAACGGCGAGGTGGGGGAGGGGGAGGAGGAGTAGAAGGTTTGTTCTGGCCCCTGCGGGTACAGTTAGGGAGAACCTTCCGCTTATCTTTGGACTCTACGAGGTAGGGGTCCAAAGCCTCCCCGAAGAGGGACTGACCCTGGACCGGAGAGGTGGCGAGGCGCCACTTGTGGCGAGCGTCCGACTGCCACCCTCGGAGCCAATGCATCCAACGTGCCACGACAGATGCCCCCATTGATCTGGCCGCAAAGCGTGCGCTCTGCAGCGTGGCATCCGAGGTGAACTGGGCCACCGCAAGGAGTTTGTTGATGTCTTGGCGGGTGCGCCCGTCGGATGACTGTTCTTGCAGCGCCTTGAGCCAGCGGATCGATGTCCGGCAGAAAAACGATGCCGTGGCCGAGGCTCGGACGGCCCACGCGGCCGCTTGATGGGACCGCATGATGGCTTGCTCAGTGCGGCGGTCCTCTGGGCGCAAAAGTTCCTCGCTGTCACCGGGGAGCGGGTTGGCCGAATAGAGCACTTTAATGGCTGGTTCCACCGGCGGAAAGGGCAGGTGCTGGGCCAGTCCCGACGCCACATTAAAGTACCGCTTGTCCAAGGATGTAGGCGCCGCCCCCGTAATCAGAACCTGCCATTGCTTGGTGACAGAGTCCACGAACAGCTTCGGGGCAGGGATGACTTCCTCTTGCAAGGTCGTCTCCTCAAACAGAGGGTCACTTGGTTCCTCGCCCGCCGGTTTTGGTTCCACCGGAGGCATCTTGGCCGCAGCTCGCGCCTTGTGGAGCAGAGATTTAAACAGGGCCGGGTTAAAAAGGCCCGTAGTCACCGGGGGTGCAGGGGCGGTGTCCTCGTCTGCTGACATATCGAGGTCCAACCCCTGTTCCTCAGACTCAGGAAGCGGATCTGCGGAAGGCTGCGAGGCAGAGGCTTCGACGGTTAGGGGCTGCTCCCAGTCGGGGGCTTGCTGGATGCGGGCCGGCTGGGTGGAGGCTGGCGCGGCTCCAGCGGAGGTGGGCGGTACAGAAGAGGTCTGCTTGATGCCCGCAGCAATGCCATCCCGGATGGCCATCTGGATGAGGGCCTGGACCTCCGGGTTCTGGAAGATGGCGGAGGCAGTCATTGGTGGGGCAGCTGGGGGGTTGGCCCGCGGTGTTTGGGGCTCCTCCCAAATATCAAAGTCTCCCAAACAAAGGTTGGGGTTATCTAAAGATAGAGCCCCAGATGATTGACGAGATCTGGAGGGCAGTGGATCCCCATTATCTCTGGGTCGGGAGGTGCTTGTAGAGCCCGAAGTCAGCAGCCTGGTCTTGTCCCTGTGACTACCCTCATGCTGGGAGTCACGCTTGGGATCCGAGCCTCCCTGGTGAAGGGGAGAGCGGTCCTGATGCGAGGTGGGCGGGGCCAAAGGTGCCTGGGCCTCCGCGCTATTTTGTTTGTCTTTGCCAGTTTTGGCCTTATTTTTGGCCCCTTTATCAGCCATTGCCGTCTAAGCAGGAGCGCAAGTGGGGCGGTAGCAAAGAGGCAGCTGAGGAAGGAAGGGCGCGGCACAGGAGCCTAGGACCAGCTGGTGCCTCCGGCAGCAACGGCGTGAGAAGGGAATCCCCGATGTCAGCACGCTTCCTCGTGTGCGCGCGCACCCGGCAGAGACGTCGACCGACAGCTGCAGCTTGACGCGGAAAGCCTCCTAGCCGGGGGAATCCCTGGGCGGGGCTGGCGCTTCCTGGATGCGCGCGCAGCCTGCCGAGACGCCGAAAGACAGCTGGTGCCGGCGCTCAGAATCCTCTCGGTCGGGGGAAAGCCCTGGGTCCGAGTGCGGCTGCGCGGCTTCCCCGCCACGTCAGAAGTCGCTTGCCCGGCACTTGAGGTCCCTGGAGTGACTTGGGAGCCGGGCAGCTCGCGTCGGTAGTCCGATCTTGACAGGAGCAGGCAGGCACAATTGGAGCCGGGCTGCCAGCGTCGTTAGAGCCTCTTGTCTCAGCCGCAGTGTCACAACGGGTAATGCGAAGTGCGCATGCGCCCGACCCTCAGCTGTAGGGCGGGCCGCAGCTTGACAAGCGCCTTCAAAGATGGCCGTTCCCGCCAAATCCGTTGAGGAGACGGTCTGGAGTTCGGCACGGAGGCTCTAATCGGAAAGGATAGTGCTCGATGGAGGTTTGCTGGGCTTGTTTAAAGGCGCCGGGACACTGAAGCCGATAAGGAGGGGATAGGATGTTTCACCTCCCACGCTGTCACGGGATCCCCTCCCCGCGGTAAGCGGCAGAGCCGCCCTGGCCGGTGGTCACTCAAGCGTAGCAGCTTCTGTGACTTATAGAGGTGGAGATGCACAGGAACAAGGGGCCAGGCCGCGTTTGAAACCTCAGGGCAGCAGTCCAGAAGACAGACAGCTGTCACAGGACACAGCTGCTCCCCTCCCACACACGTTGGCAATCAATGTGGGGTAGGCACTTACTGATTTGAAGAGATTGAAGGAAAGATGAGTTGTTGAGAGAAACCTGCTAGGTTAGGAAACACTAGTCCTTGACTTAGGACTGAGTCGAAAGAGGGGGTGCCCTTCGGGGTGACAGCTTTTATATAGAGTCAGACTCAGTCCTGATTGGCTGATGGATTGGATCATCCCATTCTTGGAGGCTCGCTCTGCCCACTATGGAGAACAGCATGTTACACAAACCAACTAAAATCCTTCAAATCATCCTAAATGAACCTAAGTATCCAGTAGTCCCGGAAGGAAAAACAGGATTCATCTGCAACATACAGTGTAAAGACTGCAATAGCCACTATGTAGGACAAACAGGCAGAAGGCAAGCAGAAGGCATCCAACGAATACCAACGAGCAGTCAGAAGACATGGTAAAAACACTTTAATTTCACAACATATAGACCAAGGCTGTCAAACTCCCGGTCCGTAGGCCGGATGCGTCATGCACTGGCCACGCCCACGCCCTATTTAGCAAAGGGAAAAAAGCCCCGATACGTCATGTGATGCCGCTGTGATGACATGAGTTTGACACCCCTGATATAGACTATAGTTTTAACTTACTTACTACTTAACTATAGTTTTAACTGGGAAAATGTGAACATCCTAGACCAAGCTAAGTCCAAAAACATAGAGAATTTCTGGAAGTTTAGTATTCTGACAAATTGGTCATCAATAGTCACATAGACATAAAATCTACATATTATGCAAGAGACAAACAACAAGACTAAAAGACCAAAACACTTCCATAACATGCATCCCATCTCACTATCCAAAATGACTCTGGGTGGTAGATAATACAATAACATTGTCAGGTGCAAGGAACCAGAACAACTCTGTGAGTAGACCAAAGTAATTTCTTAATTGTTATTCCTTTGTTTTCAAGAATCCAGCCAATCTAACTTTATTCTCTTTAGAATAGGCAGATAAAAGTTTCAAGACACTCAGATGAACATAGATTAACACCAAGATTAACATCAGATCAACAATCAAGATGTAAACGATACCAATCAAAGAACTACCAAATAAGCTAACAGTAAATAACCCAAATAAAGAACCTCCAAGACCATTCCCACCAATACAGAAAGGGCAAGCCACTAGAATGTAAATTGAGACCAAATCCCACGCCTTAGCACTGATGAAGTTATCTAATTTGGGTAATGAAATGTCTGCAAGAAAACAACAAAACTCAGACCTCCAAGCATCCTTCATGAATAAAGGCTTTCAGGAACTGATGGCATGAACAACTAAAGCAAGCAAGCAAGCAAATAAATAAATATACAAATTGATTATAATTTATTTACTTTTGTTATATACCGTATTTTTCGGAGTATAAGACACACCGAAGTATAAGACGCACCTTAGTTTTGGGGGAGGAAAACAAGGAAAAAAATCTCTGCCTCCAAGCAATTTGCCAAACAGCAAACAGCAAACAGCAAACAGCACAGATGATATACAGTTTTCTGTGTATTTCTGTGCATGTGTGCTTGACCCATAGAAATAGCAAAGAATTGGAGAAATGTACATTATGCCAGAAAGTTTTCTTAAATGTAGTCACACTAACTCCTCCCAATTATTTAAATAGATCTATTCCAAGGTAACTAAACTCTAATGCTAAATGGGACACTGTTACATTTCAGACTATACTTGTACAGAGCTGTTAAAATTAATTAAAATTTCTGGAAGTATACATTATTCTCTATTATTTAAAAGAAGATACAATAGCACTGGGCCTCTTCAGAGCAAGCATTTATTTTAAAAAGCTTCAATATTTTGTTAAGTTATCTAGATTTACAGGGATCTCCAACCTTGGCAACTTTAAGACTTGTGAACTTCAACTCCCAGAATTCCACAGCCAGCAAAGCTAACAAAGCTGGCTGTGGAATTCTGGGAGTTGAAGTCCACAAGTCTTAAAATTGTCCCTGGCTCTAGAACAATAATAAAACAGTCTTTAAAAAATAAGTCTAATAATTTGAACATTCTACAGACATTTATAGTTATTCACTTACCCCCTTCCATCCAGTTCAGCAAAAAATAAAAATCTGCGAGTCTCTCCCAGCTATTTGCCTTTGCAGTTTCCATTTCACTTTCATTTTCCCACGTGGCAAATCAGCTGTAGATCGGGAAGTGCTAGTGACTTGCTTGGCTTTATAGGCTCTTCCCTCTTTGCTGCAAACAGGTAAATTGCTGGAAGACAGAGGCCAAAGGGTGGGGGTGGCTGTCTGGGTGGGGCTACATTTGGTGTATAAGACGCACCTAAGTTTTCACCCTCTTTTTTGGGGTAAAAAGGTGTGTCTTATACTCCGAAAAATACGGTAATATATATACAATATTGTTGACCACATATTTTCATTATTTGTTATTTTATGTTTTATTTATTTATTTATTGAAATAGGTAATAGGTGGCTACAGGAATCAAATTAATAAGCAAATAAAAGAAACTAATTATATTATAGGATATGTTGCAATATAATTTGTGCACTGAAATTTTACATATATGTATGTATGTATGTATATACAGTATTTATGTATGTAATGTAATGTAATGTATGTATGTATGTATGTATGTATGTATGTATGTATGTATGTATGTATGCATGTATTGAATATATATTATGCAGTACCAGTATTCAAATTATACTGGAGCACATCCTACATGTTTGAATTATTTTGATGATCTCTCTAATTATCTAATATCCAATGAGCTGACCATCATTATAGAATAGCACAGGGAACACTCTATTAATCTGTATTGTTTTAATGTATGTAATGTTAATGTTGGGCTAACAAAGGAGAAATCAGCAGATTAGGAGCAACAAGGATATTTACTTGCAATATTGTGGATTTTAAAAAGAAAGCTTTGATGAAGGATTGCCTTGGTCATTTGGTTTCAGAACTGTCTTCCGTTTCAATCACTGAAGCCTTGCAGTGAACTGAGCTGCCTGAAAGAGGTTGGAGACAGGTTAGCAGTGCAATTAGCTGTCATTGTTCAATAATTATATCCCTTGTAATTGGAATCTTGTGGATGTTTAATTGCATTATATGGCAGACTTGTGGGAAATTAAGCTGTATTGCATGGTTTCTTGGGGGAAAGTTCATTTATTGTTCATGCATTTGTACTTGTTGAATCTGTTCCTTTTTGTTCGGATCTTTGTTACAGAGTCCATGCTTTGTTTAACCTTACTAAACTTTACACTGTAAGCACAGCATCGGTGCTTACAATATTTGGTAAATTAGCAGGACTGTTTGGCTATTGGATATAGTTGAAGTGCTTAGAGGTTTGCAATCATTTCCATTGATTTTTAGAAACTCAAGAAATTAGTATGGTAGAATTTACAATGCTGCAGTAGTACATGGCAATGCTTGCCTTGCATATAGACCAGTGCTGATTTAAACCCAAAAAAATTTAGTGGAGAGGGAGATTCAGTTTTCTGTAGTGTTCAAGATGTTGAACTAAGAGCATGTTCTACTTCCCCTCTCAACCACAGAAGTTCCCTGGCTGTCTTTGGACTAGTCACTTTCTCTCTAGGGCCAATCTATTGTGGGAAGCCACCCCCACACACAAGAAGAATGGAATATTTTGAGGAATATTAAAAAAGGCAGAATATTATATTTCCCTAAATGAGAAGTGGAGAAACATGTTTTTCTTAAAAGATAGAAAGTAGAGTCAATCTCCCCAGCTGATTTTTGTTCCCATTGAGAAAGACTGGGCCAGCCTATCTACAAAACAAAAGACCTAAACCCCAGGGTGAAGGGATTAAGACATGACCCTCCAGGACATAATGGGATTAACCCACTAAGACACAGAGCTCACTACATTGCACAATCTCCTAAGGACATTGCATCACCCTCAGAAACTTCAACCAAACTTCTCAGACAACCTACAGAGTCAGCTATGAGCCCTGCATAGCCCCATGGGAGTCTGATAACAGCCAATAGAATACAAGTTCTTGCACAGGAACAGGAAGCACAAGCTCAAAGCCCAAGAAAAGGTATAAAAGCCCCCCCACTCTCAACTCCATGTGGTCAGCTGCCCAGAACCATGTGCTTGGTGGTTCTGCTTCACCATTAAACCATCTTTCCAATCAGCCGCCATGTTTCCAGTGCCTTTCTCCCGGCTTAGAACGGAACCAGATGGATATTTCTTCCAACACTACTTCACACAGTTGTGAAATAAGATAGGAGAAGGAGCACTGTGTATGCTGTTTGAGCTCCTAAATGAAAGGTGGACTATCAAGCTAAATAATTATAATTGCAATAGCATGGCAACTTTCAGAAATATATCATCTTAGATTCTGATTTCTTTTCCTGGATCTAAGCAATATAAAAAATAATGTCTACATCAGTGTTTTTCAAATTTTGGAAAATTTAAGAAATGTGGTTTTCAATTCCTAGAATTCTAGTTTCATCGGAATTCTGGGATTTGAAGCCCACACACCTTAAAGATTGCCAAGTTTTTTTAAAAAAAAACATTGATCTGCATGCATCAAGAGATCCACAAATATCTTCCTTAGCTCATGCTAGACATTGCCTCATTAGATCAATATTTTTTTTAACTGTAATATTTGTGTTTCCAAGAATGACTCTGAGCTACATATATTGTAGAATATAGACATGGTGGATTGTTGCAATCTAGAGATTTGTTTGGAAGAGAGCTTATTTGTCCACTCAAAGTTTAAAATATACTAAGGCAGTGCTTCTCAAATAATAGGGTGGGGCCCCTGGGGGGGGCACAGAGCAATGCCGGGGGGGGTGCATGACCCCGGGGAATATGCTTTTTTTTGCCACAGGGAGTAGGGTTTTTTTGCACCGAACAATAGCACACAGCACAGAGCAGGAGATATGAAGTGCAGATAACCCTTAAGAGACACCATGGAAAAATATACAGGGATGAAAAGAAAGGAGGAGAGAGATGGAGATAATAAAACAAACATAAGTCTCCTGAAAGCTAAGATGGGGAAATATGATGAAGCGTATGTAGCGCTTGGCTTCACTGTGACTACGGTGGGAGACGAGGAAAGACCGGTATGTTTACTGTGTCTAAAAATGTTGGCAGCGGACAGCATAAAGCCAAATAAATTAAGGCGTCACTTAAACACATTACACCCCACGCTGATAAGCTGCTTGAGTTTTTTCAGCAAAAACGTGCCGAATATTGCAAACAATCATCCCGGCGGAGAGTTGGGGGCGCGCGAAATGTTTACTTCTTCCTGGGGGGGGGGTAACAGAAAATAATTGAGAAGCACTGTACTAAGGTGACAAGAGGGCATTTTGTAAGAGCAGAGAGGATGACAGGGAGTAAACTCATTAGTTAACTTTTGGTAAATAGTCATTCTGTGAATAGGCAGCTCCCCCTTCCAGCTATGACAACTATCGCTAGCAAGGTTTTACAGATGAAAGGCTAGGGCTAGGCTATAATAAATCATAATAAATTATTCAGGTCATTGGAAACTGTTTTATACCAAATGCACCATTAATCCATGTAACTCAGTATTGTGTTCACTGCCTCTTCATAACTCTCCAGAGTTTTAAACTTGAATCTTTAAGAATGATTTTAACCTTCATCTCTGAGCCTGCAGGGATAAGATACTGCCTGCTCCTTTAGTGAATTTCTTCATTTTCTCCTTATGAGAGAATAAGTGCCATTTATTCAAGTAAGAAAAGCAATATAAAAATGTTTAACTGAAACAGTTAATATTCTGCACTTGGGGACAAGATTGCAATGGATAAAAGTACTAGGTGCAAAAATACCTTATTGAACTTTATAAATTTACAAGGGAGAGTAAGTGCAAAATACAGACCCTTCTTTCCTTATATCTCACCCTGACACTGCTAGGTATTTAATTTAATCATATGAATTAAATGTGAGCTTGAAGACTGCCAAATTTCAAACTGGGAGTCAGATTTTCCATAAATATGTAATAACACATAGTATAATTGGAAATCTGAATTCCTCCCACTCCTATCTTATTTATTTTTCAAGCAGGTTTTGCCTACACAAGGAATTAATGTTTTGTTTTTTGCTGTTCAGGTTATTTATTTATTTATTTATTTATTAAAATTTCTATGCCGCCCAACTCCCGGGGGACTCTGGGCGGCTCACAGCAGATATAGAAACACATAAAAAACAATTTTTAAAAGGAGCCATATTAAAATACTATCCATTAAAAAACAAACTTTCATTCATACCCTGCCTGCCGGAAGAGCCAAGTTTTTATTGCTTTACGGAAGGCCAGTAGGGTGGGGATGGTCCTGATCTCTGGAGGGAGCTGGTTCCAAAGGGAGGGGGCTCCCACAGAGAAGGCCCTCCCCCTAGGTCCCGCTAGCCGACATTGTTTGGTCGACGGGACCTGGAGGAGGCCGACTCTGTGGGCTCTAACCGGTCGTAGGAAGGTATGCGGCAGGATGCGGTCCCGAAGATAACCTGGTTAGTTGATCATTAAGAAGAATCTCAGGAGAATTTCACTTCTCTATGATTTTTTTTTAAATTTTCTGTAGCTTTTCCTATGCAACAGTGATCTGCTGAAAAACATCCTGGAGTGAATGAAAGTTCTTCTATTACATTCAATGATGAGACAAATTTAAGCTATTTCTCTTTTTTTCTTCCCAAATGTTCTTGGTTTACAATACAGGTTAATTCAAATATTTTGTGCTTGCATGGAATATCCCAATATGGGTTTATAGTAATCCTTATATAATACAAAGAAACCTAAAGAATATGTTCTTGCAACTTATACTAGTTTTGACCTTTTTAAGAAGATGGATTCAGCAGGTTAAATCATTTAAATACTGAGGTATAGTTTTTCATGTTGCAGCCTCATCTAGAATGCACAGGGAATATGGAGCAAGAAACACCAAAGAACCATAACCACATTGCAATCATTTTTTCAGTAGTAAAAAACCTTTATTGATTCCAGCTGTTTTCCAAGTATCCTCAGTAAGGTTAGAGCACAGCTGTTACTTGGTGCCCAATTGGACCCACAGTGTATTCCAGAAACAGCTGAGATCAAGTTGCTTAGGAATGAATTTCAAGCCCCCTGCGTTATCTAAAATACAATTCTTATCATAAACTGGCATCAGGAGCATTGAACACTTAATTAACCAACACTTAATTATATATTTTCACATATTGGGCAAAATATATTTTGTTTCTGTAAATCGTGGACCCTTATTGACAGCACTGTCTCATGCTGACACAAAGCAATAGGCAAAATAAGGTGAGGCGAGGCGAGGCAAGGTTTGGATTTTCTTTTTTTTTCTTTTTTTTTTCCTTGTTCTGTTTTCTTTTTCTTTTTTTCTATTTTTTCTTTATTTTTCTTTTTTAATTTTCTTCTTATTTATTTTTTTTATTTTTTCCCGGTTTTTTTATATTTTCTAGGTTCTAGAAAAAAAAAGGTTTGGATTTTCATTGGCTCAGTTCTGTGCATTCAGGTGTGAATGATCCTGATGGACTCAAATTTGACTCAGCCTTCCATTCTCCCAAGGTCGGTAATATGAGGGTCCAGATTGCAATATGCTGACTGTAAAGTTCTATGGAGTGGTATATAAGTCTAAGTGCTATTGCTATAGCTATTGCCAGTAATGATGTTGAGGCATTGGATTACAGATATTGATATCTAATTAAACCTGACATCTCTTTCCAAGGATGACCAGCTTGTTCATTCTCCTTAGACCTGTAAGATAACTAAGTCAGGTTACATTCTCTACACAAAGGAGGGCATTCTTCTTGGCTCAATTTGATGCCTTCCTACTACAGTTTTAGAAGGAAGATTCAAACGTTTTGCCCATGTGGCAAAGACATAATCAAAACTGCTAAACAACTTTTATTATATTAACAGTTTCTGTGCTAGGACACTACCAGAGTTGGTAACCACACATTTAAGCAAATCTCCAAGTCATGCTGATCAATTTACTTATAGTTATTTCAGATATTCATGACTCTGTTCCTCTAATTGTGGCAAAGTTTTGCTTTGTTGTGTGCAAGATGTGCATCTAACTGATTTATATCGCCATTTAATTTTATTATTATCATCTGTTATACTTCTGAGTTTTATTATGTACTTGTTTTTGGTCACAATAAAGATATTTGATTTGACTTGAATTTGAAATAGTGGTGTTGATGATGATGCAGCTATATTTTTACTGTTTTCATTTAATTCTGAACAAGCTTTCAAGAAAAGACAGAAGTGAACAAACTTTCAAGAAGAGATTGGACTGACATTTGTCAGAAATGGTGTAGGGCAGTGGTGGCGAACCTTTTTCGGCTCGAGTGCCAAAAAGGGGGGGGGCGTGCTCGCACGCGCTCGCATGCTCACACCCATTCCCTCCCCCCCACGCATGCGCACAACACCCCCCCCATGCTGCCCCCTGCGCATGCGCACACACCCCCACCCCCACCCCGCGCAAAGGCTTACCGGAGCCTGGGACAACGAAACCGGCAAACCGGAAGTGCGGAAAAGTGCACTTCCGGTTTGTCCGTTTTATAGTTTTTTGCATTCTGGAGCTTCAGGGAGCTTCCCTGAACCCTCCGGAGTGCAAAAAACAGCACACCGGCAAACCGGAAGTGCGTTTTTCACACTTCCGGTTTGCCGGTGGGCAACCCTCGTGTGCCGGCTTCTATGGCTCTGCGTGCCACCTCTGGCACGCGTGCCATAGGTTCGCCACCACGGGTGTAGGGTCTCCTGCTTGAGCGGGGGGGGGGGTTGGACTAGATGACCTATAAGGTCCCTTCCAACTCTGTTAATCTGTAAGTGGACCTTGTACCTGCGGGAAAAATGCTAGGATGATGGTGATTTATTTAATTCTGAACAACAGAAAAAACATCTTCTAACTATTTGTTTATCGTTTGATCAATTTCATATGGTGTTTAATCAAACATTTTGAGGGGTTGTATTAGTATACACACAACAATAGGAAATCACAGCTGCCATGTGAACTCTCAAGTTACCTGTTTACACTACGTATTCAAAATGGACAGTGATTAATACACACACACACACATGTATGGAGCAGGTATTTATATAGCATATGTATATGTATGTTATGTATGTGTTTGGGCAGATATACACTTTCTCTTGAGAGCAGGCAACAGAATTTCATTTTTAATGTGGGCTGGTGTGCTCGCGGTAAAAAAATGACAATAAAGTTAACTTATCAGTTATTTAGCTGGTGTTGGCTTTCATACACATTGAGTTCTTCTCAAGAAGCTAGGATATTGTAATGCAAGAAATGTGGCCTTTTGTAATCGACAAATCAACATTTCCTAAAATGTGCATATTGTCTAAGATTTTGGGGTATGACACCAAAGAATGGCACCAGTGTGTTAATAATCACCAGGACCATAACAACCAGTTTATGTCATAATTTTTAATACATTTAAAACTTTTTAAATGTATTTATTTGGTTCAGAAAGGTTCTAAAAAATTAACCAGGGAAAAATTAACCATCTCATCTCCCCTTGCTATATTATACTCAAAATTACCACTTTAGCTCATGTAATATCTACCGTATTTTTCAGAGTATAAGATGCACTTTTTCCCCCTGAAAAGAGGCTTTGGGTGCATCTTTTTCCCCCTGAAAAGAGGCTTTGGGTGCATCTTATACTCCGAATGTAGCTTTTCGAAGCTTTTTTCTAGCCCTAATGAGATGCTAAGAGTAAAGTTATCTTCCGTGCTTTGCCTGCTTTTTTCATTGCTACTCCCTCTGAAAATCAGCTGTAATTTAGAAGCTTTTTTCAGCCCTAATGAGGTGCTAAGAGTGAAGTGATCTTCTGTGCTTTGCCTGCTTTTTTCATTGCTTCTCTCTATCAACTGTGCTTTAGAAGCTGTTTTTTATACATCTCAAAACCAGCAAACTAATGTGCTGAAGCTGACCAGACTAAGGACGCTAGCCAGATGAATACCTGGTAGGCAGATCCCCCCCCATTTTCTTCCCAAAAACTAAATTGCATCTTATACTCCGGTGCGTCTTATACTCCAAAGAATATGGTATATATTTAAGAGTGGCATGGTGGCCTAGTGGTGAAGAGACTCAGAATCCTAGGTAAAGACAGATGTTTTTTTCTAGAAACAAATAGAAAGTATCTGCTGTGAACTCCACATAGGCATCAGGAAGGGCATCCATCCAGTAAATGCTCAGTTCCATTTAGAATAGAATAGAATAGAATAGAATAGAATAGAATAGAATAGAATAGAATAGAATAGAATAGAATAGAATTGAATTGAATTGAATTGAATTGAATTGAATTGAATTCTTTTTTGGCCAAGTGTGATTGGACACACAAGGAATTTGTCTTTGGTGCGTATGCTCTCAGTGTACATAAATGAAAATGAGACGTTGTACTTACCTGAGACGTCCATTCTCGTCGGGTGGAGCTAGCCGCCAAGATTGGGTATTGGCACAGCCTTCTAGCCAATGGTGACTGAGTCTGGAAAAGTATAAAAGGTGGCTCTAGGCCTAGTTCCCCCTCTTTTGACGAGGGACAAATGCCAGACTCGACGTGCCATCATCAAACACATTTTATTAACTTTCCAACATGGGAGAACAATAACGTTGCTAAATACCTAGCCTAACTACCTATATGCAGGGAGGAAAAATTCAATCTATATTGCTACACCTATATACCTAATGATCTATACAAGAATTGAATCCCCTTGTCCAGCCAGAACACGAGTAGAAGGGAGGGACTTGGCGGCTAGCTCCACCCGACGAGAATGGACGTCTCAGGTAAGTACAACATCTCATTCTCCATCGTGGGTGGAGCTAGCCGCCAAGATTGGGACATACCAAAGTAATTCAGTCCCTAGGGTGGGCCTCCTGGTTCTGGCTGGGGCCGCCACCCTCCAATGTTACCTGTTCCAGTACCCTGCGCCCAAGTCAGCCTCCTGAGAGGCAAAGGCGTCCAGTCTATAGTGCCGGACAAACGGCGTTGGAGAGGACCATGTGGCCGCTCTGCAGATCTCCTCGATGGAAGCCCTCGTGTTCCAAGCTGCAGTGGTGGCTGCACTACGTGTGGAGTGGGCAGTAATTTAATTTAATTTAATTTAATAGATTTGTATGCCGCCCAACTCCCGGGGGACTCTGGGCGGCTCACTGCATGTCAAATCCATTACAAATAAAAACATATAACAGTTAAAAAGATATAGAAATTAAAAAATCTCCAACATTCATAACAAGTAATCCTGGTGGGTCGTGGTAAAGACATCTGTTCATATGCAATGTTAATGACAGTACGAATCCACCGACCCACCGTGACTGAGGATGCTTTCCGCCCCAATGAAGAGTGGCGGAAAGATACGGACAAGGCCTCGGTTTTGCGAAAGGCAGAGGTCCTTTGTATGTAAGTGTCCAGTGCACGCCTCACGTCCAGGAGGTGCCACTGTCTTTCAATGTCTGAGGATGGAGAAGGGTAAAAGGAAGGTAATACCACCTCCTGAGCCCGGTGAAAGTAAGAGTTTACCTTTGGCAGAAAGGTGGGATCCAACCGCAATACTACCCTGTCCTGGTGGAAAACACAGAGGTCACTTCTGATGGAAAGGGCTGCCAGTTCGGAGATGCGACAGGCAGATGTGACCGCCACCAGGAAGACCACCTTGTACGTCAGGTGGCCCAGGGGAACGGATTGCAAGGGCTCAAGTCACCCCCCGTGAGTGCTAGTAACACTTTGGACAAGTCCCAGGTGGGGTACCTGTGCACCACAGGAGGGCATCTATTCACTGCATCCTTAAGGAACCTGGAGATCAAGGGGTGAGCAGAGAGTTTTCCCAGAGAGGGGCAAAACAGCGCCATGGATAGGGCAGCTATTTGGCGTTTGAGGGTGCTTGGGGAAAGACCCTTAGCTAGCCCCTGGCATAGGAATTGAAGGAAATGACCGAAAGATCCAGTGGGGAATAGCCCTCCCTAGCACACCAGGAGCAGAAAACCTTCCAAGGGGCTGCATAAATACATTGCGTGGACAGTCTGCGAGAGTCAAGCAAGACCTCCATGACGTCCACAGCGATCTGACAGCTCCTCAGAGTGAGCCGCTCAAGCACCAGGCGGTCAGTTGCAACCAATGAGGCTCTGGGTGCTGCACTGACCCCTGGACCAGCGACCACTCTGTCGGAGGGATCCTCCATGGGGGTGAGACCAACAGGGAGACCAGGTCAGCATACCGAGCTCTCCTTGGCCAGTCGGGTGCCAGAAGTACCACCTCGGCTCTTTCCTCCAGAAGTTTCCGGATGACCTGCGGAATGATGGGGATGGGGGGAAAAGCGTAAAGCAACCCCTTAGGCCAGATGCAGCGGAGGGCATCTACTCCTTCCGCCCCCTGAGTTTGATACCGGGACAGAAACCTGGCCAGCTGGGCATTCCCCAGGGTGGGGAAAAGGTCCATTATTGGCTGACCGAACCGACCCACAAGTTGGCGGAAAATATCTGGGTGCAAACTCCACTCAGAATGGTCTATCTGGTTCCGGCTGAGCCAGTCTGCCCTGATGTTGTTTACCCCAGAGATATGTTCAGCAGAGAGAGACAGTAGGTGTTGCTCTGCCCATAGCCCCAACTGCATGGCCTCAGACATCAGCTGTCCGGACATGGTCCCACCCTGTCTGTTTATGTGGGCCTTGGTGGCCACATTGTCAGTAAGGACCATTACATGAGAGTTTTCCAGAAGAGGCCTGAACTGCTGCAGGGCAAGGAACACAGCACATAGTTCCAAAACGTTTATGTTGAGGGTTGTCTCAGTTAATGACCATGTGCCCTGTGCCACCTGCTCCTCCACGTGTGCCCCCCCCAACCCGATAGGCTGGCATCGGTGGTGACTATGATTTGTCATGGGGGAAGGAAGCAGGTGCCCCTGTTGATTGCAGAGGTGGTCCACCAAATCAGTGACTTCCTGACTGAGGGCTGGAGTCTCACTTTGACTGGGGAATGGGCTCTTCCCTGACGCTGGTAGGGGAGAAGGAGCCCTTGGAGGTCCCTGGAGTGTAAGTGGGCCCATGGGACAATATGAATGACGCATCACCACCATGGACCCCATTGACCTAGCTTGGACATCCGCTTGAGATGCTGATGATTGAGCAGCAGGTTGATTTTAGCTTGTGGGTGGAGCTGTCTGGAGTGTGGGGCTATCTGGTTCCAATGCCAGAGGGAGCTAATGATAATTCCCTGCATCCAGGGAACTCCTGTCCCCTAGGTTCCCCTTCCTGGGGGATGCTAGGTAGGAATGAGTAGGGTAGAGTACTCTGGATTGGGTAATTTCCTTTGTAAAAAGCATCATTTTAAAACTCAACTCCAATTTACAAATCATGTTCTCTTTGTCTTAAAGTTCAGTTCATGAAAAACTGATATTTTCAAATACTGGAAAAAATTGATAGTTTGTATATAGTTATATACATTGTATATAGTTCCAGTTATGCTGGGCTCACAGACTCCAGAAAAAAGCTTGGTTTTGAACTGTTACTGGAGTGAATGCTCACTGGGCTGATTTGTTCCTTTTATGTGAGATCAGTAACTTACTACTTCTAAATTCTGCTGAAAGCCCTTGTTCAAGCCATTTTTAAAATATAGATAGAATCTTCATTCTAAGTTGATATGTTTGGCTTGTTATTGTGATATATGAATACCTGAACATGCTTTAACAGGTACTCCTGAGGCAGACCTACAGACAGCTAGTCTGAATTTTTGTCAGCTTAATTCGAATAACAGTATCCATATTTATCAAAGGCCTCTGCCAACAAGGTAGGCCTCAAAAAGGCCTGGGTAAATTAGTAGGTCCAAACAGTCACTTAAAATGGCCACCGCCCTTAAATGAGGCCAACAAGATGGCATTTGCCCTTAGTTGGTCTTTCAAAATGGCCACTGCCCATATTAGGTCTTAAAAATGGCCGCCGGCAAGAAAGGGCATCCAAAATGGCTACCACCCTTGATGTGGCTTCAAAATGGGCTCTGCCCACTTTTGGTATTTGAAACAAAATGGCCACGCCCTTAGTGCCTTCAATTCTGAGGGCAATTAAAATGGCTGCCACCTTATGGGAGGCTTCAAGATGGTCACCGGCACTCTCAAAGGCTGCCTGCACACTTACCTGGCTGAAGACAAGCAGAGCGATGCAGAGAAGCTCAAATGGAAGCAGACAGCCCAGGCACCAGAGACAGGTACAGACAGGGCCTTGGATCAAAGGAACCTTGCCAGATTGCTGGCTCTTATCAGCCCTTGCACAGAAGGCAAGTTAAGTAAAGGAGGCCTCAAAAGAAAAAAGAAAAAGAATTTTTTTTTTGTTTTGAAGTGGGTGGTCCTGTGTAATTCAAAATGGCAGCCACCCACGAGGCACTCCTAAAATGGCTGACTGTCTCCTGAGGCAATTAGTTCCAGCAGAGAAAAGAGTCTGCTAAGGCCTAGCCACTAACTGTCAGTTTCTGGGTCCCCTGGAGTAATGTGGATGGCAGAGATCATCTTGCCTGGGAGGGAGGGCAACAGGTTCAGTGGAGCCGAAGTTTGGCGCAGAACTAGCTGTGCTAAGTCCAATAGACTGTCTCTCCATTCCTGGGACAGGTACACCTTACACTCCAGTGAGTCAATAATGGCCCCCAGATGAACGATTCTGGTGGAGGGAATGAGTTGGCGCTTGGTCCGATTGACCAAGGAACCATGATGAGTGAGGGTAGTGAACACCACCTGGACATCTCTCTCAGCCTGAGAAGGAGAGGCAGAGGAGATGAGGATGTCATCCAGGTAGCACTGGACCCTGATGGGAATAGACCGTAGGTGGGCGGTCAGGGCAGCCAGAACCTTGGTGAATACCCTTGGTACCGAGTTTAGGCTGAATGGAAGTGCCCCATATTTATAATGCACCCCTGCATAGCACAACCATAAGTATTGGTGGTGAGATGGCCGAATTGGGATGTGGAAGTAAGCCTCCGAGAGATCTATGGATGTGAGTAGATCTCCCTTCAGAACACTTGCCAGAATTGATTGCAGGGTGTGCATTTTGATTTTGTTATGGCTGATGGCAGCAGCCATGTGGTCCTGTGCTTCCCTGGATTGAAGGGGATCCCCCCTGGTGACCTGTCTCTTGCGCCCCTGAGTGGGACCCTCGATGACCGGCTGGGGACCCCAGACCTCAGGTTCAGCTCTGCCCAGTGAAACGTTGTCCAGAGACAGCGTGTCAGGTGATTGAGCTGGGTGCTGGCTACGGTTCTGTGTTGGAGCAGATAGCGAAGCCCGATGGCTCCCTGAGGCTGGCTGACCAGATGACTTTGCTGAGGCCTTGGACTTGTGTGGTCTGGCCGTCTGGTCTGGGGATTGTGCCCTAAGGGGAGAGCGATCCCTAGATGGGGAGGATTGGGTGGCCCTTGAGGGGCTCCTGTCCTCTGTATTGGCCCTGTGAGACTTTGTCTTGGCCTTTGCCTTTGATGGCTTGTCTGCCATTGCTTTCCCGTGAGAGGAAAAAAGATAAGAAAGGAGAGGGAACAAAACAGGTCACAAAGGCTTTTGGCCCTGTGGGTGTGTCTGAGTGAATCCAAAATGGCGGCCAGCCATGAGGTCTATTCAAAATGGCGGCCGCCTCCCCATGAGGTAAGTATGCCCAGGGCTGACCTCCCTCTGGGGCTCACCAGACCCCTCAACCCCTTTGGGGACCCCCTCGGGACACAATAGTGGCTTGGAGGGGGTGTTTTACCCTCTCTCAATAGGTAGATGCAGCAGACGTTTGTTTCAGGCCTCCTGAACGGCCGCAAGCAGTTGTGACAGGAAAGGCTCCCTCAGCTCGCAGAGTCAGTCAGCAGCAGTCCATCCTCTTCCGAAGGCTCGTAGGCTGCTGCTGTTTAGCGAGGATGGCTCCAGACCCCCTGTCTCGCCACAAGTGGCTTGCAGGAAGGGCTGACAGGCAGGCAATCGAGTTTTAAAGGTCTCAGCCGAGCTGTGGGTCAAGGCTCCGATCGGCAAGTCTCTTAATTTGTTGACCTCTCTGCCTGTTTTTGGAGGTTTATTTGCCTTATAAGAGATAGTTAACCCCTTAGAATTGGGGGACTACTCGTTGGACCGCTAATTGCGCTTATTAAGGAACAGAATTAAGGCCAAATATGGGCAAGTAGAAATTGTTCAAATGCAAATAGAGCCCAGGCCTGCGCAAAAACTGTCACGAGGCAGTGAGTAAGGCCTTCCTCACGCGGTCATCCAGGATATTCGGCAAATAAGCTTGCCAGCCTCGTGCAGAGCCCAATTATAGGTGGTGACAGGGGTCACCACAGTCCCAGGAGGTCAAATTTGGGACTGTTCCCACTCCCTCCAGGCCGGAAAAGGATGTTATTTCAAAGGTGGAATTAATTTGCTGATGGATTGGGCCTCGGCTGGAGGGGCGAGCAGCAGCAGGCCTAAGGCCTAGCTGCCTCTCCCAAGGCTAGAGAGCGATGGTACCTGGGGCTCGTTAGGAAACTTACAGTTCAGGATTCCAAGATTCAGCAACAATTAAGGATAGATACTTGAATTTTTGATGAAAAAGGCACTAGTCGTTGGCTATGACTGAGTCAAAAGAGGGGGAACTAGGCCTAGAGCCACCTTTTATACTTTTCCAGACTCAGTCACCATTGGCTAGAAGGCTGTGCCAATACCCAATCTTGGCGGCTAGCTCCACCCACGATGGAGAATATACATTTGTCAAGAATCATGAGGTACAACACTTAGTGGTTGTCATAGGGTTCAAATAAGCAATCAGGAAACAATCAATATTAATATAAATTGTAAGGATACAAGCAACAAGTTACAGTCATACAATCATAAGTGGGAGGAGATGGGTGATAGGAATGATAAGAAAAACTAATAGTATAAGTAATTTATATATAAATAGTAATTTAGTCACCCTGACTCTACCCCGAATTAAGGGATTGGGGTCATTAAAAAAAACTGTATATTTAACTACACCAATTTTGCAAAGTGGCTTGAGAAAAAAAAGTGCCTAAAAAGATTAAATTAAAAATAGCATAAACAAAATCTTTAAAAAAAAAGATCTTCACATTTGCACACATACAAGCACACACTCAGAGTAAAACAGTAAGTTGAACAATCACTTAAAGCTGACACTAAGCAGTGGATCCAAAAGCATTAATTAAAAGTCTCCACTGCAGCATGAATAGAGTGTCAATATTAAAAAGCCTGAAGGAATAAATCCATCTTTTCCCAGTGCTGAAAAGACAATAAAGTAGGCATCAAGGTACTTTAGATGCCTCTCTAGTAGGATATTTCACAAATTAAGGACTTGAAAGCCATGCAGAAGAAGAAAAATGCTTTCTGGGATGGCATCAAAATTTCAAGCTTGACTTTTCCACGTAGTTTCTTTCTCTTTGCAGACACATTATGCATAGACTTGCACAGTCTCTTTTTTGTATATCAGAATTCATGTAGTTATCTTTGGATTCTAGCATGAAGTGGTTTTTACAAACAGTGGAAAGATTCAGCTACAGATTGTCCCATTTCTTTTTTCACCAGAGAAATAAAAAAAAATACAGCATAGGCAAAAATGTGGATCATATCTTCATGTGACTTTTTTCCTTCTCACACCTTTATATAACATATACGTAGATCCATTGAACAGCAATATATAAAAAATGGGGAAGAAAATCATGCTCAATAGGCAGCTGAATACCAGAGGAATTGAATGATATAAAGAATGGGGAAATACCACTCTCTGCTGACAAATAGAACCTATTGAAACCAGGGACAGGAAGAAGAGCTTGCTACATGCAATGCTTATATTGAATGCTAACCAGAAGCAAGAAAGTCACACACTTGTGACAGATCCCCAAAGCTTTATTGAGCTGCTTCAGTGCATGTACAAAAAAACAACCACAACAAGCAAGGTTTTCAGTCAAGAAATCCAGTGGCATTTAAAGAAGGTAGCATTATTTATTTTATTTATTTATTTGTCAAACATGTATAGGATAGTAGTAGTTTATATAAACATAAGTAAAAAGTAATGATAAAAGAAGACAATAGGACAGTAGGACAGGGACGGTAGGCACAGTGGTGCGCTTATGCACGCCCCTTACAGACCTCTTAGAAACGGGGAGAGGTCGACTATAGACAGTCTAAGGTTAAAGTTTTTGGGGTTTGGGGAAGAAACCACAGAGTCAGGTAGTGCATTCCAGGCATTGATCACTCTGTTGCTGAAGTCGTATTTTCTGCAGTCGAGTTTGGAGCGCTTTACATTTAGTTTGAATCTATTACGTTCTTGTGTATTGTTGCGGTTGAAGCTGAAGTAGTCATTAACAGGAAGGACATTTTGGTATATGATTTTATGAACTACATTTAGATCAGATCGGAGGCGACGTAGTTGTAAATTGTCTAATCCCAGTATTTCAAGTCTGGTGGAATAAGGTATTTTGTTGTGAGCAGAGGACTGAAGGACTCTTCTTGTGAAATATTTCTGGACTCTCTCGATTGTATTTATGTCTGATATGCAGTGCGGGTTTCAGACAGGTGAGCTGTATTCCAGAATTGGTCTAACAAATGTTTTGTATGCTCTGGTTAGCAATGTAATGTTGCCAGAGAAGAAGCTCCGTAAGATTAGATTAACAACTCTTAGTGCCTTTTTGGCAATGTTGTTACAGTGGGCTCTAGCACTTAGGTTGTTGGATATGAGTACTCCAAGGTCTTTGACAGAGTGAGGGTCTGAAGTATCTGACAACTACCTGAAAGAAGTAGACAAGCACACTCTCAGTCTGTAGGTTTAGTAGGGTTAATACAGCGAGAGAAACTTCACACACTGATAGATCTACTTATTTATTTATCTATTTTAGAATCTCACAGTTCCCTGATCAAAGCCAGTATAAACTGGAGAAACAAGGAGAGGGTTCTAGATACTCCAAGTTATCAGGATCCTTCAAACCCAAAGCTTTACAATCAGTGGTCCTGGGGGCTACATGACCCACCTTCCCACAAAAAGCCTCGAATGTCATCCCAGCAACCTCCAGAATTTATTAACATATGACTGAAGAGGGCATTATTAAGCTGTGATTTAATATCTACTATATTTATATAGTAGACATAAAGGTAAAGGTTTCCCATGTCTAAGTCATGTTCGATTCTAGGAGATGGTCTCATCTCCGTTTCTTAGCCAAGGGAACCAGCATTGTTTGCAGATATTTATTTGGTCATGTGTCTAGCATGACTATATGCCGAGGTACACAGAACATTGCTACCTTTCCACCAAAATGGTACCTGTTTATCTACTCGCATCTGCATGCTTTAGAACTGCTTGGTGGGCAGGAGCTGGGGCAGGTAACAGGACTCGCCCTATTGCTGGGTGCTCAGGTCTCGAACCTGGGCTAATGATTTTCCAGCCAACAGATCCAGTTTCTTAACCATTGAGCCGTTGAGCCACTCATATACTATAGTAGACATACTATCTTCTATATTTATCTACTATAAATCACTCTACTAATAAAACACCATATGGTTATTTCTATTTGAAATTAAAGGTATAGTATAACAGATAAATTGTACATACATTAGTATGTGCACAGACATCAAGATTTGGCTCAATGTCATAACCCATAGCTTCAGAAATAGTCTGATTACACCAGAGAAATGAGTGTATTGTCTGATATAATCTTTATGCCTGAGTTAACTTAACAAAGCACTTCATTATTTTCATAGCTATCTCTGTTCCCTTGATCACCCTGTTCTTTTGAAGTAGAGTAGGATAAATATTGTAATCAAGTTTTTGAACAAAGGGCATTCATAAAAAATGTTGATGCTTTTGTTTAATGTAATGGTCCAGATTGTCAAGAGTTTTTTGCAAAGTTACAATCACGTGAGTCAGAATGTTCAAATGATTTCCTTGAAGAATTTAGTAAGAGAATTGTAGTAAATATTAAAAATAGAAGATATAATGAATGAGAATAGGAGAGAAAAGTAATATAAATTACATTCATTAAATGAGGACTAAGCATTTTGTATCAAAAAATAAAAAGGAAAAAAGGTTAATTTCACCTCTACAATCTCAGTGTAGAATGACTACTGAGAATAGCTTTCTGAGCCACATACAGCAAATTATAATAAAAATAATCATATCCAAATTGAGTTGGCCATAGTTCTTTCTCAACTAACACACTATAATCTAATATTTTCTCCAGAGTTCCGATCTCTATACCAGTTGTCCAAGAAGATTGTTTTTCTAAGAGTACCTCGGAGTTCTACAGAGAGCAATTGGGGTAGTGCTGTACCAAGTGGTACAGTGTTTTTTGAAGGTGTCAGATCTACCTGGCTTGGCTTGGGGGGGCCTCACAGGCATCCAGCCATAAAAAGAAGAAGGGGGAAGGATGAAAGATGAAAGGGCAATAAATCTTTGTGTGTATGTGATAGGAAATAGGGAGGGGGGGAATAACAGGTAAGAAGGAGCAGAGCAGCTGGATCCTGTTTGTACCAGTATCTCATGGCCAGGCACCCTGAGAAATATGTGGATTACCCCCAAACATCTAAGAATTCTCAAAACATCTTAGCGAGCTCCTGTTGGCTGGAAACAGATGGCGGGGATGGGCTGGGGGACAAACCTACACTTTATTTTTGTATCCAGTAAGGCATTTGATAAAGTAGACCATAACCTACTACTAGATAAAATAGAAAAAATGTGGGTTAGACAGCCTCATCAGATTTGTAACTGGCTGACCAACTGCACTCAACGTGTAGTCCTCAATGGAACTGCATCTACATGGAGGAAAGTATGCAGTGGGGCATACTTTCCTCCACTCCAAACACAAGGCTCTGTTTTAGGCCCAGTACTCTTCAACATCTTCAACATCTTCATCAATGACTTGGACGAGGGGATAGATGGGGAACTCATCAAATTTGCAGATGACACCAAGGTAGCAGGAATAGCCAACACTCCGGAAGATAGGCCTAAGACACAGAAGGATCTTGATAGACTTGAACATGGGTGCTATCTAACAAAATGAAATTCAATGATGAAAAAAGTAAGGTTCTACATTTAGGCAAGAAAAACAAAATGCACAGGTACAGTATATGTGGTACCTCGCTCAATAGTAGTAACTGTGAGAGGGATCTTGGAGTCCTAGTGGACAACCATTTAAATATGAGCCAGCAGTGTGCAGCAGCTGCCAAAAAAGCCAACACAGTTCTAGGCTGCATAAGCAGAGGGATAGAATCAAGATAATGAGAAATGTTAATATCACTTTATAATGCCTTGGTAAGGCCACACTTGGAATACTGCATCCAGTTTTGGTTGCCACGATGTAAAAAAGATGTGGAGACTCTAGAAAGAGTACAGAGAAGAGCAACAAAGAGGATTAGGGGACTGGAGGCTAAAACATATGAAACATATGAAACTAAAACAGTTTCAGGAACTGGGTATGTCTAGTTTGATGAAAAGAAGGACTAGGAGACATGATAGCAGTGTTCCAATATCTCAGGGGCTGCCACAAAGAAGAGGGAGTCAAGATATTCTCCAAAGCACCGGAGGGCAGGACAAGAAGCAATGGGTGGAAACTAATCAAGGAGAGAAGCAATCTAGAACTATGGAGAAATTTCCTGACAGTTAGAACAATTAATCAGTGGAACAGCTTGCCTCCAGAAGTTGTGAATGCTCCAACACTGGAGGTTTTTAAGAAGATATTGGATAACCATTTGTCTGAAGTGGTGTAGGGTTTCCTGCCTAGACAGTGGGTTGGACTAGAAGACCTCCAAGGTCCCTTCCAACTCTTCTGTTATTCTGTTATTCTGTTATTCTGTTATTCTGTTATTCTGTTATTCTGTTATTCTGTTATTCTGTTATTCTGTTATTCTGTTATTCTGTTATTCTGTTATTCTGTTATCCAGCAAGCGAGGTACTTTCAGAGCTGGCTTAATTTTACTGCAACCACAACTCCTAGTAAAAGTACCCTTTGCTTTAACCAAATGGAGTCAAAGGTTTTTCTTTCCGTAGGCAGTGGTGGGATTCAAATAATTTAACAACCGCTTTGGCCAAAGTCAGATTGGCTGTTTTGGGAGGCGTGGCCCATCTCTGTCCTCCAGCTTCGCCACACATGTGGGACGAGCCTCCCGCAATGGCCAACCTGACGCTGAACCAGTTGTTAAATTACTCACCCGCCGCTATCAAAGGTGATCCTGGGTGCTGCCCTGCAATGGAGAAATGGGAATGGAGCGGCTGGCACAAAGGAAGGAGGAGGATCAGGGAGAAGAAATAGGGAAAGTTGCCTTCTCCTTCATGCTGGCTGCTCCGTTGCCCATTTCTCCATTGCAGCCGAGTGCAGGGCCCAGGATCCACTTTTATAGCTGGGGTGGTGGTGGTAATTTAACAATTAGTTCACCTGAACCAGTGAGAACCTGCTAAATCCCACTACTGTCCGAAGGGATTGGATTGTGGCAGGTCTGACAGAAGGTACAGATTTAGATGCAAGCTAAATAAGTTTGGTCTTATTTCAGAAAGGGGTGGTCTGAAACTCTCCAAATAATCTCAGTTTGGGATTTGTCCAAATCTAACACATGTGTGTAATGTACATGATGTTCTTAAAGCTGAAGGGATAACAATTTAACATATTTCCATTTGGGGGTTTTTTGATTGTTTTTTTGTTTAAAAATGAAGGTTATTTGAAACTGTTTCTTCAGGACCATGAAGTGACATTTGTGATGACCATTTCTATATACATACAAAAGAGAGTTGTTGTACAGGTGTAGCATTAATTAACTCTTTGATGTTCTGAATTGATCCAACATGTCTCTGTAGCACATTTGTAAAGTTTTTACATGCCAATTTAAAAGCACAATTGAGCCTTTCTCCTGCTCTTCCTACCATATGAGAATATTGGAAAAAAACTTCATGTACATTACCATATTATGAGATTCCAGAACAAGTGCCCCATGTACATTTATTTATTTAATAGATTTGTATGCTGCCCAACTCCCAAAGGGACTCTGGGTGGCTCACAGCATATTAAATACAAAATCTAAAAAACAGTTAAAAAATTTAAGAACAAGATTAAAATAATATAAACAATTAAAACATTTAAAAGCATTTAAAAACAAACAAACCACAATTTAAAAACCCAGTGATGCACTCATGGGGCCAAGAATAATCGATGTTATATTAAAATCATTGGCCCCAGGCCTGTTGACAAAGCCATGTTTTTAATGCTTTTCTGAAGGCTGGCAGGGCGGGAATTATGCGGATCTCGGGGAGTAGTGTATTCCAGAGAGCCAGTGCCACCACAGAGAAGGCCCTCATTCGTGGGCCTGCCAGCCGACATTGTTTGGCTGATGGGACCACCAGCAGACCAACTCTGTGGGCTCTAATCGGTCTTAGGGAGGTATGTTGGAGAAGGCGGTCTCGGAGGTAAACTGGTCCTAAGCCATGTAGGGCTTTAAAGGTAATCACCAACACATTGAATTGCGCTCGGAGCCCTATGGGCAGCCAGTGCAGTTCGTGAAGGATGGGTGTCACATGGGTGTATCTAGGGACACCCATCACCACATGCGCTGCCGCATTCTGCACTAGCTGCAGTCTCCGAACGTTCTTCAAGGGTAGCCCCATGTAGAGTGCGTTGCAATAGTCAAGGCGTGAGGTAACAAGGGCATGAGTGACTGTCAGTAGTGCCTCCCGATCCAAGAAAGGACGCAAGTGGTGCACAAGACAGACTTGTGCAAAGGTCCCTCTGGCCACAGCTGTTAGATGTTGGTCCAATTTTAGCTGTGGATCCAGAAGGACCCCCAAGTGGTGCACCCGTTCTGAGGGGATCAAATCCCCCCCCCAGAACCAAGGAGGGACAGATGTCAAAGTCCTTAGGAGGCAACATCCAAAGCCACTCGGTCTTATCTGGGTTGAGTTTGAGCCTGTTAACCCCCATCCAGACCCTTACAGCGTACATTGGTCTTTAAATGTGAGCAACATAAAATGTACATTATAGTGGTTTTAGATTATTTGCCTGTCTAGTTCTTTATTTATTCCTCATGATAATGGCTCTCCAGAGGCTCAGGAAGAAGTCTGCTTTACTTGACCTTGTTAATTGGTCATGCCAGAAACTGAACCTGGGATTATTTGCATGCAAAACATGTGCTTTTTCTCTAAGCTACACTATGATCAGGGAGCAGAGTATACAGGTCACAATGCAGACTTCTGGGCAACTGTCATGTTTACTTTCACTTCTGAGCTCATGGCTCTCACCAATGAGATAAATATGGCTCTCCTCTATTGTCACTATACTTTTAAGAACCTGTTACATGAGTTGGTGTTGTTTAAGACTGAGTAATTCCCATGAGAAGATGTCTTGTCTGATTTAGATTTGGGTTCAGACTATCATAGCTGGCCTTTACAAACCTTCTGGAGCCAAAATAACTACTTTATATAGTCCAGCACTTTTACAGAAATTGGCCAATGTTTATTTATTTAAAGAATTTATAGCTGGATCTTCATCCCAAAATGAAAGTTAGTTTGGTAATTATGAACAATCACGATATGTAAACATTATATAGAAAACCCTATACATTTCTAAATATGTTAGTGTATAATCAGAAAGCCCTACCAGATATTATGTCAGTGAATAAATGTCTAAAGTGAGAATAGTCCCAATAAAATTAGAAAGGGGGAATGGCTAATCACATGCAAGTGTTCACATCTTGAGCATTGGTACCTACAGAAGAAAGCTCTGTATGTGTGGATGTTGAACCTGTTTGCTGCTACCAAGAATACCTGGCCTTTTTTGGATGGTCAAAAGGAACCTGGACTGCTACTTTGAGAACTAGTCCTAACTTCAATACTATTGAATTTCTGTCAAGGGAAGCATCCATCCAAATGCTACCATGTTGGAGTGAGAATAAATCTCATAGAGGCGATTTGGATCTTTGCTTGGAATTCAGACAGTTAGAAATAAAGCCGAGATTAAAAGTCTAATAGAGAATATTTATTTCGGTACAAAAACAATAAATCTTGAATAATTACATTTTTGCTAAGAAAATGCGGCCGTCCCGGTCAAGAGCCAAGTCAAAGAGAATAATGGTGGATCAGGAATGTGGACATGTGGACAAGATCATATCACGTGTTCTGCTTGTATTGGAATGTACCATAATATTAGAATAGGGATGCACCACCCTGCATATACATACAACTGACAATATTCACACCGTGACAATTTCACTGCATGCCATTGTCCTCAACATATAGTGCTTGGGCCAGAATACAAAACAAAAACTATATGTATGCCAATAAAGAATTCTATTCTATTCTATTCTATTCTATTCTATTCTATTCTATTCTATTCTATTCTATTCCATTCCATTCCATTCCATTCCATTCTAAACATGAGTTAGGCTAAAATCATTCAAGACTTTAAAGCTGAAGCCCTGGCGAATGCGCACCCACTCATACTTGCTTAATAAAAGCTAAAGATTCTTGGGCAAGTTATTATCTTTCAGGGATAATAGGGATGCGTTGGCATGAGGAATAAACTAGGAAAAAAATGTTTTATACACAGAGGCCTTCCTCCCACATATGCACACCTACTGTACTAGCAAATATTATTTTGAGAAAGAATTCTAAACAATGCACAACAGATTATTCTATTCCTCGCACCCCTAGTCTTAGGGGAAACATGGACATATTTCCAAGCATTTGAGAGGCGGGGGAAAGCTAGAATGTTAATGGATTCCATTTTCAAACACCTTTATTCTCTGTGATGACAGATAGCTCAGATGTTATTATGTTGCCAGCTACTTTTGGAGGTTAACAGTTTAGGGACACATTTTGCTTGCAAATTGTCAGAACGATTAAGTTGCTGTGTTTGCAAGGAATTTAGCTGAACAAGAAAAGCTTTGAGCTTACCCTCTTTAATCACAGAAATAATCCCTTAGCTATTGATATCTGGTTGCCCTTATGATACACAAATCATTGTATCATAGACCGAAAGAATGGGGGAAGGGGAGCATTCTTCTACCACTCAAACTTCTGAGACATGGTTGTAAAGAAAGGTACTATTTTTTTTTCTATTTCATTCCCGAGCCAAAAGATTAATATAATCTTTTAGGATTTTTCAGGATTCCTCCACCCCCAAAAAAGTGAACTGGTAAGGTAGACCACTGGTTCACTAGGGAAATCTATGGAAGTTATATAATGATTCCTGAAGATCAGCCAATACAATATATTATTTTGTTGTTGGGAGTTGGGCGGCATATAAATTTAATAAATTAAATTAAATTAATTACATTAAATAAATAGTTACTTAGTGTTAGTAGCATAATTCTTGCCTCTTATTAGAACTGTCAGATCTGAGCTGCAAAACTCCAGACAACCAGTAGATAGCAGCCAAGAGTGTTGGCAAAACTCCAGACAACTAGTAGATAGCAGCCAAGCAAACTCAACATCTGGAGTGTTGCTTCCCTCATCCTCTTTTGATACATTCCAGGGGTGAAATCCAGCAGGTTCTGACGGGTTCTGGAGAACCGGTAGCGGAAATTTTGAGTAGTTCAGAGAACTGGCAAATGCCACCTCTGGCTGGCCCCATAGTGGGGAGGGAATGGAGATTTTGCAGTATCCTTCCCCTGGAGTGGGGAGGGAATGGGGATTTTGCAGTATCCTTTCCCTGGAGTGGGGAGGGAATGGAGATTTTGCAGTATCCTTCCCCTGGAGTGGGGTGGGAATGGAGATTTTGCAGTATCCTTCCCCTGGAGTGGGGAGGGAATGGAGATTTTGCAGTATCCTTCCCCTGGAGTGGGGAGGGAATGGAGATTTTGCAGTATCCTTCCCCTGGAGTGGGGAGGGAATGGAGATTTTGCAGTATCCTTCCCCTGGAGTGGGGTGGGAATGGAGATTTTGCAGTATCCTTCCCCTGCCATGCCCACCAAGCCATGCCCACCAAGCCACGCCCACAGAACCGGTAGTAAAAAAAAATTGGATTTCACCACTGATACTGTATATTCAGTATGACGAAGCAGTTAGCTCAATCTGCAGCAACCTGCTATTGAGATGGCTTCCCATGCTTTTTGGACCAGTGGCTACATTCTGATTTTAAGAAGAAAATTATGTGTACCTTCATGAAGAGCAGCAATTAAGGGCCCTTGCCTTTGTATAAAATGCCCATCATTGATTAATGTAATTTTGTGCTTTCAAATCAGTTTTGATTCCTGCTGACTGCCTCCAGTTTTCTTGGCAACATTTTCTGAAGTGTTTTGATACGTCTTTCTTTCTAGAGCTGTAAAAGAGATACTGAGGTCCAAAGTCACCCATCTGGCTGTAAGCCCAAGGCAGGACTGAAACTCATGATCTTCTGGTTTCTTTTCATTGATTTGCCAGAAAAGGAACTGGTGAGATTCTTTAATTCTGTATTCGTTAAGAATGAAATTATAGTGCCCACTACACAACAAAGCTTAATTGCTAAATTTAAGCCAACCAGTATTTTTCAAATCTAACCTATCTGAAATCATAAAGATATTACATGAGAGCAGTAAGGTAGATACAGTACCTTTCTGAAAGAATGGCTCAAAATGGCCTGACAGGTTGATCTGCTGATGTATTATTATTATTTATCATGATGACCACCAGCAAATACATTTTAAAAATTGTCCTTCCAGTTTCAGAGTGGCATAGGATGAGAAGGGCCTATGCCAAATGAAAACAGACAATTTTTAAAAAGTTAAAAATGCTCACAGGATTGCTGTTGAAAGACACCCTCATTTTGAAAGAAATAGCAAAGCTACCCAGAGAGCATACCGTATTTTTCGGAGTATAAGACGCACCGGAGTATAAGACGCACCTTAGTTTTTGGGGAGGAAAATAGGGGAAAACAATCTGCCTACCAGGTATTCATCTGGCTAGCATCCTTAGTCTGGTCAACTTCAGCACATTATTTTATCTCCTGGTTAGGACTTAAAAAAACCTTCTTCTGAGAGAGTAACAATGAAAGAGCCTGCAAGCCAGTAAGAGCTGGGAAGATAGTTAGCACCTGGTTAGGGTTAAAAAAAATCTTATTCGGAGCAGCTTCAGCACATTATTTTATCTCCTGGTTAGGACTTAAAAAAACCTTCTGAGAGAATAACAATGAAAGAGCCTGCAAGCCAGTAAGAGCTGGGAAGATCGTTAGCACCTGGTTAGGGCTAGAAAACAACTTCTTTGGAGCAAGTAGAGCAATGAAAAAAAAAACCTGCAAAGACTTAGGGCTGGAAAAACATTCTTTGGAGAGAGTAACAATGAAAAAGCCTGCAAGGTAAGAGCTGGGAAGATCTGTTAGCACCTAGTTAGGGCTGGGAAAAAAAGCTACATTCGAATTTTCAGCCACTTTTAGGGAGGAAAAAGGTGCGTCTTATACTCCGAAAAATACGGTAATTTTAGATTGGGATACACTGAATCTGCAGATTAAGTGGGTGACACAAATTGAAATTTACAATCCGCAAATTGAAAAAAAGGAAGCAGATTTTAGAGGTTGGCTTATTGTACAGGAACAGAGAGAATTTAGCAAGAATACAGAGTTACTTTCAGGTAACTGGATTTCCTGAATTAAACAATTTGGCTGGTTCCATTGCATCTGATTATAGAACTCCTGAGGACAGTAAGCCAATTCTGTCAGCCAACCTATCCTTGTGATTTGTCAGTCTCCTGCAGAGTCTCCCCAGATCCTCATTTCCATACCTAAAGCAGTTTCTTTGAATATCTGCAGTTCGTTTTGTTTTTGTTCCAACTCACACTTTGTGTTCTGCAACCCACAACAGGATAATTGAACAGAAAAAGCTGATGATGATCTCTTCTACGATAATGAGCACCCAGGCATTTTCTAAATTATGTCCCTGCTCCATGGACTCACTAGGATGACATACATCGGTCAATGTTTTTCTATTTTGTAACTTTGGCCTTAGCTAGCTGATCTAAAGGCAACTGAAATCTCATAAAGAACTAAGACTTTTAAATAAAATATCTAGAAATATATAGCTGTCTATAAAGATATCTGAATTGTACATGCAGATCTTGGAAGACTGTTGTTTCTACTAGTGCTCCTAATTGTCTTATCCTGCTGCATGAGCTAATTCCCAAATTAAAAAAAAATATAGATGCATGTGCAACACCAGATATTTTTCCAAGTTGTGCAAATGGAACAACTTGAGAGCAAATGAGAAAGTGAGTCAACGATCTAACATTGTTTATGGTCCACAGTTATATGATTCCTCTAAGACTGTTGTAGCCCAGGTAGCACAGTTAGATAATGTTGAGAGATTACCCAACTTTTTCTAGGAACCATCTCAGAAATCTGATAGGAAAATAGAAGCTTAAGCAATGTATGAAGGCAGTGGAAACTTCATTTCTGGATGGTTGGAACAATTTTGGCTTTGATTCAGAAACTGGCTTGGCTAGTATTAATGATTTATCCTCATTTTTGCCAACCTAGTTTCAAAGCTCAGAATATCTCAGGGAACAATGGAATCCAATTAACTCCCCCACACTGCAAGCTTCTTAAGCTTCCCTGTGAGTCCCTGAAGCTGTTCCCCATATGAGCCTTTATGATCCAATGTTTCCCTTTATTCGAAATATAATTAGCACAAGACATGATCAGAAAACCTCTCTGTGAGATTGTCAACCTTCTCTTGTATTTGCAAATGCAGCGTTCCAAACATTGGAATACAACTGTATAAAAAGACTGTGATTAGCTTTTGAGTGACACGCCAGTAGTCTGTAAATGTGAATAGGACCAAAAGTTAACAGGGCCAGGACAAACATTAAAGGTTGATTGAACGTATGTGAAATTAAAAAATAATTTATTAAATACAGTCAGTGTGATTGCTCTCCACCTATTTCTCTTTTTCTCTTTCTTTCAAATTAAAATTATAATTCAGCAGCAACTTTTGGAACAGGTCTGAGACTGGCCCCAAATATTTGAGACCTTGGTTTATGCATTTCTTTACTCATTTTCTTATGTGCTTGTTTATTCACTTGAGACACTGGCTATCAAAAAATTACATGCTCACATTTCCTTGAAGTTGTGAACGTAGCATGCCAAAGAAAACAAAGGAACAGTCAAGGAATAGAACATAAGAATTTCATTTGTAATATTGCTTACAGTAGCAACAACAACAATTTTTACACTGCAACTGTATGCATATTTTGTTGGAAGGGAATGTGAGTGAATGCAATAGGATTGTTTCTAAACGAATATGTACAGGACTGTACAATTATTTCTGGGAATTCTGTTGTTTTCTACCACTAGGTGGCTGCAATGTGGAGGCTTAAAAATGTGTACTTCAATCTGTTCATGTCATGGTTTAACTTTCTGCCACAAGTGCATTGTAAATAATATGTTTAGCATATGAGGTCTCTCCAAGATTATAATATACATACTGACCCCGTGTATAACAAATATTATACACGGTGGCACCCGGAGCCATATCGGAGGGCACGTGAGGCGTTGTCCTATGTCAGCTCCAGCGCGCATGCGCCCGCTGGCAAGCTGATTTTTGGCCTTGGGGAAGGCCATTTTTGCCCTCCGGAGGCTTCAGAGGTTTCCCTGAAGCCCCCGGAGTGAGAAAAATGGCCTAACGGGCAAACCAGAAGTTCGGAAAAATGGACTACCGGTTTGTCCGTTGGGCCATTTTTCACACTCCGGAGGCTTCAGGGAAGCCTCCTGAAGCCTGGGGACAACGAAAAATGGCCTTCAGGAGTCCAGAGGCTTCAGTGAGGCCTGTGTGCATGTGCGGGGGCAGCACGAAGGGTTGTGCGCATGCGTGGGGGGCAGTGTGGGGTGTGTGGGGGGCACATGTGTGGGGGGAGGGCATGGGTGTGGGCACACGCACACCCTTTTGGTACGTGAGCCAAAAATGGTTCACCATCACTGCTATATACTTTCCCCTTTGCAGAGTCCAGGTAGTCCTTGACTTACAACAGTTCATTTAGTGACTATTTGAAGTTAAAATGGCCCTGAAAAAAGTGACTTATGACAATTTTCAGTCTTGCAACCATTGCAGCATACCCATGGTCATGGGATTGAAATTCAGATGCTTTGCAATTAACTCATATTTATGACTGTTGCAGTGTCCCACGATTATGTGATCACCTAAGCTTCCGACAAGCAAAGCCAATGGGAAGCCAGATTCACTTAACAGCCATGCTATTAACTTAATACCTGCAGTGATTCACTTAACAACTGTGGCAAGAAAGATTGTAAAAGGGAGCAAAACTCACTTTACAAGTGTCTCACTTAGCGACAGAAATGTTGTGCTCAATTGTGATTGTATGTCAAGGACTACCTATATTCAAAAGCCTGCTATAAGTCACAGGGGTCTCCAACCTTGGCAACTTTAAGACTTGTGGACTTCCACAATATCATCATTTCCACAGTATCCACAATATCATTTTTCCATTTATTTTATTAAAGATAAAGATCCCATATTCAGTATGAATCAGCCCTGAGACAAGAGAACCAATTAGCCTAAAATATGATCAGCAGCATAATACTCTACAGCAGGGGTCTCCAACCTTGGCAACTTTAAGACTTGTGAACTTCAACTCCCAGGATTCCTCAGCGAGCAAAGCTGGCTGAGGAATTCTGGGAGTTGAAGTCCACAAGTCTTAAAGTTGCCAAGGTTGGAGACTCTGCTAAGAGAAGTAGAGATCATTCTTTTTTCTGGTCTAGAAAGAATGTTATTCCATCTAATCATGACAATGTAAGCTTCCTCCTTTTTCTATGGGGTTCATGATGGCTCAGCCACACCTAAAAAGAGTGGAAGTTGAAACATTCATTGTTCTGACAGAAGCATGAGATCCTTGGGCCAACACTACTGTGCTGAACTGTGGCATCTAATCCCAAGTGGGACAAATTTAAAGTTTCCATTTCACAGAGGAGATGAAATCTGCAGTATTTCTGATACTGCAGCCAGTGTATACAAGGTGAATATGAAAGGAAGGAGATGCCAACATCGTTGTCAAGAATACCTCAGATAGTTCAGGAAGAAACATAGTTGAAGAGCAAACAAGCAGTATGCCTTTTAAATAAATATCCGCTTACTGTCCTTCCCATCTTCAGATTAAAAAAAAAAAGAAGACCACAGAATCAAAGTAGAGTTTAGTGATGGCAATATTATGCTGTTTTGGGTCTGCTGTAAAGAGAAACCAGACAGACAAAACTGGGAGATTTACTTGCCCAATTTTGTCTATGGAGATTCTCAGTCATCCAGGTCACGGTTGTCCCAAAGGTGCTTTTTCAAGAGGCAGCTGGACTTTCTGGTTTTTCTTTGAAGACATTTTGTTTCTCATCCAGAGCTGAAGAAGCTTCTTGGATGGGAAATGGCAGTCAGTTAATGGAAGCATTTTGATAAATAACAGCTAATACTAATGCTTAGTTATAAATATCACTTAATCTCTAGTTGGGCTTCATTTGTAGCGAAGGTTAAAAATAAGTTGGCATTCAGACAAAGCTGAAATACCTTAAGATATGTGCTGCTTTATAGCTTGGTCACAAAAATACCAAATGATCTGGCTGATATTTCAGTGGAACTAAAGGAGATTAATATTCATTCTTCCAGGACACATTCATTGAGAGAGACTAATAAAACTTACAAGTACGATGAGCCTTGTATCACGTCTGGGGATTTGGGAGTGGGTTTGGAAGAATGAGAGTCTCACCCTGAGAGTCAGCTTGCATTAAAAGTGTGATATTTACTCTACATGCTCCAGGGCTGCATAGTGGTGTGTTCCAGCTGTTGTTGCTTGCTCACTGAAAGCATTCTGGTAAAAATGTCTCTTTGGATATCAGAATGCTTTCTCATTTGTTGCAGACCCTATTGTCTCGGAGCATATGGAAACTTTTCTTTCTTCTCTACACTTTCTAATCCAGACACCCTCATGCCTCCTGTTTAAAACATGTTCCTGTTTCTTTTTAAACATCTTACAGGTTTAACGTCTCATCTGAGACAAACTCAACTAATGGTGACTTCATGGCTCCATCCAAGTCATCTTCTTGGCAGTGATAGAGAAATGGTTTTCTTCCAGAATGGTTTTGTTTTGTTTTAATTTCACCCAGCCTACGGTGCTGGCTTTCCTTGGAAGTCTCAGACATCATACTGCTTACTTTCAAGCCCAGACAAAGTCTAAAACCATTTGAAGTGGTGTAAGGTTTCCTGCATAAGCAGGGGGTTGGACTAGAAGACCTCCAAGGTCCCTTCCAACTCTGTTATTCTATTCTATTCTATTCTATTCTATTCTATTCTATTCTATTCTATTCTATTCTATTCTAGAATACCTCCGGGACCGCCTTCTTCAGCATACCTCCCTAAGACCAATCAGAGTCCACAGAGTTGGTCTGCTAATGGTCCCATCAGCCAAACAATGTCGGCTGGCGGGCTCACGGGCGAGGGCCTTCTCTGTGGCAGCACCGGCTCTCTAGAATACACTACCCCCCGAGATCCGCATTATTCCCACCCTGCCAGCCTTCAGAAAAGCATTGAAAACCTAGTTATGTCGACAGGCCTGGGGCCAATGAATTCAATGCAACATCGAGAACTCTTGGTCCCGTGAATGTAGGAATTGCATGTGGTCTTTAAAATTATTGTTTTTAATGTTTTTAATGCTTTTTTTAATAATTAGTGTTTTTAATTTTTCTTATTTTTTTTTTCATTTTTTTTTACTGATGTTTATTGTTTGCATGTAGATTTCTTATTGTTGTGAGCCGCCCAGAGTCTCTGTGGAGTGGCCGGCGTACAAGTGCGAAAAATAAATAAATAAATAAATAAATAAATAAATAAATAAATAAATAAATAAATAAATAAATAAATAAATAAATAAATAAATAAATAAATAAATAAATAAATAAATAAATAAATAAATAAATATTCTATTCTATTCTATTCTATTCTATTCTATTCTATTCTATTCTATTCTATTCTATTCTAAAAGCTCTTTATAGATGGACATGAGTGCAGAGGGAATATATACTATTGGCATACATTCCTGATGTTTTTTGTTCATCTTTTCCAGGAACACCTGCCCATCATCACAATGAAGCACCACACAGCAGGATTTGGATGCGTGTCTATTTTTATCTATACATCTTTTTAAATAAAAATATGTTTGCAAATTTCAGAAATTAACCAAAGTCATTTGACCAATGTAATAGGAGCTTTGTCTGAAAACAATTAAATACTGGTTATTAGCAGGCTGATGCTAGTCAATAAACCTCAAGGATCAGAAGTGACAAAAAATATCTCCAACATTTATACAGTATCTACAGACCTATCTGGAATTATTGAAATTGGATTTCAGTCCTGTTTGGAACTACTGATACTGAACTATTGGGAAACTATTCTCTAAACTGAATTACAATAATTTCATATGTTTAAAAATAGACTTTTTTAAAACCTCACTTGAGAAATCTGGTAGAGCAAGCAGAGCTTCCAAAAGGTATGTAAAAAATACACTGATTACTACTTTGCTTCAAAGTTCTACCTATAACCTTAAAACCTTAAGATATCACCTGTCCATTTATTGAAATTATTTCTAGGATTTGTGCTTATATGCCTACAGATTTGTATAGCCAGATTCTTGGAGAAGTCTTTTCAGGAAAAAATAAAAGGTATATCTATCAATGGGAAGGACAGAATCATCACCTTCTTTTTGTTAACTTTACTGTTCTCTTGGCAGCCTGGAAGAGAGAAGGTAGAAGGACTATGAGCCACGGTGGCACAGTGGTTAGAGTGCAGTACCGCAGGCTACTTCTGCTGATTGTTGGCTGCCTGCAATTTGGCAGATCAAATCTCACCAGGCTCAAGGTTGACTCAGCCTTCCATCCTTCCAAGGTGGGTAAAATGAGGACCCAAATTGTTAGGGGCAATATGCTGACTCTGTAAACAGCTTAGAGAGGGCTGTAAAGCGGTATATAAGTCTAAGTGCTATTGCTATTGCTAAAGTAGGGTCGTCCTGACCTTAAATGCAGGTACTGTAAGGTAACAAGATTGAAGGCCAGTATTGATAGAGAATCTGAAATCTTTTTTAATAACTTGCCTTAAGGTGAAACCACCAGCTATTCCCCAAAAGCTTTTGTAGCCAATAAAAGATAAAGGTAGCCAGGGCCTTTGCATAATTGATCTCAAACCATAATATTGGTTTTCCTAGAACTTCATATTTGCTGCTTCTTAGTTGCTGATTAAACTATAAATGTCATTTCTCTTTGGCAAGACTTAAAGTGATGGTTTCAACAGCAGCTCAGGTTAGTTTTTGCCTGCCAATGGCTACAACTTGAGGCTCCAATGTAAGTAAACTCCAAAGCACACATTTGCAGATTTAGTTTGCGTCTAGGATTGTTGCGACAATATCAATCTTCTAGGGAGGAGGTATGTTAGGCTTTAAAAGCGCAAAGAGAGGTCTATTGAATTCTTCATTCATTCATGATTCTCTTTAGAATAACATTTCATTAAAATGAAAGCATTAAGAGCATGATAGCTATAACACACCAAACAAAAGTACAGGCTAACTACCGTAAATATGTTTTGAGTCCCCATATTACTTATTCTTAAACAGTTGACTGCTTTGCTTCCTACTTGCACTACATTATTGATAACTGTGTGATATTTTAATCCAAATTCAAATTAAAATGGGAACACGACGGGTTTAAAATATCACTTTCTAATTTCACTACTGATGGATTTCACTGTTTGATTGACACATGGCCTAGCATTTTACCTCAATGCTCGCTTATCCCAGACTGAAACAATACCCAGAAGATCTCAAATCAAGATCCACAATCGAATA
Source organism: Diadophis punctatus similis (assembly GCA_023053685.1). Taxonomy (NCBI): domain Eukaryota; kingdom Metazoa; phylum Chordata; class Lepidosauria; order Squamata; family Dipsadidae; genus Diadophis; species Diadophis punctatus. Next base: position 61,391,568 of record JALIGW010000005.1, read on the forward strand.
GTGAAGGGTAGACAACTTTTGAATATTATTTTTGGAATGACGAATGCCACAGTACTAGAGGTTTATTGGTTGCTATCTTCTAACACTGGCTATACCTTTATAATATATTAAAATGTTAAAAATGATAATTGCATTGCTAAAATGATTCTGCCAGGATTAGATTATCTAATACATGAAATGCTGGGATAAATGCTTGAGTATAAGCAAAAGAAAGACACAATATTATAATGGCTAAATTGAAATAAATACGTAAATGTACACTCACATATACAAAAATGGGGTATAAGAGGAATTGGCCTTTACTTTTCTTAATTATTAAAAACATGAAAAGAAGCTTGGTGCTTTGAATTTTCCACTCAAGTTAAAGCATGCCTACTGAAAGAACTCAGGATGGATTAGAGTAATTATGCACAAATCAAACAGATTCAGGCCCTAGAGGTCCCCAAATCTATGGATACGTGTTTTTTCCCCCATACTTGACAGTGAAAGCATCACTGAGCATTTGTCATGCAATTTAAATCCCTGTAGAGTTATTGTTAATGCTGGACAGAAAATAGGTAAACAGCATTATGACCAAGAAAGGTGGCATATTAGTAATGCAGTGGAGTGAACATTCACTAAATTATGTTTGTGGAATCCAACATCACTAGAGAGATCCAGATTTGTATGGTAAAAGATGATTTGAAGTCTGTGTCGCCATGCATGTAGCAGTTAGAAATGTCTTAAAGCTTTTCCTGGATTTGTATCAGGGGTGAAATTCAGCAGGTTCTGACAGGTTCTGGAGAACTGGTAGTGAACATGTTGAGTAGTTCAGAGAACTGGGTGGGAATGGAGGTTTTTTCAATATCCTTCCCCCAGGAGAGGGGAGGGAATGGGGATTTTGCAGTATCCTTCCCCTGGAGTGGGGAGGGAATGGAGAGTTTGCAGTATCCTTCCCCTGCCATGCCCACCAAGCCATGCCACGCCCACCAAGCCATGCCCACCAAGCCATGCCACGCCCACCAAGCCACACCCACCAAGCCTCGCCACGCCCACAGAACCGGTAGGGAAAAATTTTGAATTTCACCCCTGATTTGTATGGTTGTTTTCTGGTATGTATTTCCAGGAAAAATACATACATGTTTAGTAGAAGGTGTTTCTGACAGTGCTGTTTGAACTAACATGCTCCAAATCATATTTCATCATTCAAATCCAGATCCCTGCACAGTTTTAATGCCTTGATTCATGCAGGGAAAAGAACAGAAGGCAGACCCAAAGCAGACAGATTCATCAATAAGAGGAATTCCATCTGTTAACAATACTTCTGACTTTTACAGATCTATTAAAAGGTTGGTACAAAGCCCATGTATACTGTAGATGCATTGCATTTATCATTGTAACCTGTAACTTCTTGAATAAAACTTATTTGTCTTTTCTGTCCTTACAAATTTGTGTTCAGACATTTTTTAATGGAGGTGGTTTTGCCTCCAGTTGCTTCTGACAACTAAACTCTTTGTAAACCAATATACATATTTTAATCAAAACTGGAACCATTTTTATGAGTTCTCGTAAGTTTATACCTGTTCAATGAGCAATGATAAAATCTATTAAATGTTGGTCTCAACTGCCTTCAGTTTTTCTAACCATTAGTGTGTTCTCCAATGATTCCAATTTTTGCATTATGCTTTCCAAATTATCTAAGCATTAGCTTCACTATTATACACTTCTAGAGAGCAGGGTAGTTTTATATCAGCTAGCACAAAATGAATTGATCTTGTAATCAAAGGAATTCTCAACAGTTTTCTTCCACAACAATTTTAAAGACATTGTGTTTATTTTCCAAGCCTTTCTGATGCTCCAGCTTTTACAACATATGTTACAACTGGGCAGTGGTGAAATCCAATTTTTTTTTACTATCGGTTCTTTGGGCGTGGCTTGGTGGGCATGGTGTGCTTGGTGGGTGTGGCTTGGTGGGCATGGCAGGGGAAGGATACTGCAAAATCTCCATTCCCACCACACTCTAGGGGAAGGATACTGCAAAATTCCCATTCCCTCCCCACTCCTGGGGGAAGGATATTGAAAAAACCTCCATTCCCACCCCACTCTGGGGCCAGCCAGAGGTGGTATTTGCCAGTTCTCTGAACTACTCAAAATTTCTGCTACCAGTTCTCCAGAATCTCTCAGAACCTGCTGGATTTCACCCCTGCAACTTGGGGGGAGGAACATGGTCATGACAATAAGTATTTGCCATCAGTGTGATGTTCATATTTTAATCTTTTTTTCTAGATTTATTTAGTTTTTATTTACTAATCAGATTTATATCACCTCCCATCTCACAGAAAGTGACTCTGGGTAACATACAAAAACCCCAATCCCTATCTCATAGGACTGTCAAAGATGCTTCCTCAAAAGACAACTGGACCATTGTTGTTTTTCCCTTGAGGATGAAGAAGAAAACATTTTGCTTCTCATCCAAGAAGCGGTTCTGGCAAACAGCTATGACCATAATGACTGAGAATCTCCACAGACATTTTCTAATAGGACTCTTTCACATGACCACATTACTGTGTTTTCCTCTGTTTCTTGAGTGAGGGAAGATATGATTTATTTAGTTAGTTAGTTCCCTCATCTTTGTCACATCTTAACAGCAAAATTAGGCAGTGTTGCTGCTCTCCTACAATTTAATGTGGAGTAATTTCAATGAAGGAATGGTGGATTACATGCTATCCTATCCTGTGTCTCTCAGTATTTCCCAGAAGGAAAAACAACCACCAATTAACCTCTGAACATGTGTTACTACAAAATTGGGAGTTCAGGATTTATATTTTGTTATTTATTTATTTAATCTTACCTTGCATTAATTACTGTGTGCATCTTCTGATAGAATGTAAGGAGGATTACTTTGATGGAAATATGCAGGAACCATTACCTAAGCAAAGGGGAGTGAAATGTTCTTTAAACTCTGGGGGAAAAGATAATATTCAGAAGTGGCTCATACAGACAACTCCCTGATTCATTGGATATTAGAAAGTGATAAGATACATACAATCAGGTTAGCAAGATTCTATTATTGTAGTCCATCTCAATAAAGTGTAATTCTAAATTCCCGAGGAGCTGATTTCCTAGTCTTTGAGGTGGATCAAAATGAACTGGAGTATAGAAATAGCCTTGAAGAAGGAATGCAAGAAACTGTACCAGAAGGAGGAGGAGGAGGAGGAGGAGGAGGAGGAGGAGGAGGAGGAGGAGGAGGGGGAGGGGGAGGAGGAGGAGGAGGAGGAGGAGGGGAAAAGAAATTCAAAATAATCCTACCCTGAGTCTATCTGCAATAAGAATCAGAGGGAATGTGCACAGGAAAATTCTGATGGGCTTTCAGGATTTTGTTCTTAAACCTTATAACAATAAAGCAGAAATCCAATAGTCCTCACCATGTCTTCTCCTTATCTCAAAGTTCAAATGCAGAATTGGAAATTCCAATTATATTGGAAACAAGCTGAATGAATAAAAGGTTAGAACTTTTTATTATTATAGAAATACCTTGTATTATTGTTAATCTTAGAGTAAGAGGTTAATGTATTTTATATTTTTACTTGTACTGAAGAAAGCTGGAAGTGATTCTTTTTCTATTCTTTTTCTATTCTTTTTCTATACATTTTATTTTATTTATTTATTTATTTATTTGTCAAAATGTGTACAAGATAACAGATATGGTATAAACATAAACAAAAGCAAAGTAGGTATAGGTAAATTTGGACAATAGGACAGTAGGACAGGGACGGTAGGCACGATGGTGCGCTTATGCACGCCTCTTACTGACCTCTTAGGAAAGGGGTGAGGTTGACTGTAGACAGTCTAAGGTTAAAGTTTTGGGGGTTTGGGGAAGAAACCACAGAGTCAGGTAATGCATTCCAGGCATTGAATGGATTGATTGGTTGATTTACAGTAATTGGCCGCCCATCTTACTGCAAATTTGAATTTGACTTTTATCTGACCTTTTCTCTCTCTCTCTCTTTTTGTTTCTTTATAACTTACTTATTGAAACCTTTTAAAGTTTTTTTTAAGGGAACAAGCTGAAGAGAACAGGATTAAGATGCTTCCAATCAAGGGAAAACAGAATAGAGCTAAAGAAAGAGAAAAAAATGAGATCCCTTATTATTTTCTGCATCCCCAATGCCCATAGTGGTCTCTAGGAAAACAGGTACAAAAATTCCAGAATATAATGGTGTATATTAAAGAATGCCTTTAATATACACCTTTATATGAATTTGACTACCGTATTTTTCAGAGTATAAGACGCACCGAAGTATAAGACGCACCTTAGTTTTGGGGGAGGAAAATAAGGAAAAAAGGCCTCTGCCTCCCAGCAATTTGCCAAACAGCAAACAGCAAACAGTACAGATGATATACACTGTTTGCTGTGTATTTCTGTGCATGTGTGCCTGACCCATAGAAATGGCAAAGAATTGGAGAAATGTACATTATGGCAGTATATTAATCCCAGAAAGTTTTCTTAAATGTAATCACACTAACTCCTCCCAATGATTTAAATAAGATCTACTCCAAACATGACTAAATCAGGGTTTCTCAGCTGGCTTATTTTAATACTAATACTTAATACTAATACTTAATACTAAAACAGGACATTTCAGATTATACTTTTACAGATCTTTAAAATTGATGTGGCTTTCTGGAAGTATTTTCTGCTATTTAAAAGAAGATACAATAGCACTGGGCCTCTTCAGAGCAAGCATTTATTTTAAAAAGCTTCTTCATTTTGTTAAGTTGTCTAGAACAATAATAAAGCAGTCTTTAAAAAATAAGTCTAATAATTTGAACACTCTACAAACATTTAACAAAATAACATATTAACAGAATCTGCCTGTACCTAGGATAGAACTCACAACCTCTTGATTGTGAGGCAAGAGCTCTATCTCTTGAACCACAGCAGCTCTAGCTTGTCTTCTTGCAATTTTAGCAGTCTAATATTGCCAGCAGTTTATTTCCCAGCAATATGTCTCATCACAGCCACCTTAGTTTCAGTTTCATTTTACCACGTGGCTTGTAAGCCTCAGTCAGCTGTAGGTCGGGAGGCAGATCATCTCTTCTTGTGCTCTTCTTGTGCTTTGCCCTGTTTGCTGCAAAGAGGTAAATTGCTGGCAGGCAGAGGCCAAAGGGTTGGGGTGGCTGGTTGGGGCTACATTCGGTGTATAAGACGCACCCAAGTTTTCACCCTCTTTTTGGGGGTAAAAAGGTGCATCTTATACTCCGAAAAATACGGTATATGGATTATAGTTATTAAGGTGTTTGTTACTATGGAAAAATCTTCAACAGGTTTCAGTGGGACAAAAATATTTTCTTTCTCAAACTGGGCTCCATTAGGCATGAAATTTTATTTTATTTATTACAATTGTATGTTAACCATCTCACTGTTGGAGTCACTTTGGTGAATATAAATGAGCATTATCCACTTAAGTCTGTTATATTATGTTCAATAATTCAAAGGAAAAATATATATATATCTAGGGATTGTGTATTCCAAAAAGAAAATGCATTTGGCAATTTATAGATATGATGAGTTACCCTTAGAAAGAAGACTATATGTAAAATATTTTAAAAAGAAAATTGCAAACAAAGCTCTATGTAGGAATGCAGGTTTTCTACTGCTTTTATTCTTAAAGCATTGTAATGAAATAATAAGTATAGATATAACAAACTCAGACCAGATTTAGACAGCTTTTTCACATTCCTGTTGCTATGAGTTGATAATGAAAGTACTATGAGGATGCCTCATAGTCAGAAGCTCTTGCAAAGGGTAAAAAATGGCAACGATACAGACCAAAACACATAAGGTACATATAGCAATAGCACTTAGACTTATATACCACTTCATAGTGCTTTACAGCCCTCTCTAAGCGATTTACAGAGTCAGCATATTGCCCCCAACAATCTGGTTTTGTTTGAAGGAATATTTAAAACATATTCATAAAAAGTGAATGGAAGGAAATTTATTCAAGTCATTTTTACCTTCATAATTTCATTAGTACTATTAATTTGTATTTTAACAATAATATGTGGTATCTTTTCTTAGGCCCAACTTTCCAAATAAATCAGGAACATGATTATGTCTCTAAACAGGAAAGGTTAATAATTAGGTAACAAAATCTGATTAAAAAAAAAACTTTATGCCAATTTATTTCTTAAGGTGATGGGTGTGAAAAGGGGGTTAAAAATGTTCCAAAAGTAGTATACAAAGATAGGGTGATTTGGGGGTCCTGAGCTGTCCATTATTTCTTCAGAAGAAATATTGTATAGGATTTTATTTATCTACATCATGAAATGTACTGCAGCCCACAAGTGATGTTACGTGTGACTTTAGAACGACCTGAAATAGGTTGCCATGCTGGTCTAGAATAAATATGTTTGTTCAGAATTCTGACTATCAACAGCATCCATTTCTATCTCTGTCTCTGTCTATGTCTCTGTCCCTGTCCCTGTCCCTGTCTATCTCTATTCTATCATATCTATCTATCTATCTATCTATCTATCTATCTATCTATCTATCTATCTATCTATCTATCTATCTATCTATCTATCTATCTATCTATCATCTATCTATCTATCTATCTATCTATCTATCTATCTATCTATCTATCTATCTATATCTATCTATCATCTATGTATGTATGTATGTATGTATGTATGTATGTATCTATCTATCTATCTATCTATCTATCTATCTATCTATCTATCTATCTATCATCTATCATCTATCTATCTATCTATCTATCTATCATCTATGTATGTATGTATGTATGTATGTATGTATGTATGTATGTATGTATGTATGTATCTATCTATCTATCTATCTATCTATCTATCTATCTATCTATCTATCTATCTATCTATCTATCATCTATGTATCTATCATCTATGTATGTATGTATGTATGTATGTATGTATGTATGTATCTATCTATCTATCTATCTATCTATCTATCTATCTATCTATCTGTCTGTCTATCATCTATCTATCTATCTATCTATCTATCATCTATCTATCTATCTATCTATCTATCTATCTATCTATCTATGTATCTATCATCTATGTATGTATGTATGTATGTATGTATGTATGTATGTATGTATGTATCTATCTATCTATCTATCTATCTATCTATCTATCTATCTATCTATCTATCTATCTATCTATCTATCTATCTATCTCTCATATTTAAGAATTGCCCATCTCTTTCATGTAGGGTACAATAAAGTATATGGAACACGGCAGAGGTGGGTTCCTGCCGGTATGCTCTTACCTGTTGGTCGCCGCAGAACCGAAGAAGCCGGTGGCGTTCGCGGCGTGGGGCTTCCCCCGCCCACTTTCCCCCGCCCACCTAGATGCCACCATTTCCGTTCTTTTGCCCTCTGTGCATGCACAAAGCATTCTGCTTGCGCAGAGGGCAAAATAACTCAAATGGCGGCGTCCAGGCGGGTGGGGGAAAGCGGGCAGGGGAAGCCCTGCGCCGCGAACGCCACCGGCTTCTTCGGTTCTGCGGCAACCAACAGGTAAGAGCGTACCGGCAGGAACCCACCTCTGGAACAGGGACATTCACAAATTGAGTATTAGGAACTCATGCCCGTCTGTTATTAATCTTAAAGTACAATGTTAATAAACACTGATATATTACCATCTTAGATGGACTTTATAACTACTGGTAGGTCATCTCCAAAAGAGTTTATCTAATATTTATGTAACATCGTCTCTGTTGGTAGTCATTCTGGCAGCCGGCAACAATAAGCTCCATAGGTTAATTAAGAATTGTGAAACAGAATATCTTTTTCATTTGTCTTTCATTCACTGCATATAAATTTCCATTTCATAGCTCTCAGGTTTTATTCAAAGAGAAATGTCTATGAATAAATAACAATGACCAGGGGAAGTGTTGCAGATGCAGTCAAGTGATGATTAACAAGTAAGATTGGCTGGAAATTCTGGCTTTAAAGTCTCAACGCATCAGGAGGGTCTCTGAATGGGGGAGGATAGATTGATGAATTGGCTTAAGAAATATAAATGTCTGTAATTATGAAAGAGACACCATTGACTGACTTAATTGTTTGATACAAACTTAAAACGCCAGATGGAAGAAGTTATTGTAATAGTCATGCAAAACATTCTCAGGAAAATTTTCACTTCCTTTCTGGAGTCTCCAAAGATTTATTTTGGACCAATACATAATAGAAGCCTAAAGGTACTGATATTGCTACAATTAAAGAGACAAAAAAAGTAATTTCAGGCAATTTAAATACCAGTATTTGGATATTCCCTGGGTCTTGTAGTGTGGGACTGTTTAGTTAGCATATCAGATAGCTCTTATATGGGGAGATGATTGAGCCGGTGGCTTGTTTGTTTGTTTGTTTTTGAAAAAGAATCCATTTTTCTCTGTGCTTTGAGGAGTCTTACCCTCCCTCCTTCCCTCCCTCCCTTCCTTCCTTACTTCCTTACTTCCTTCCTTCCTTCCTTCCTTCCTTCCTTCCTTCCTTCCTTCCTTCCTTCCTTCCTCCCTCCCTCCCTCCCTCCCTCCCTGTTGAGAGATGAGAAAAAATCTCATAGAGGTGATTTGGATCTTTACTTGGAATTCAGAGAGTTAGAAATAAAGCCAAGATTAAAAGTCTAATAGAAATATTTATTTCGGTACAAAAACAATAAATCCTGAATAATTACATCTTTGCTAAGAAAATGCGACTGTTCCGGTCAAGAGCCAAGTCAAAAGTGATTAATGGTGGATCAGGAATGTGGACATGCGTACAAGATCATATCACGTGTTCTGCTTGTATTGGGATATACCATAATATTAGAATAGGGGTGCATCACCCTGCATGGACATACAACTGACAATATTCACACCGTGACACTCCCTTCCTCCCTCCCTTTCTCCCTTCCTCCCTCCCTCCCTCCCTCCCTCCCTTCCTTGTTCCCAGCCACTCTCCCCCACTTACTTAGCTTATGGGAAGCTTGCATGGAGAAAGTCACTGGGGAAGCTAGCGTTAAGTTGCAAGTCCAAGGCCAGCAGGCAGTTAAGTGGTCACGATTGAATGGGAAAGGGAATGAGGGATTGTGAGACTGACTGAGAAATTGTCATGCAACGTTGAAAATAAAGACCATGTGGCCATAGCAACAGCCCAGCAGCCAAGCAGCAACTGGTAGCACTGAAACAGCTACATCATTCCCAAATTTTATTCTTTCTGGAGTCATGTGTCCCAGATTTGGACACATTCTTAAGTTAGCCCATTTAAGGTACATTAATTCAACAACTGTTGCCCTACGATTCCCCATTTCAGCCAGTTAGAGGTCAAGAGTTTTAATAGTATATACATATGTGATACATCTTACCTATGTCCAGAATCTATCAAATAAGACAACAGCTAAAGTGCCTTTGATGCAACCAAAGGGTTTAGCCTATATTGGTCATTCAGAATGTTTTAATTGTAGATATCTTCACTGTTGCAAACTGGAAAAAATCAAATTTAATCTGGAGTGAGGACAAAACTTATAACAGTTATTATATAATACAGTAAATTGTTTGAAGTCGTAATTCTGGCTTCCACCCAAATTTTGCAATCAAACATTTTACCATCTATTTTTAAAATAGAATATTCGTTAATAGTGTCTGTTAATGACTGTCATTATTAAAACCCAGTCTATGGACCAATACGTTTCAAGATTTCTCACTGCATGCAATCCTACAAATGAAACAGCTTTTTTACTATATGTTGTTCCAAGAATTTCCCATGACTACAAGATAAATGAATAATAACTTTCCAACGCAGTCCACGAAAGATATTTCACTACATTTCCATTCCACACGCTGGTAGCTGATAAAACATTAGCTCAATGATGTTTATGCAAATCAGATAAATTAAAGTTACCTCGCTTGAATAGTAATCTCAGTGTAACTAAAGAAAACCTTGGTTATGTACCATAAAAAAAAGGATAACTTTTGCTCCTCATGTCTATGAGCTCACTAGTCCTATGGATGACTTTTAAAAAAGTGTTTTCTACTTTGGTTTAACATTTGAGCATTGGTTTTGCTAGTATGGTTAAATAATTCTGAAATTATGCCAGATGCAATTTATAAATTTCTTACCTTTGTTAGCTTCTGGGAAGAGGCTTCATGGTATCCTAAGCAGAACAACTAGATTCTGTAATTGCTTTGTACCAGATAGTATCAACCTTGTTAACTCTCAAGACCATATTTTGCCACCATATTATAAAAATATATATGTAGAGACTCTTGAAAGAGTGCATAAAAGAGCAACAAAGTGATTAGAGGTCTGGAGGCTAAAACATATGAAGAATGGTTGCAGGAATTTTGCTTGTCTAGTCTAGTGAAATGAAGGACTAGGGGATGACACAGGGGTGAAATCCTCCTGGTTCGCTCTTACCTGTTGGACGCCACACAGCCGAAGAACCTGGTGGCATTCGCAGCGCGGGGCTTCCCCCACCCACTTCCCCCACCCACCTGGACGCCGGCATTTGCGTTCTTTTGCCCTCTGCGCATGCGCAAAGCGTTCTGCTTGCGCAGAGGGCAAAAGAACGCAAATGCCGGGGTCCAGGTGGGTGGGGGAAGCGGGCAGGGGAAGCCCCGCACCGCGAACGCCACCAGGTTCTTCGGCTGTGCGGTGACCAACAGGTAAGAGCGAACCGGGAGGATTTCACCCCTGGGATGACATGATAGCAGTGTTCCAATATTTGTGGGGCTAACACAAAGAAGAGGGGTTCAACTTATTTTCCAAGGCAAGGCAAGAAACAATGGATGGAAATTAATCAAGAAGAGAAGCAACCTAGAACTAAGAAGAAATTTCCTAACAGTGAGAATGTCCAGGTTCCGAGTAACAGCCCAGATGAAATCAAAGCACCAAGGCCAGAGGCTTCCTCAAAGTATAAATTGATTAAGCATGTCATATTGGCACAACTGGTGAAAACCTGACTCTGAAGCTCCACAGGTTTTCCCCACCCAATTAAAAATACAAAGTTCTCCCCCCCCCATTACACATAACCATCACATGCCCCAATCAGGTCACAGTCCACACCCAGATGACTCCTCTCCATGCCCCGCCAGGTGCTGGTGAGAGTGTCCTTGGCTCCCAGAGAAAGAATGTTATTTTTATTTATTTATTTTATTTTATTTATTTATTTGTCAAACATGTATAGGATAGCAGTAGTTTGTATAAACATAAGTAAAAAGTAACGATAAAAGAGGACAATAGGACAGTAGGACAGGGACGGTAGGCACAGTGGTGCGCTTATGCACGCCCCTTACAGACCTCTTAGAAACGGGGAGAGGTCGACTGTAGACAGTCTAAGGTTAAAGTTTTTGGGGTTTGGGGAAGAAACCACAGAGTCAGGTAGTGCATTTCAGACATTGATCACTCTGTTGCTGAAGTCGTATTTTCTGCAGTCAAGTTTGGAGAGCTTTACATTTAGTTTGAATCTAGTACGTGTTCGTGTATTGTTGCGGTTGAAGTTGAAGTAGTCATTAACAGGAAGGACATTTTGGTATATGATTTTATGAACTACATTTAGATCAGATCGGAGGCGACATAGTTGTAAATTGTCTAATCCCAGTATTTCAAGTCTGGTGGAATAAGGTATTTTGTTGTGAGCAGAGGAGTGAAGGACTCTTCTTGTGAAATATTTCTGGACTCTCTCGATTGTATTTATGTCTGCTATGCAGTGCAGGTTCCAGACAGGTGAGCTGTATTCCAGAATTGGTCTAACAAATGTTTTGTATGCTCTGGTTAGTAATGTAATGTTGCCAGAGAAGAAGCTACGCAAGATTAGATTAATAACTCTTAGGGCCGTTTTGGCAATGTTGTTACAGTGGGCTCTAGCACTTAGGTCATTGGATATGAGTACTCCAAGGTCTTTGACAGAGTGAGGGTCATCTACAAGTTCGTTTCCTCCAAGTTTGTATTTTGTATTCTGATTTTTTTTGCCAATGTGTAAGACAGAGCATTTGTTGGTTGAGATTTGAAGTTGCCAGTTGTTTGACCATTCTGCTACATGATCAAGGTCTTTTTGAAGGGTAGCAAGATTGTCGGTGGTGTTAAATAGTTTAACATCATCAGCAAAGAGAACGCAGTTGCTTATAATATGATCACAAAGATTGTTTATGTAGAGTATGAAGAGTGTTGGTCCTAGAACACTGCCTTGAGGGACACCACTGTTGACAGGAGCAGGATTTGATATTGATTTTGGTTACATATTCCCCTAAGCTATCTCTACTCCCCCCTCCCTTTCCCACAGCTCTACCCAGCCTCGCTGTGGCAACCCTGAAGACATTCCAAGATGGCTCCAGGGATGGCAGAGAACAATTAACCAGTGGAATGATTTGCCTTCAGAAGTTGTCGGTGCCCCATTACTGGAGAAGAGATTGGACAGCTTACTTGTCTGGAATGGTATATTTTCTCCTGCTTGAGCAGAGGGTTGGACTAGAAGACCTCCAAACTCCTTTCTAACTCTGATATTCTGTTATTCTGTTAAGACTATTTTTTCCACTATGTATTCAAAATTGACTATGATATATACAGTATATGTATGTTTCTACTGTATGTATATACATACAGAATTTCATTTTAATTTGTACCATTGTAAACACAGAAAAGTAAAAATAAAAGTTATTTTAAATAATATGCATTTCAAAACTTGCATATTGTTAATCTGAATTCGATATAACAATTCATAAAGAATCAGTTGCCAATTACTTCAGCAAATTCTGACCACCCAAATATTTATAATTTGCTCCTTTCAGTAAGAATATGGAGTTCCATGATTTTCACATAAGCATATGGCCTTTAGTAAATGTTTTACATTTCTCTTTTATTTTTGTAACTTTTAGTTGTAAATATTTACTTAATTTTTGCTTAATGTTACAGTAGGATTTTAAAAATGGGTCCTTGCTGGGCTATCTGTATAGTAAATGTCACTACCTCTTCCCCAGGTTTACGTCAAAATGTAATATTTTTTATTAAAAAAACATAATTTATCTAGTACCAGTACAACATGACTATTAACAAATAAATACTTTCCCAATATTTAATATACCTTGATGTTCACAGAAGTATTGAATTAGACATTTAATTATTTTTTTCCCCCTTCAGCTTTGAAATATTTGCCTAGATGGTAAGAAATGTGGAAATCATAAAGGTAAAAGTAAAGGAGTCCATGCGGATTCTACCCAGCTAGCCATAATCGCCCTTAGGGGGTGATGCTCTTCTCTGTTTCATGGTCATTGAGCCAGTGCTGTCTGAAGATGTTTCCCAGTCATGTGGCCAGCAGGACATCATGGAGCACTGTTTCCTTTCCACTGTTTAAGCATGAGCCAGCAGTGTGCAGCAGCTGCCAAAAAAGCCAACACAGTTCTAGGCTGCATTAACAGAGGGATAGAATCAAGATCACGTGAAGTGTTAATACCACTTTAGAATGCCTTGGTAAGGCCACACTTGGAATACTGCATTCAGTTGTGGTCGCCACGATGTAAAAAGGATGTTGAGACTCTAGAAAGAGTGCAGAGAAGAGCAACAAAGATGATTAGGGGACTGGAGGCTAAAACATATGAAGAACAGTTGCAGGGACTAGGTATGTCTAGTTTAATGAAAAGAAGGACTAGGGGAGACATGATAGCAGTGTTCCAATATCTCAGGGATTGCCACAGAGAAGAGGGAGTCAAACTATTCTCTAAACCACCTGAGGGTAGAACAAGAAGCAATGGGTGGAAACTAATGAAGGAGAGAAGCAACTTAGAACTAAGGAGAAATTTTCTGACAGTTAGAACAATTAATCAGTGGAACAGCTTGCCTCCAGAAGTTGTGAATGCTCCAACACTGGAAGTTTTTAAGATGTTGGATAACCATTTGTCTGAAGTGGTGTAGGGTTTCCTGCCTAAGCAGGGGGTTGGACTAGAAGACCTCCAAGGTCCCTTCCAACTCTGTTATTCTATTCTATTCTACTGTAATGGTACCTATTTATCTATTTGCATTTCATGCTTTCGAACTGTTAGGTGGGCAGGAGCTGGGGCAAGGATGGGAACTCACCCTGTCATGTGGCGCTCAGATCTCGAACCTGGTCTGCTGGCTTTCCACCAACAAACACAGCGTGTTAACTGCTGAATCACTGTGCTACTCTATGGAAACCATAGAAGGTCTAAATGAGTAAGAAGACTATTTTCTGAAGATATTATGTAGGTGATATGGCTTTGGAGGAAAGTATATTTACCCTTCCTTTTCAAAGATTGGGCTCAAAATAATTTTCTTTTGGACATTTATTTCAGAAACTTACTCTAATGATGAGGCTGGGAATTTCCCATAATATCTCATTAAGCTTGTCAAAGGACTTATTCACAAATGAGAACAAATTGGTGTGTCACCATAAGTTATTATGATAATTTGCAACACTGTTAATGAGATATATTCAGAGCTCATAAAAAAGAAGAGCTATTTCATTAAAGTACTGTAAAATCATTTTATCTTGAAATGGGTGGGGTGCTGGTATTCTATCAAATACGACGTCTCTTCACAAAACTTCTGATGTGAGGAATTAAATTTTTTCTCCCTGTGGGTTATCTAAGATTCAAGAGATGAGCCTTTGAGAGACTTTGATCCATTTTACTGTACATTTGACTAGAAAGCTATCTTTCTGGGGCGGGGCCTAGGGGGAGGGCCTTCTCTGTAGGGGCCCCTGCTCTCTGGAACCAACTTCCCCCAGAGATCCAAATCATCCCCACCTTGCTGGCCTTCCGAAAAGCCATTAAGACATGGCTCTTCCTGCAGGCAGGGTTCTGAGACAATTTACATCTGAGGTCTCCCCCATGTATGTATGGTGTTGTATGTTTTTCTTTTTAACTTTTTAAAAATTGTTTTTAATTATTTTTTAATTCTCTGGTGTTCTTTAAAATGCTGTACGTCGCCCTGAGTCCTTAGGGAGTAGGGCGACATAGAAGAACTCCAAAATAAAATAAAATAAATAAAATAAATATCTCTAACATGAAGTAATCACAACCACAAACAGTAACTCCCGGTTTTAGACAATTTGGTAGTTCTTATGAGTTTCATCAACAACTATTGTCCTAAGGTCTTATTTCCAGCAGAGAAAATAAGTAGAGTTCTTTTTTTAAATCAATATTTTTCTCCCACTTTATCATATTTTGACACTGCTAAAGAACTATAGTTCTCAAAGTGGTATATCATTAATTGAAACACATAAAAATAGCTTAAAATAAGCTATATTAATAGAATTCCCAAACAATATCAAACAAAATAAAAGATACATAAAATGAACTTATAAAAAACAAGAGACAAAATAAAACAAAATAAAAAGTCAAAATAAAACTTCAGAGCAGCAGCAACAACAATAAGTAGAATATGATGTTAGAATAATATAGCATTTTCCCCAATAGGTACTCCCTACCTCCATAAGCTTATTGCTGGTATCTGAAACAGGGTGAAACTTCAAATAAAAATGTTAGAAGCCTATGTGGCAGGTGATGTTCTTGGCCTCAAGCTGTTTAGGTTAAATTGAGTCTGGAGCTAATTTGGCAGGTAGTGCAGATGGCAAAACAATATCACAACGAGACTACCAGTCCTGGTAGCATTTCAGTAGTATGGCTTTGAATTAATTGAACTTTCCAGACCATTTCAGTAGCATCCCATTTCAACCGTTTAAATGGGAGATCACAATTTAGCAGCTAATCTAAACAGAAGTTTGCCTAAATAAATGTTATACTTTTTTTAGAGCAAGATGCATAGTTGTTATATTCTCAAAAGGCTATTCCGGAAAGAATCAGTTTGGTCTAGTGGTCCAGGTATTAGACTAGAAATCAGGAGGCTGCAAGTTCCAGTCCTGCCTTAGGTACGACAACTGGCTGGGTGACTTTGCGCCAGTCATTCTTTCTCAACCCACAAAATCAGATTTAGGCAAGGTGGTCAGTCAATTCCTGTTGCAACCAATGGATCAACACTTTGTTGAAAAAAGTGGACCCTATCTTTCTACATGATTTGACACATTTGTGTAAACTTCATAAAATATGTAACAAGCCACATATTTTATGAAGTTTACACAAAGGTGTCAATGTAAAAAAACTAGCCTTTGGTGCAATATGTTGAAAAATGCAGATGCATTAAACAATAAAATCAATCCTTACCACCAAAAATAAATAAAATGAAATGAAAGTAACTGTCTACACCCAAATTATATTGCTTGCTGGCCAAAAGTTAACAGAGAGGAAGCCAGACTAACATAGCTTGCCAGAGAGTTCCAATACCAGGGGGCCATCTTGCATTTTGACCAGCCTTACTGTAACTTTTCAAAAAATCAAGAATCCTCTGAACCTAGATTTAAACGCTTTACCCAATTAAATTGTGTAGTTTATTAATTTAGCTCTGGATAGAAAGTGTTTTATCGAGATACAGGATATGTAGGTAAGTATAGGTAGTTCTCAAATTCCAATCATAATTAAACTCAGGATTACAATCCTAAATTGTGCTGGTTGTTAAGCGAGGCACCATATAACCATAATAATTTTACAAACTTTTTTGCACCAGTCACAAAT
Source organism: Diadophis punctatus similis (assembly GCA_023053685.1). NCBI lineage: Eukaryota > Metazoa > Chordata > Lepidosauria > Squamata > Dipsadidae > Diadophis > Diadophis punctatus. The sequence goes on from JALIGW010000005.1 coordinate 61,408,150, forward strand.
GCAGCCAACCCATTTTAACCAATGGACCTTTCCCCCCCACAAAGTTGAAGTAGACACTGGTTTCTTGCAAAAATGCAATAAAGTGTGGTCATGTGATCATAGGATGCTGAAAATGACTGTAAAAATGAGATGTTTGTCAAGCACGCAAAATGTGATCATGTGACCACAGCCAGGTACTGTACATCTGCTGTGACTTCAAAATTGAATCATAAGTAGTTTGGCGAGGGGGTCATTGCAACTTAACAGTCAGGTTATCAGTAACACGTCTCTATTATCTGTCTGTGTCTCCATCTGTCTGTTGGTAAGAAATGTCACAACTATGCATCCTCTTTTCTGAGCTAAACATGAATGACCTACCATAAGAGCAAAGAGGGAGGGAAGGAGAGAAAGCTATATACCAGCAGAGTGACCTAATTGAACACATCAATTACAATTTTTACTTCCTTTTGTCACATTATGCTTTAGAATCTTATGAGATGAAGGTTTAGTCCATACTAGGTTTTTTCTTCCCCAGATTTGCTTGTTTTCATTACCTTCATTCATAACCGTCACTGAAAAGAATGTGGATTGGGTCATTGAAAAGCAGTCTGTTCTAAAGATTTTGCTATTGTGCTCTCGTTTGAGTCGCTGCATTTTTGTGTGTTACAATAAAATGGCTGCTCGCTCACACGATAGGTAAAATGCTACTGAAGCTTTTTAAGAGTCTTTAATTGGGAAAAAAACATCTTCCTTAAAGTTTCTACTCTTTTATTACTTCCTGTTCAGCATAGCTGGGCAATATTTGATGAATTGCCACTTATTTGTCCCTTAATTAGTTATGGTTTCTGACCAGTTTCTTGTTTCTTTTATAATGAAATGGCGGTAATTCCATGTCCATGTTATCAAGAGCCATATGGAACTGCTGCTGTAAATCTGCTTCCAGCTGATTGGAAAAAAGCAATCTCAGCAGTGTCAAAGGGTCCCCAGCATAGAAGACAGACTTGTCTACTCCCAAATTACTTGCTATAATTAAATAACTTTTTAACTGAACGGGGTTGGGACTGGGAATTAGCATCATGGGGCATTTATGAAGGCCCACAATCTAAAAGCAATGCTGGTGGCATTCTATTACTTAATAAGCAAGGTGACCTGCTTGGTTGAGACCCCTTCAACATTTCTCTCTGGTAAAGAGCATCAATAACAACATGAAGAGGGGACTCTAGATACACTTTATGTAGGCATAAGAGAACATAGCTTTTATGGAGCTTTATTTAGCAGCATATTATCTTCCCATTTCTTTGCATGAATGGGATAGAAACAAGGTTGATTAGCAAGAATTCAAGCATATAAGAAGACATAGTGAATTATGTTATTGTAAACAAATTTGATTAGATTTCTTTTACTTCCTTCCTTTAATTTACCTTATTATTTCTTATTCATTTTTCTATACTTTGCATAATATTGCATATACCAAATATGATAGATAAGAATACATTGGAGGGAGGGGAAGGAAGGAATAGATGCTGTTCCCAGCAATAAAGCCCTTGCCCCACATTAATCACTACATGGTGAAATTTGGGCCCTAATAGCAAATTACGGAAGCATCTTAAATTAGTGTGGTCTAGCCTTGAGGGTTAATAGATCCAGTTGGCTTTAAGGAGGACATGGAAGTTGATTTATTGAACTTGACCAACTGCCATAGTGGTGACTTGTTTGAGATGTGCATTTCAAGTGTGGGAAAATCAGAGTTCCAGGCCAGTTCAAATGAATATAAAGGTTTATTGCAAGCTTGTGTTCTCTACAAGAATCTGAACTACTAATGGTCAAAGCAAATTGGCAGTAGATAAGAATCAATGGAATTCAAGGTGGGCTAGACTTAGATCTCTTGTGGGCATGAAGGGACTCGAGACTGGTGATACATTTGACCCCTCCCTTTGAGCTCAGTCTGGTCATCTTCTACAATGGAATACTAAAGTCTTCTGGATATTTGATACAATGATTTCATAGCTTGATTCTACATGTCATGGTGTCCAACACATAATCTGATAACATCTATCTGAGTGAGTTTGGTTGCATCATTCCACCCCCTCCCTGCCACTTTCAGGACTTTGGTTTGCCACTTGTGTAAGAAGCAATCTTTGGATATGTCATGATGTGCAAAGCCTTACATGGTTTGATCAAATTATCTGCAAGATTTCTTATTCCTATGCACTTAAAATTTTCAGTGGAGGCATTATTTTTATTCAACCTACTCTTAGACTGACAGTAATGTATGCTTTTTTCATGATCTGCATATAGTGAAGCAAATGTCTGTTGGGCTTTTGAGGGATTTAAAAATCATGATATTGTTATATGGGTTTTAATGACTATTTTTGTACGGTAATCCAAATAGGCGTTACATACATTTAGAAAACAACAATCCAATATAAACAAAACTAAAACATAAAAGTTGTGTGTGTGGGGGAAATCCATATTTTCTTCTCTCTCCCTCTCCCTCCCTCCCCCTCCCACTCTCTCTCCCAATCCATTTTTTTCCACTGATTCTGGCATTTTGTAGAAACAAAGCATATTTAGTAATATATCAATACTGCAATATTTTGTTGTGACCCGCCAGCAGCCCCTGCAGCTAGTAGCTGATGCCGACAGCGAAGAGGCTGATGTGGTGATGCACTAGCAGCCTGTGCAGCTGGCACCCAAGTCGGACAGTGAGGAGGCTGGAGAGGACTTGGTGCCAGAGGCCAGGGCCTTCACAATCTCCAGAAGCTCTCATCAGTGATGAGGAAGAAGAGGAGGAGCCTATTCTCAATGCACGGGCGCGCAGAGCTGCCAAAAGGCAGGAATGGTTCCTCAGGAGGAGGTGTCCTCGGGAGTAAGGCTTGGGGCTAATTGGCCACTCCCCTAGCCTATTTAAGGGATGATGGCGAAGGCAGTAATTTGCAAGAAACAACTTTGTTTATATTCCTTCATGTCTTGACTCCAGAAACGTCTGATCGGCTCTTGTTCTCTCTCTTGGCATTTTTCCTGCAAATTGCTTCTGGGCATTTTGCCAACCATCGTAAGATTGGTGTTATCTACAAGACTGTTTACTCAGAATTGAGTTATTATTTCATGGACTCATGCTGGCTGTTAATGAAGTTGAATTAACAGCCGGTGTTGAGAAAAGACTGCTTTAAACTGTATTTGTGTTTGACGACTACTAAGAAAGCTCATTAATAGTCCTTAATTAGTAAAACTAAGGTTTGTACAGACTTTGTGTGTGCTGCACTCTTTATGGTCCATAGCTGGGGCAGAACAGATTTCAAACTATTTGAAAGGGAAGAAGAGGAGGAGAAGGGAATAATGTAGTTCAAGTATAAGTCCTAATGTCAGGGCTCCAAGAAATAATCCCAAAGCAAACAAAACTCTGAGGCTGGTAGATTCCTCAAAGAATAGTTTTATTGGATATATCATATTGGCACACTCCTGGTGGAAACCGACTCTGAGGGTTCTCACGGTTTTCACCAAATTAAAAGTAAAAGTTTTTTTTCCCTTCTCCAAACAATCAATTAATGACATGGGCCAATCAGGGTGCTGTCCAGTTGCCTGGTAATGTCACTCCTCTCTCTCTGACCAGGTGTGAGAATGTCCTTGGTTCCCAAGAGAAAGTATTTTGTTTTGGCTACAAACCCCAGCTATCTCTATTCCACCCCCCATCCCTCAGCTCCAGTGTGGCAACGCTGAAGCTCCAAAATGGCTCCGGTCAGGTCAGCTTCAGAGTTGACACCTAATGGATCCAACTAAGACTAAGCCTATTTTCTTTTTAAGGAAATCCTGAGCACTTGACCAGTGGATCTCAAATCCTTGCATGAACTTCATTGTGGCTTGCAATCAGTAAAGTTTTGTCAGCCTTAGATCGAACAGGAAAAATGACCAGATGAACTACTTTATTGTAAGACTACATAAATAGAATTTTTCTAGTCTGAAAGCACAAATCTTCTGCCATCGTTTTTACCAACTGAAAAGTTAGAAAAGTTCCTTTCTGAGTTCCTTTCTCTACCTGTTATGCTACTGCTGCTACCAGCCTCTCTTATCTAATCTACTCTAGGTAGCATCTCTTCCCCCTGTCTTTCAAGGTCATTCCCAATATTATATCTTATCAGCAGAACTCTTGGAAACAAAGTAGTTTTTGTTTTTCATTTTAATCTAGTAGTCTGGCCAATTTAAGCAAGACTGGGTTTATTTTTGGCATTAGTAAACTGTAACAATATAACTTAGTTACTTTTTCATTTTTCCATTTCCTGCTAATTTCCCTTTTGGTTTTGAAAGAAGTAAATAGATCTTGCTTGAAATCCTGGAGGAGCAAAACCACTTACTTTTTTCTTTTTTTCCCTCCATAGTTTTGGTTGATTTTTGCAATTCTAACTTAAAAGATCTGATCTCAAAAGTCATTATTTGAAATGATATAGATAATTGCTACAAAACAGTCCTTTCTTGGTACATTTCAAGTTATGCTTCCTTGCAGACTATCTTTAAATGAGTATTCATCATAAGCTCTCAGAATGACGCTGATCAATTTTTAGCTTTTTCATATTGAATTACCAGGAGGGGAAGGAAGAGTGAAGTGGGAGGAACAGGAGGGGGGGTGGAGTAGTTCACATAGTAGCTTTCCTACCAATCAAGTGTATAGTAATTACATCTTTCTTCAGAAATGTACCTTTTGTTCTATAATCTAATGAAAATAAGTTTTCCCCAATCTACTGCTTAGTTTCTTTTTGGGGGGGTGTCCTTCAGTGAAACAAAGCGCATATGTACCCCCAAGGTTTATATGCAGGGGTGGGTTCTAACTTACCTCGCCATGGTCTGCTTCCTCCCGCGCCGCATGGCCCCCAAAAAAGCCAAAAACAAGATGGTGGCGCATGCGCAGTGCTGAAAACTCAACTTCTGCGCATGCGCAAAAGAAAAAATCAGCAAAAAATTCATTCAAAAAGCATTTTTTAAAAATTTCATAAAAAGATGGTGGCGTCCATGGACTGGCACCGACAGAACCAGCTCTGTGATGTCACAAGCGGTTTGTTACCCGTTCTATAGAACCTGTGCGAACCGGAAGAAACCCACCTCTGATTATGTGAGAAAGCACATGCCTCTGATAATAAAAATGAATTTATTTGCAACAGTTGAAAAATATTAGATAAAAACACAAGACACTTCCCCCTGTGGGAAATAATGCAGGTGTCTTCTGAGTTAATTATTCAGAAATTAAAGCCCGCAGATGGCAGCACCGAGCTGACTAACCTCAAACAGCTAAGCAGAGTCAGACGTGGTTAGTACTAGTCCTGACCTGGTTCAGGGGTGGGTTCTAACTTACTTTGCCGTCGGTTCACTTCCTCCCATGCCATGTGGCTGCACGCACATTGCGTGCTGCATGGCCGTGCTGCGCGGACACGCGTGTATGCGCAGTGCCAAAAATTTGGATTCTGCGCATGTGCAGAAGCAGAAAACAGCTTCTGCGCATGTGCAGAAGCAAAAAACAAGATAGCGGCATCCATGGACCAGCCCCAACAGAACCTGCTCTGTGACATCACCACCAGTTTACTACTGGTTCTAAAGAACCGGTTAGAACCGGTAGGAACCCACCTTTGACCTGGTTGGACTAGAAGACATCTAAGGTCCCTTCTAGCCATATGAAGACCCAGATTGTTGGAGGCAATATGCTCTGTAAACCGCTTAGAGAGGGCTGTAAAGCACTGTGAAGTGGTATATAAGTCTAAGTGCTATTGCTATTGCTATGACTCTATGCCCTATGTAGTGGGGAAACCATCAATAAACCTTCAGATGGTAGCCTAGATCCAGAAGTCCTCCACCTAAAAGAAAAAGAAAAAAATCCAGGAAGAATGCAATGGCAACTAGGTTCCATATTTGGAAGTTACCAAAAAAACTATGCATACATGTGAATGCGGTCACTAGATATTGGGGGGGGGGGGATCTTTACCTTATTCTTTTTAGATTGATGTTACATGCCTCTATCTGCTGCTTCTCGGAATGTGGGGATAGAGAATCTGCGTGAGCTACTCATGTGGGAAATTCTTACAAATGATGTAAGAACTTCTTATTTTGCTTGCTCTACAGAGGCCAGCTCTACTGGCATGCCCGTGACAATTGTAATGTGATTTTCCTTTTGTGCCTGAATATCCTAGAAAAGATAAGTACCAGTTCAGAAAAGATCTGCATAAGCATAAATCAGTTCATTTAGCTTACATATCAGAAGCCAGAGAAGTACAGCCAGGTGTTCAATGTTCTTTTGTAAAACTAAAATCTTTGCTTTAAGTATCAGCAACTGAGCTTTTGAAAGAGAAATCTGAGCTTAGATTTTCTACTGAGTGAAGACCTAACCCCCCCCCCCACTTTGTGACTGAACACTGAGGCAGCCACATTGTCAAAATAATTTGCTGGTTCAATGAACGGATTTATTTAGATTATTATGTAAGCACTGGCCCAACTCAGTGGAAGAGTTAACCAAATCTGAATCATGTATGATTACACTGTTTACAAGATAATCCACTGGGCTACAAGTTCCATTAGAATACACAAGATCATTTGTGTATATTAAAAAATTATAAGGGAGGAGTGAAAATTTCTTCCAAGTTTTTAAACAGTTTTCATTCTACCGCATGGAAAATAATTGCTTTAACATTTTTCAGAGGAAAAAAAAACCAGTGAAATATTCATGTTGTAAAATGTGGAGTATTTCTCTTAAATATAATAATTAAATAAGGGGTGTGCATAAGCACACAAATGTGCCTACCATCCCTGTCCTAATCTTCCCTTTTATTCATATCCATTTCATGTATACTTAATCATGTTTATACTTGTATCTGTTTTCTAATACATGCTTGATGAAAATAAATAAATAAATAATAAATAATAAATATATTTAATTATTATGAATCTTTGCTTTTAATTGCACAATCTTTTGTCTAGTATACTGCAGCTGCTTTAGCTCCCTTCAAATCATGAGCAACTTCCTCCTATTCTTAAAAAAGAAATAGGAGCAGCCAAAAAAGCTGTAAAGTGAAGGAAAATATTTAGCAGTATCATCTTCCACCACCTTGTGGTGAAATAAAAAATTGTGGCAGGAGAAATGCAAAATAAATTTCAGGAGGAGGAGGGGGGGAGGAGGAGGGGGAGGGGGAAGAGAGGGGGGGGAGGAGGAGGAGGAGGAGGAGGAGGAGTAGGAGGAGGAGGAGGAAAAGAAGAAGAAGAAGAAGAAGAAGAAGAAGAAGAAGAAGAAGAAGAAGAAGAAGAAGAAGAAGAAGAAGAAGAAGAAGAAGAAGAAGAAGAAGAAGAAGAAGAAGAAGAAGAAGAAGAAGAAGAAGAAGAAGAAGAAGAAGAAGTTGTTTATCTATCAAACGTATGTCATTTCCCAACTCATACATAGGTGACTCTGGGCAGTTTACAACATTTAAAAAAACCATAATATAAAAAAAACCATAAAACCCCACCCACTCCATCCATGGCAGCAGCAGAAATCACCCGCTTGATTGGCTCCATCTCCAATCCCCCAGGCCTTTCCGAAAAGCAACAGGATGGGGCCCAACCATACCTTGGGGTCACATAAGGTTCCATAGAATGGGGCCCATCACCAATTAGGCCCTTTTTTGTTGTCTGATCAGAAGTTGATCCCTAATCAACAGGATCTGTAACATAGTGTGCCTTTCAAGAGGAGGGGAGGGGGAGGAGGAGGGGGAGGGAAAGGAGGAGGTGAGGAGGAGGGGGAGGGGGTGGGGGAGGGGGGAGGAGGGGGAGGAGGGGGAGGAGGGGAAGGAGGAAACAGCAGCTTCTATTGCAAAGGGGGGGGGACTGAAAGCTTTGAAGAAGCTTCATGACAGATTTTGAAACAATATTCTTATTAGCCTATTCAGCATTTCAAACCAACAGCATTTTCAGCTCATGGGGAATTTTGCCGAAACAGGCTCTTTTCTTTTGCCAAACCAAAATCTTTGAAAAATATTATTATTGAATCTTATTATTAAACCAGCTTAAATTTACAACTTGATAGCTTGATAGCCAACTATCTATTTCTATCTGCTCACCTTATGCCTCAGTTATGCCTCCCTATAGAACCATCTAACTAACAAATTTACATTTACATTCTGTTATGATCCTCACTCATTGTCTGTTTTTATGGTTTTGTTATAGGGAGCCATCAGTCATCTGGCAGATACGTTTTCTCTATATAACTTGATTTCCAGTCATTTCTATTGCAGACTATCACACATTGAGGGTCAATTCCACCATCTGTGGATTGAACTGATGGACAACAGGGCTCCTCAAAAACATTTTCCACTTATAAATCTCATTATTAGTACAGTTGTCAGAACCTCTCTAGCCCCTGGCCATGTGGCATCTGCTCCCATAATTAAGGAATTTCTTTTCTCCAGCTGACCTATTTCATTCTTTTGCTTCAGCAGTTGGAGAGGTTGGTGGCACATTTGCAAACAGGATCAATTTCCAAATCTGTTTCCCTTGCTTAAATGGAAACTAATCAAGGAGGGGACCAACCTAGAACTAAGGAGAAATTTCCTGACCATTAGAACAATTAACCAGTGGAACAGCTTGCCTCCAAAAGTTTTGGGTGCTCCAACACTGGAGGTTTTTAAGAAAGTGTTGGATAACCATTTGTCTGAAGTTGTGTAGGGTTTCCTGCCTAAGCAGGGGGTTGGACTAGAAGACCTCCAAGGTCCCTTCCAACTCTGTTATTCTATTCTATTCTACTGTAGTGGTACCCATTTATATATTTGCATTGCATGCTTTCGAACTGTTAGGTGGGCAGGAGTTGGGGCAAGGATGGCAACTCACCTGTCATGTGGCACTCAGGTCTTGAATCTGGTCTGCTGCCTTTCCACCAACAAACACAGCGTGTTAACTGCTGAATCACTGTGATACTTCTATGGAAACTATAGGAGGTCTATACAGCCATTTGTTTCAAACTCTACAGAGTTTCCTGCTTGTGCATGGAGTTGGACTAGAAGACCTCCAAGGTCCCTCCCATATCTATTATTTTATTTGAACATTAAGATTAACATATAATGGCATGGTTGCTGAGTTTGTCCAAAATAAATCTGTTGTTCTGTTGAGAATTTTCTACTTGAAATAATTCCAGGAAGAACTAAAATAATTAGTCACATTTCTCACTAATACATTTCCTCCAAAGTCCTGAAAGAACAGAGATTTGTACTTGGGTTTTTAGGAATTGTCCATGTTAAAGTAAGGGGTGTGCATAAGCGCACCAGCGTGCCTACCATCCCTGTCCTAATGTTCCCTCTTACCAGTACCCATCTTATGTATATAAACAATGTTATATCTATGTATATTATCAACATGTACTTGACAAAATAAATGAATAAAATAAAAATAAAAAGTCTGTCCCTGCTTCGCAGCAAAATTTACAGAACAAGACATGGGGCTACCCTCAAAGAGCATCCGGAGACTGCAATTGGTACAGAATGCAGCTGCGCGAGCTGTAGTGGGTGTTCCGAGATACTCCCACGTAACACCTATTCTCCGCCAGCTGCATTGGCTGCCTATTAGTCTCCGGTCGCAATTTAAGGTGTTGGTTTTGACCTTTAAAGCCCTACATGGCTTAGGACCAGGTTACCTCCGGGACCGCATCCTACCACATACCTCCCTACGACCAGTGAGGTCCCACAGAGTTGGCCTCCTCCAGGTCCCGTCAGCCAAACAATGCCGGTTGGTGGGTCCAAGGGGGAGAGCCTTCTCTGTGGGAGCCCCATCTCTCTGGAACCAACTCCCACCAGAGATCCGGACTATCCCCACTCTACTGGCCTTCCGTAAAGCCGTGAAAACATGGCTCTTCCGGCAGGCGGGGTGAAGAAGATCGGATTCCCCCATGTATGAATGGTTTTAAAGTAGTGTGATGTTTTAAAATTATTTTATTGTATTGTTCTTATTACTGTTGTACGCCGCCCTGAGTCCTATGGGATTGGGCGGCCTATAAGAACTTTTAATTAAATTAAATTAAATTAAGATGAAATGTGTCTCTTTCAATCACTTACTATGCTTCCATGATTTCTCACATTATGAGAAACTCTTCCTGAAAATAACTTTGAGTTAATCCACCCCTTTTGGATATGCATTTATTTAAAAACATTTCCTGAAAAGGATTTCTTTGAAGATACGGGTAGCCACCTGGCAGCACAACTGGAAGAAAAATAAAAGTATATCATTATAATCATTGCGATCACCATTGTCACTGAAGAGGAACAGAGAAGATTGTGAATCTGACCATTTGTCACAGTGTTCCTGCTTGGGTGGGTCAGAGGTCTTCTTGAGAAGCTTGACTGGAAAAGATAAACAGATATACAAGGGTACAAGAAACTTGTGATTTATTGTAGAAAAGTTAAGAAGCCATTATGAAATTCTAATGACTGTCATATACTGTATAAAGTTCTATTTATTCTGCAATCAGTCAAAGGTACCTGGTAGAAATTCTGTGCAAGAATAATGAAATATGGATTGTAATGTCACAACAAAAGCCCTTTGTGTCCCAATGTTGTGCACAAGTACAATTTTATGTGCCTTGCCTCTCTTGCAGATATCTCTGAAATCAACACAAGAGCCTTGGTGGCGCAGTGGTTAGAGTGCAGTACTGGATGCTACTTCTGCTGACTGCCAGCTGACTGCAATTTGGCAGTTCAAATCCCACCAGGCTCAAGGTTGACTCAGCCTTCCATCCTTCCGAGGTGGGTAAAATGAGGACCCAGATTGTTGGGGGCAATATGCTGACTCTGTAAACCGCTTAGAGAGGGCTGTAAAGCTCTGTGAAGCAGTATATAAGTCTAAGTGTTATTGCTATTCTCATTCTTGCTCCTCTTTCTCTTCCCTCCTCCAATTAAAGGGCTAGAAGTGTCTTTATTTTGGGGGAGGGGTGTCTTGCTAACACAGACTGACACTCTGGTGTTGCACTATTGCACTGCTTAGGAAGGGCACACATTAATTTTCTGATCAGATATTGCGCTGGTATATTATGACATCACCAGAGTTATGACACTGGATTTTTGACCATGATTCTGAATATTTTAAAGACTGAACATGAAGTGCAGTAGAATATAGGTATGAATAAGCGAAAACAGGAAGGACTATATTTCTATTGAAATGTGTATTAGAACAATTCCATCTAGTGCAATGAATTTTGCTATGGTTCCCACATTATCATGAATAGCCACTTTTGGAAGGATTTCTAAGATACTCTAAGTCTCAGTCCTCCCAGGTAAACCAGGCAGGAATCCTGTCTAGGTGAGCTCATTCTACCTTATTGTAAGGCTACATTAACAGAATCTTGCAAGTCTGAAAGTACACATTTCCGGCTGCCACTTTTAACTGCTTGGTCAATTAGGATGGGTCCTTCATACGTTTCTTTTTCTGACCATTAAGCTACTGGGGGCTGTTCTGTCTCTTTTTTGATTGTTTCCTAGGTAGCACGTCTTCCACCCTTTCCCCAAGGTCATCCATACATTCCATTACACTAAGTGATAGAGACTAGAAGCATTTGAAATGTGGATTTACAGACGGCTGTTACGTATAAGCTGGGTTGACAAAATCAGAAATGAGGAGGTGATAAGCCGTCTGGGAAAGCAAAGGAAAATCATCAAAACCATTAAAAAGCGAAAGTTAGGATATTTTGAAGTTGGAAAAATATGGCATACGTCACTTAATCCTCCAGGGAAAGATTGAAGGCAAACGAGATCCAGGCAGAAGAAGAACATCATGACTTCAAAATCTAAGGGACTGGTTTGGACAAAACTCAGCAGCACTTTTTCGTGCGTCTGTTGATAAAAATAGGATTGCCAACATGATCGCTAACGTCCGATGACAGATATGGCAGAAGAAGAAGAAGAAGAAAAAGAAGAAGAAGAAGAAGAAGAAGAAGAAGAAGAAGAAGAAGAAGAAGAAGAAGAAGAAGAAGAAGAAGAAGAAGAAGAAGAAGAAGAAGAAGAAGAAGAAGAAGAAGAAGAAGAAGAAGAAGAAGAAGAAGTGATAAAACCAAACTGGGCAACACATTTCATGAAATTGGATTAGACAATAGAGTCCTCTCTTGTCAAACATGGCTGCAAGGAAACTGGAAGTTTTATTTCTCCCAAAAATTAGTTGTAGGTAACCAAGGTTTGTTAAAACTATTGGATTTCATTTTGAAACAAAGTTTGAAGTGGGCTTCTTTTAGTTCAACACAATTCAGCCAAACTATAATCTGTAAAAATTTTGGATAATGAAATTAAAGTAAGGCCTTTAGTATTTAAAATGAAAGTGCCAGGAGGGGACATATTCTCTGAAGTAATAATATAGAGTACCATTACGTCTAAGTGAGCTCAAAACATGACAATATAGATGGTATTATAGATTCTGTAAATAATTCCTAAGAATGCACATTATATTGACTTTTATTATGATTTTCCCCTTAATATCTTACACAGTGTTCTTTGGCAAAGTTTCCTTTTTTGAAATCCCTAGTAGCATAACTTTCAGTATTTTGCTTTTTAAATACCCCTGTTCTTATGCCAAATGCCATTTGTTCAACACAGCTATGTGTATGTTTTATCAATGTATAGTTTATTAAAAACCTTAGGGATAAATAATGAACTATGGGCAGTTGGAAAATAACACCACATGCAGACTTCCCTGCTGCTGAAGTACATCCTCCAGTGTTTCTAAAGCAACAGGATAACAGTTGAATTACCTTAAATCTGTACATTATACTAGGATCAAAGAACTACTGAGCCATCTTTAAATTCAGTGATGTTTCCTCCTCTTATTGTCCTCTTCTGTTCATTCCTCTCTATTTTAAAAAAGGGAATAGATGTGAAAATAGCTTTTATAACTAGGACATATAAAGCCAAAGCACCCAAAACAAGCTTCCAGCTGTGCTGAAATTATAACTATCATGCTAACATTATTAGTAAATACTCTGTGTTTCAGGAAGAAGAGAGATGAGAAGCCAGAAATGCAGGTGTTTGCTGGCAGTGCACTCGTCTTCACTGTGTGCTGGTTTTCCTCTTTTATGTTCATACCTTCCATTTAATTCATTCTCAGTATAAAGGTTATACATTTACAAAAGCAAACACAGCATGACAGAACATCACAGAACATGATGTATTAAATATTTACTAGAAGAGTACAGCTATCTCCCTCGTAAGCTTGGTAAGGAAATCAACAATATTTCAGTAAACTCTAACAAGGGAACAATACAATTTCTATTTTGTGCCACTTTTATTTTCCAAAGTAGGTATTTAAAAAGATGAAATATGTATAGGATTATACTGGGCTGATTCTGTCTTATTTCTGAAATGTTCTAAGGCTTCAAAGCAGTAAACCCAAGGCTCATGTATTGATCTAAGAATTTTATTTAAGGTGAAACTACGACTGGGCAGATAAATTCTCCTATATTTTTTCAATTTGATGAGATGGAAATTACTTTAAGAATGATTTCAAAGTAGAAGAGAATTTGGGTAAAATTTTCATCAATAAGCTGATTAGTGTGTACTGGCTTCCTGCTTTTTTTGGGTGCAATTCAAAGTTTGATTTTAACTTTTTAATACTCTATATAGATTGGCTCCAAGTTATTTCCAAGACTATCTTATTATTTATTGTGATTATCCCAGAAGTCTATTCTATTCTATTCTATTCTATTCTATTCTATTCTATTCTATTCTATTCTATTCTATTCTATTCTATTCTATTCTACTCTACTCTACTCTACTCTACTCTACTCTACTCTACTCTACTCTACTCTAGTCTCCACTTTATTTCCCCTTATTTTCTCTTTCTTTATTTGGTGTTAGAATTGTCCCCCCCCCCAATTTTTTCTTTTGTTTGGTTTTTTTCCTTTAATTTTAATGATTGTTTTGTTACACCTATTCTCTTGTATAACATACCTGCGAAATACATATTCTCTTGTTGAAGACTGAGTGAAATAGGAGATATATATCCTACTTATTTACATCCTGCTATTTGCTGTTTTCATTGAACAATAATATATTCTTTTTGTTTGTTTCTTTTATTTTGAACATATCTCAGATCTTTTTTTTGCTCTTTATTTCTTTTGAAACTTCAGCTAAAATTACGGATTGCCTTTATTAATTTATTTGTAAGACTTGTATACCACCTGAGGCTAACTAGAGGCCTGTCAGTTTACAATGAATATAATAAAATGTATATAATATTAACGATGCAGTAATATAAAATATAAACAATGTCACTATGATAAAAACTAAAATATACACGATAGCTCTAGAAGCAATCTTTATTTATTTGTTTGTTTGTTTGTTTGTCTGTTTATTCATTCATTCATTCATTTATTCGTTTATTTATTTATTTATTTATTTATTTATTTATTTATTTATTTATTTATTTATTTATTTATTTATTTATTTATTTATTTATTTATTTATTTATTTATTTATTTATTTATTTTGTGAGATTTATATACCGCCTCACAGTGCAAGCACTCTCTAAGCGGTTTACACCAGTAAGCAATGTATATTTATATTGCCCCCAACAATCTGGGTCCTCATTTTACCTACCTTGGAAGGATGGAAGGCTGAGTCAACCTTGAGCCGGTGAGATTTGAACCGCTGACCTGCGGATCACAGTCAGCTAAAGTGACCTGCAGTACTGCCTCTAACCGCTGCGCCACCTCGGCTCTATCTTTGTAATGCTATTTGGCATATCCATATCTTTACAGTTCTTTAGAAGAAAACTGTAAGAGTGTGGGCTATATACTCATCCTTAAAAACTTCATAAGTCCTTCCTCCTTTTGTCCTTCCTTTTCGTTTTGCAACTGGCCTTCTGCAGATCACTTTAGCAAGCAGTCTTTTTACTGTACATTATTTGTGCATAGAATCCAATTTATTTCAGTTAACAATGCTCATTGAGCAGTTAGGATTCTTTCTTATATGGTATGCTAATCCAAATCTTGTTTTATAGCCTCCTCAAATATAAGCTAAGTAATTTTTTTATGTTTCTTACTTTTTTTAAAAAAGGTGTATTTGCAAAATACCTGCACACTGGCATTTGGCATCCCTATGGGACTGTTCCAGTTCTAATTACTCTCATGATATTCTCTGTGGGATCCTTGGTGCTCTCTGAGCTTGGCTGTTTCCTTGCAGAAATTTCATTACCAAACTAGGTAATATCAAATTAGGTAACAGTTTGGTAATGAAATGTCTGAAAGAAACAACCAAGCTCAGAGAGTACCAAGAACCTATTACCTTCTATCAATATTTTCTGCTTTGGGGAGCTGACACAATTCATGTGTGATGTTTTTCTAATGTTCTAATTGGAAATCATAGCAAAATTGGTATTTTATCAAATGGCTGGCAAAAAAGGGCCTTTAAGATGGAAGTGAAGAACTTGGCAAGGATGTCTGCCTAATGTAGATTTAATTCCAAAATGATTAGCTGGCAGTTTAACAAAGCATTTCATACATTGGAGGTGACATTTTCTCCTGACTGATATGCAGGAGTGATGGGATATTTCCTGATGAGGGGCTTTATTTGGAACTTCAACTAGA
Organism: Diadophis punctatus similis; assembly: GCA_023053685.1. Classification (NCBI taxonomy): domain Eukaryota; kingdom Metazoa; phylum Chordata; class Lepidosauria; order Squamata; family Dipsadidae; genus Diadophis; species Diadophis punctatus. Next base: position 61,423,691 of record JALIGW010000005.1, read on the forward strand.
TATTCCAACATCTACAAAAGTCTTCTTGAACTTTTCATGGTACTAGTAGCCAGATGAGCAATTCTTTGTAACTTTTGTCAGCACACTAGGTATGAATCGACTTCTCTGGTGATTCACAAGGGGATTGATCTGCACAAATAAGTTTTCTTAGATGAAAAATTCCTCCAATACAATTTAAAAAGTTGAATCAATATACTTAAGCACTTTTCTGTGCTGGAAGAAATGACTGGACCACTCAAAAGAGGGTCATTTCATTCTCCTTTCTCCCCTTATTTCCTATAAGGGGAGAACCTTATGATTCTTGATTAATGTATCTTGTATTTTTATGAGAGCATATGCACCAAAGACAAATTCCTCGTGTGTCCAATCACATTTGGCCAATAAAGAATTCTATTCTATTCTATTCTATTCTATTCTATTCTATTCTATTCTATTCTATTCTATTCTATTCTATTCTATTCTATTCTATTCTATTCCTCTTCTGCCTATCAGTCACAGTTTTTGTTTTTCCTTTGAGCTGGATTGTGGCTCATTAGCAGACTAACAACGGTATGCAAGTGGCAATGTCAATTCATCTTATAAATTCTCCTAGCTTCTTGGTAGCTCTGAAACTTTGGGATAGCAATTGGATGCCTTTGCAATATATATATGTAACATTTTTTGCTGATAAATGAAAATGAAGGGAGACTATTATAGATCTATTTCAAGCTATTTAGCTCTCATCAGATAGCCATACCCTTACTGGGATTTGAACCTGGGCAGTCTGCATTGTAAGACAGCAGCTTAACCTCTAGGCAACAGGTTCTCTTCCCTTATCAGCTCTTCACCAGGAAAGGGTTATATATGTTTTTTTGTCGAATCATCCTGGTGTGCCCAAATATGGGAGGAAACATCACAGCTTCCTTTTTTTGCCTTTTGGTCCCTCCAGAGACCATCCAGGCAGTTTCTATAGTTGACAAACTATTTGTCTGTATGTGTAATATTTTTTGCTGATAAATGAAAATGAAGGGAGACTATTATAGATCTATTTCAAGCTATTTAGCTCTCATCAGATAGCCATACCCTTACTGGGATTTGAACCTGGGCTGCCTTGTAAGGCAGCAGCTTAACCTCTAGGCCGTGTGTGTGTGTGTATATACACAAAATAGATAATGCTAATTGTTCCAAAGCAAGTCTGGGAATTCTTCATCTGAAACTGACATGGATTTGAAATAAACTTTTGCAATTTGCAGAGCATAGATGAAAGAACATTTTCCTTTCATGGTCTTGATTCTCAAAATGAACGCAAAGCTATCTGCATTAAAATGCACTGATAAAGTGTAACGTCCCTGAGAAAAAAATGATGATTGAATTATTTCTGAAGATTTATATTCAGCTCCATAAGAACTGTTCTGTCTCATCATGGAATACATTCCATAGAATACAATAATGTTTCAAGTTCTTAGCAATAATCATGGCAGAGAATACATCAAGAAAAACATTGTGGTATATTTCTTTCTTCATTATTTTATTTTGGTTGCTTTAAAATTTACATTGCCTTATTTTTAATTTATTCAGAAATCTGCAAGCAGGTAACAAATCATGAAAGCATTCATGCATTAGCAACAGAATCAGTATTGGTGCTTTTAATTTTCCAAGGTTTGAATTGTACACTTGCCAGAATTGATGAATAATCCAGATGAGTCAGATTTCAAAATAGTTATTTTAGAAACAAACAAACAAACAAATACAGACAGACTGGTTTTTTTGACAGAATACTCTGTCACCATGAAGGAAGTGCAATAACTTAATGTCTTGTACTATAACAAACAGCTCAGCACTTTGAATTAAGATCAGGCAGAAGAAACATATTTCCACTCAGTGCAGTAACAGAGTAATGTGAGTCAACATTTTGAATAGGGAGGATGACAAAAAATAGATCATCAGCATCTGCTTATGTAACAAAAATTAAATGGATAAAGAAATGGCTTGGCTCTTCTTAAAAACCTCAGTCTCTTCTTAAAAACCTCCAGTGATGAAGCACCCACAGCTTCTGAAGGCAAGCTTTCCCACTGGTTAATTGCTCCCTCTGTTAGGAAGTTTCTCCTTAATTCCAGGTTGCTTGATTAGTTCCCATTCCTTGTTTTTGTCTTGCCTCCCGGTGTTTCAGAAAATAAATTGATGCCCTCTTCTTTGTGGCAGCCCCTCAAATATTGGAACACTGCTACCGTGTCACCCCTAGTCCTTCTTTTCTCTAGACTGGCCATACCCAATTCCTGCAACCGTTCTTCATATGTTGTAGTCTCCAGGCACTTAATCATCTTAGTTGCTCTTCTCTGCACTTTTTCCAAAGTCTCAACACCTTTTTTGTAATATGGTGACAAAACTGGATGCAGTATTCCAGGTATGGTCTTACTAAGCAGAGATTTACAGAGTGGTACTAATATAAAGTGACCAGATGTTAACATTAGTAAAGCGGGACACCATTGACAGGGGGGAGGGGGGGAAAGGTTCTTGATTAAAAACTTTGACTCCTGCTGGAAGAGGAAGCAGAGTAGGACCAGGACCCCTGTCTCCTGACTTGATAATCTTTAGAGGTGGTTTCAAATCCAACATGGGAGGGGTCTAAAGTTTAGACCCCTCCCATGTTGGATTTGAAACCATCTCCTTTTGTTTCCCAGTCTGGAGGTTATTAGCATTGCCATCAGAATTGGAGGTTTGACCTCTTTTTTGAGTTCCTTCTTAGTCATGGTGAGGTGGTCTAGAAAGTGGTCTAGAGTTTCCTTTACTCACTTCAGGGCATGATATCTTAGACATATTTTCACTTTTGCCCTGTTTCTGTCTCTTTTCTGTCATTAAAAAAGTAACTTTTAGTTCAGATTCTGTCAGAGGCGTGTCTATGCAAATGAGCCTTGCTTGCTCTCCGACCTCGTGTTACAGAAAGGAAAGGGAAAAAAAACCGCTCCGCAGCTATTTCAAGCCCCTTCTGCAGCGCATTATTTAAAACCAGGCAGGCAAGTGAATCGGCTTTTAAGGGAGAGCTGGGGGGAAACTCTTAAATGCTTTTTCTTTAAGCAGCTGTTTTGATTCCTTTAAAATCAACTGTAGCATCCTCTGCTCCCTCTGAATAACCACGGCAAACTCTTCTGGGAATTGCAGTCTTTCAAAAAATCGGGACTTTTTAAAAACGCAGCGGGACACGGGACAAATTGTTGAAAAGAGGGACTGTCCCGCCAAAAGCGGGACGTCTGGTCACCTTATACTAATACTACTCTGCAAGGAAAGCAATTGAGAAAGAGAAGATAAATGATAAAATGTATGGCATGATGTCTCTGTGCTAACTCTATACCTGCAGTGGCAGAGCAATTATATCACATATCTTTCTGATGCAACCTCAGAAGTCAGCAGATACATCTGTCTGAATCTTCTAACTTCAGAAGTGGTATGTTTTCTGAGCTCCAGAGATGTTGTCTTCTCATTTTGGGGCAGCTTCCCCAAAGCATCGGACCCACAGTACTAAAAAGCAATGTGTATTATATGGTTCCATCATCATTAACTTTCCTTTAGTCCAGTGTTTCTCAACCATGGCAACTTGAAGATGTCTGGACTTCAACTCCCAGAATTCCCCAGCCAGCAAATGCTGGCTGGGGAATTCTGGGAGTTGAAGTCCAGACATATTCAAGTTGCCAAGGTTGGGAAACACTGCTTTAGTCCCTCGAAACTTGGGTTATCAGGCCTGGAGATCCCAAGGGGAATAGTGAGTAATGGAGGTGGCTTCCTTCTTGTTCATATCTGTTGCTATCTTCTTGCCTTTCAACCACTGTAGAAAGTTAGCACCCACCCTTCTCCTAGAAGAATGAAATATTCAAGGAAATATTTAAAAAGGCAGAATATTATATTTCCCTGGATGAGAAAAGGAAAAACATGTTTTTAAAGACAAAGAGCAGCTCCTTGCAGTTCCCTGCCCCCAGAAGATATTTGGTGCCCATTGAGTAGGACTGGGCCAGCTATCTACAAGACAATTAAACCTTCAGCTCCAGGGTGATGGGATTAAGACATGACCCTCAAGGACCTAATAGGATTATCTATCAGCAGAGCTCACCACATAGCACAACCACCTGGGGACATTACATCACCTTCCAAGTTTCAACTAAACCTAACTCAGACAACCTCAGCTATGACCCCGGCATAGCCCCATGGGAGTCTGACAGCAACCAATAGAACACATGCTCTTGCCACAGGAACAGGAAACTCAAGTACAAAGCCCAGAGAGGGTATAAATAACCCTCACTCTCCATTCCATGTGTTCAACTGCCCAGGACCTCAAATCCATGTGGTCCTGTCCATCAATAAACCATCTTTCCAATCAGCCTCCATGTTTCCAGTGTCTTTCTCCTCACTTGGAACTGAACCAAATGGATATTTTTCCAAACACCATGATATCAATGCTTTCAATTGTTGATTGCTTGTTATTGCATGCCACCCATAGTCACATTTTGTGAGATGGCTGCCATATAAATGTGATAAATACATAAATAAATAACTTTGGTTAGTGAACCAGGAGGCTTTTATTTAGGTCCTGATATGAATTATTCCTGTATCTCAAATGATATGCAAATTATTTACTAGATAGCAATTATTTTATGTAAAACAGAGAAATAAATCATACACACACATGTAAGCACACACACACACACAATCACATATTGATTTCCCAGGGAGATCTGTGTGTTCAAAATTCCAGGAAACCTTCAGAGGTTCACCAATTTGTTGCCAGATGTATATGGACCAATTTTCTGGAAAAAGCTAAAACTGTACAACAAAGAGAGAGAAAAGTGAATAGCAATATTCCATTTGGAAAGAAAAAATATATTACCACTTTCTCATTCTTGAAATAATCCATAAATGAAAAAGATTTATCTTCATTGCAATGGGGTTTAAAGAATAAATTAAATACAAGGTTCATATAGAAATGTATTAGCATACAAATTTCCTTTGGATCACTGCTACAAGATTAACTATGTCATGCTTGCTATTGATGTATGATGCAAGCAGTTAGGTTGTCGGAGCGGATTTCCTGAAATCCAGATTCAGACCATTCATGGAGACTATTTGAGCCAATGTTTATGTAGTGAACTCATTGAACAAGGAAACAGACGGAGCAAAGCAGAATTTGTCAACAGGAGGAAAAGCTAAAGAAAAGAGAAGAATGACTATGTACTCATATGCGAATGGAGAAAGCTTATTTCATGAATAGCTGTTGATTGCAAGGGATATGTCCTTGAGAGCTGCTAATTGCCCATTGTAGGTGATTACTGGATTTCTGCTGAGTAAGCAGAGATTGTAGCAGGAACATAAGTAAATCAGTTTCAGGGAGCAAGCTCACTGAGTGAATAAAGATGAGTTTGCAAGGGAATTTAAGGGAAAGTTTCTAACAAATTGTTCCCTATAAATTAAAAATATGTACTTTCTTAGTCTGAGATCCTGCTTGGGGAAATAGCAATAGCCCACTATGCTGACAGTAGGCCAGATGGCTGTGGGCCGGGCCGAAGCCCTCGCACCACCACCCCCGCCTGCAGATGACAGTCAAGGGCATGTGGGGGGAAGCAATCACTCACAGAAACGAGGAAGATGTCTAGATGTCAATTTTTCAGAAGATGGTAGAATAAGGAGAAACTTTCAAAACTGGGGAGACACAAGTCCAAGCCTTAGTCGAAAGAGGGGGAGCATGACAGGAGGACAGCTTTTATATGGTGTCAGACTCAGTCCTGATTGGCTGATGGAATGTGTCTTCCCAATCTTGGAGGCTAGCTCCACCCACTATGAAGAAGTTTCAGTTGTAGGCATGTTTGTGTTCCTGCTTGAAAAACAGTCTGGTATATATTTCCAGCAAGAAGTGAATATGAGTAGTAATCAGAAGCAACACACAATCTTGAGTGACCATGAGCAGGATCTCCTGCTATGGGAAAGGGTCCAATAGGCATGTATCTCTCCTAGTCATGGTTGCCACCTGTTTCACTAGAAGGACTTATGAGTCCAGGTCAACTCCCAGATTGCACACTATCTCTGTATGGAGGAGGGGTTACCTCCTGCAGAGTTAGTGGCAGAACAGTTCTTGAACAGAAAGTTCAAAAGCCCAGAGACACTCAATCTTATAAGGTTCTGAAACTATTAAATCTCCATTCAGGAGTGCATGGAGTGCAACTCAGAGAAAAGATGTATAATCAATATCATCAGTATATTGATGATATGTTGTTGCCTACATAACTTCATATAGATGTTGTGAAGAGAGAATCAAACCCTTGGTAATATTGGATCCAAGGATGGTTTTTTGAGGAGAAGGCAGACGACTGCCTCTTTCAAATTCGCCCTCTTGCAAAGGAGTGTTCACTGCAGTTTGGATCTAACCACAGATTACCTACCTGGAAGCTTTAGTCAGCCAAGAGGGACATATAACTATAACACAAAGTGGCAATTAATGCAGTTTATGGAGTACCAACCACCCATTGGCATATCAAATATACTCATATTGGCTACTGAATTTTGGACCAGATTTCAGTGGTGAAATCCAAACTTTTTTACTACCGGTTCTGTAGGTGTGGCTTGGTGGGCATGGTGTGGCTTGGTGGGCGTGGTGTGGCTTGGTGAGCGTGGCTTGGTGGGCATGGCAGGGGAAGGATACTGCAAAATCTCCATTCCCACCCCACTCCAGGGGAAGGATACTGCAAAATCTCCATTCCCGCCCCACTCCAGGGGAAGGATACTGCAAAATCCCCATTCCCTCCCCATTCCTGGGGGAAGGATAGTGCAAAATCTCCATTCCCACCCCACTCTGGGGCCAGCCAGAGGTGGTATTTGCCAGTTCTCCGAACTACTCAAAATTTTCACTACCGGTTCTCCAGAACCTGCGAGAACCTGTTGGATTTCACCCCTGGACCAGATATAGTTTGAAGGTAGTCTTCAAGAGTAGTACCATGTAGAGTGCATTGCAATAGTTCAACCATGTGCTAGGGCAGGGGTCGGGAACCTATGGCTCGCGAGCCAGATGTGGCTCTTTTGATGACTGCATATGGCTCGCAGCAGGGGTAAAATCCTCCCGGTTCGCCCGGGCTAGTCCTTCGGCGTATAGCCGATGGAACTGGCAGCGGTTGCAGCGCGGAGCTTCTCCTGCCCGCTTTCCCGTCCCGGCTGAACACAATCACCGCTTTCCCGTCCCGGCTGACCACAATCATTTGGGTTATTTTTCCCTCTGTGCATGCGCGCGCATGCACAGAGGGAAAAATAACCCAAATGGCGGCGTTCAGCCGGGACGGGGGGAGCTAAAAAACGGCCATGGCCACATCCCCGCCGTTCTCCAGCCAAGCGGCTGAAGAAGCCCCGGAGCCCCGCCGCCAACCTGCGTCTCCTGCTGGGAAGGAGCCTCTGTCACTGTCTCTCGCGGGGTTCCAGCCACCCGACTGAGTCCCTGACCGCGGCACCGGCAGGGTTAATGCGTATGGGAGAGGAGAGAGCGCGCTACCGCCGCCACTGCTGCTTTCACCGCTCCAATATTTCTTTGGTGGGCGCGCGCGGGAGGGACCATGGAGCAGAGGCGCCCGGCAGCTTAAGGCAAGAGGCGGGTGGGAGACGCGGGCAGGAGCCTGTCGCCGCCGCCGCCACTTCTGGCATCCCCACGCCTCTCACCCCGCTCGCTGGGTGCCTCTGCTCAGCGGTCCCTCCTGCGCAGGCCCACCAAAGAAATATTGGAGCAGCGAAAGTAGCAGCGGCGGCGGTAGCGCGCTCTCTCCTTCCCTCCGCCGCTGCTACTTTCACTGCTCCAATATTTCTTTGGTGGGCCTGCGCAGGAGGGACCGCTGAGCAGAGGCACCCGGCGAGCGGGGTGAGAGGCGTGGGGATGCCAGAAGTGGCGGCGGCGGCGACAGGCTCCTGCCCGCGTCTCCCACCCGCCTCTTGCCTTAAGCTGCCGGGCGCCTCTGCTCCATGGTCCCTCCCGCGCGCGCCCACCAAAGAAATATCGGAGCGGTGAAAGCAGCAGTGGCGGCGGTAGCGCTCTCTCTCCTCTCCCATACGCATTAACCCTGCCGGTGCCGCGGTCAGGGACTCAGTCGGGTGGCTGGAACCCCGCGAGAGACAGCGACAGAGGCTCCTTCCCAGCAGGAGACGCAGGTTGGCGGCGGAGCTCCGGGGCTTCTTCAGCAACCCACCCACCTACCTCGCTTGGTGCGGTTTCCCCGCACTTGACGTCTTGGAAGAGGGCTGGGCGAGGGAGAAAGGAGCCACGGTGGGGATTGGTTTGCAGAGAGAAAGAAAGAAAGAAAGAAAGAAAGAAAGAAAGAAAGAAAGAAAGAAAGAAAGAAAGAAAGAAAGAAGAAGAAGAAGAAGAAGAAGAAGAAGAAGAAGAAGAAGAAGAAGAAGAAGAAGAAGAAGAAAGAAAGAAAGAGAAAGAAAGAAAGGAAGAACAAGAAGAAGAAGAAGAAGAAGAAGAAGAAGAAGAAGAAGAAGAAGAAGAAGAAGAAGAAGAAGAAAGAAAGAAAGAAAGAAAGAAAAAAAGAAAGAAAGAAAGAAAGAAAGAAAGAAAGAAAGAAAGAAAGAAAGAAAGAATCATTACCAATGCTATGATGGAAATCACCAACTCAAAGACAAATATCACTTTGGAGCAAGGAAGCTGCTACAGCAGCAACAAATTAAACAGCACAAAGACAGGGATTCTCTCAATATCCCATTGTCCCTATTGACATTTAGTTGAATTCACTTTTAAAATATATTATATGGCTCTCACTGAAATAAATTTCCAAATTTTTTGCTTTCATGGCTCTCTTAGTCAAAAAGGTTCCCGACCCCTGTGCTAGGGTATGACTGGCTATCTCTTTTATTGTATGAATAGGCACAACAGGTATAGAAGATAGATTTGTGCAAAATTTCTTCTGGCCCACTACTCCCACCTGCTTTTTGAGCAGGGTCTGTGTATCCAGGGGGGCCCCCAAGAGCCATCCCAAGCAAGACTAAAGGTAAAAAACTTCAAGATCAGGGAACCAAGCAGCCATAGCCATTTGGTCTTGACAGAATTGAGACTCAGTCTGTTCCCCGCCTCCAAACTTCGTATCCAGACAATATGTCAGACTATTTGCAGGATCACCAGGGCAGCCCGGAGTCAAGATGTATAACTTGGTGTCAGTATATTGATAATACCAAACCTTTGTCTTGTTTCAGGTTTCAGACACAGACACACAAAATTTCTTGAGAGGTTATCAGTTTTATTTTCAGGGAAACACAGTTAGCAATGTAGTGAGGAATGTTAAACAAAGAATAAGCCTGCCTGTGAAGTTTGTTTTCAAGAGGAGCAGGCAGAAGAGTTCTCTAAGGTCAGTCCAAAAGCTGGGTCAAAGTTGTCAGCCAGTCCAAAGGTCCAAGAAAGGAATTCACACACAGGGATCACATATGGGCCAGCAAAGAGAACTGAGGTAAAATGAACCTCTTATATAAAATGCAGCCAGAATGTTTACTCTGTTCTTTGGAAAATAACCTAATAGATTTCCTATGTTCTGCTCTTCTTCTTATATACTTTAACTTCACCGGACTGGTCCAGCTACTCAACTTGGTGCTTGTGATCAGCTTCGTGTGATGCTGGCATTCTCCTTCCTTAGGCTGACATTCCACAGGCTCAAATTGAGCAGCTTGAGAGCCATGAGATCCTTGATTGATGATCTCACTCAATCATTTCATAGTCTGTAGAGATTCTCAGTCATCCAGGTAATGGATGTCCCAAAGGTGCTTTTTCAGGAGGCAACTGGACTTTCTTGTTTTTTTTCTTTGGAAGATGTTTCGCTTCTCATACAAGAAGCTTCTTCAGTTTTAGATTTATTATTAGAGTTGGAAGGGATCTTGTAGGTCCAACCCCCTGCTCAAGCAGGAGTTCCTACACCATTTGAGACAGATGGCAGTCCAGTCTCTCCTTGAAGGTCGCAAGTGTTGGGACTCTCACAACCTCTGCTGGCAAACTGTTCCACTGGTTGATCGCTCTCACCGTCAGAAAGTTTCTCCTCACTTCCAGGTTGAATCTCTCCTTGGTTAACTTCCATCCGTTATTCCTTGTTTGGCTTTCTGGTGCCATAGAGAACAGCCTGACCCCCTCCTCTCTGTGGCATCCCCTCAAGTATTTAAACACTGCTATCATGTCACCCCTGGTCCTTCTCTTTGCCAGACTGGCTAAGCTCAGTTCCTGCAACCACTCTTTGTATGTTTTATTTTCCAGACCCTTTATCAGCTGAAGAAGCTTCTTGGATGAGAAGCAAAACATCTTCAAAACAAAAAACAAGAAGGTCCAGTTGCCTCCTGAAAAAGCACCTTTGGGTCAATCACTTCATGTAAATATTAAATAGGAGGAGAAAATGTTGAGTCCTGAGGCACAATACAAGGGAGGGTGCATAAAATCCAACCTCTCCACACCATATAAATCAAGTTAAACTGACCACAGAAGAAGGATGGAAACCACCACAATACAGAACCTTCCACTCTCAAATCTTGCAGAAGGATATAGTGATGGGACAGTATCAAAAGCTGCTGAGAGATCAAGGAGAACAAGGATGGACATATACACCTATACTCATCCAGATTGCATCAAAGGTTATCAATAAGAGCGATCTATGTAGTATCCATACTATATTGTGACGTGAACCTTACTGGAATGCATCCAGATACTTTTTTTTCTTTCAAGAGTCTTTGCAATCGTTCTCTAACCACATTTTCAACGATCTTCATGAGAAACAGAAGGTTGGAGACTGGATGATAATTATCCGGAATACTTACACTAACATTATCATTTCTATTTTTCTGCTGATGCTTTCTTCTCACCTCCTCCATTTTCACTTGCAAATCACAGAAGAAAATGTAAGGTCCTGCTTCATATATTAATTTGTAGTAATCCTGTGTGAATTGCAGGTAAAGCACATCTATTTTTAGATTTTCAAAGAGTCCTACTGCTTATATTTAAACACACACACGCAACTTGTATTCAATACAAGTGATATAATTTATGTAAATGTATTTATCCCTTTTTGTAGCAATTTTCTTTGGCAGGCTACTATTTTCTGAGGTTTGTATTGAATCAATCATGACAAGGGTTAGATCAGTTTCTGGAGAAATAGAACATAATGTGTTGTTCAGGTTGATTTATACAGTGACATGCTTAACCCAGATTTTCAATGCAATTAGATATTTATTATTTTCTGAGAGTCCTAAACTTGCAAAATGTATCTTCAGACTGCTGTCAGTTTTGGACCTGAGAGAAGTAAGAGCAAGTATTTTAAAGAATACAAGTATTTTTCTCTCATCAGGCTTCAATGAATACATTAAATGATAATGGTGAGAAATTGGGAAATATCCAGTTTGGACTGGTATTTGAAGTAGCAAAACAGAAACAAATCTGAAGCTACAATTTTGTGATTCAACTTTTCCTTCCACTGTTTATACAAATAGAGAGCCGAGGTGGCGCAGTGGTTAGAGGCAGTACTGCAGGCCACTTTAGCTGACTGTGATCCGCAGGTCATCGGTTCAAATCTCACCGGCTCAAGGTTGACTCAGCCTTCCATCCTTCCGAGGTAGGTAAAATGAGGACCCAGATTGTTGGGGGCAATATAAATATACATTGCTTACTGGTGTAAACCGCTTAGAGAGTGCTTGCACTGTGAGGCGGTATATAAATCTCACAAAATAAATAAATAAATAAATAAATAATATAATATAATACCTAGCCTTTGGACGTGTTATAAAATGATATCTCACTACTCTTTTAAGATTTTACTGAAACCAAACTTTAATGAGGCTGAAGTATGTCTCTAGTAGGTGAGGAATGTTTTGCTCCACCTCATTTTTCCTTAGTTTCATCTTTTATTTAAGGACAAGTCTTTAAAGTAAGCAAAGCAAAGAAAAACAGAGAGCTACTGTTAGACCAATTTGACTCTGAATCAATAAAGGAGATTATTGGTAGCTCAGGGTTAAAATGAGGGGTCCTTGGTGCTCTCTGAGCTTGGCTGACTCTAAATATCAGACATAGTCTAATAGCGCACATTTCTTGTGATGAATAAACATCACAGATTGTGTGGTTTAGGAGTTAATAATTTATACTCATAAAATTGTTCGTACAACAGGGATAAGCAGCATGTGATCCCTCAACCATATGTGAACCTTGGTGTAATTTCTGGTGGCTCACCACCTAATTTTAGAACAAAATTGCAATTCAAGCCGTTTGTACATTGGCAAGAGCCATCTGTCTATCTGTAGTAGACCTCCTCCATGAGATTGGAAAAGAGAGAAAAGAAAATAATCAGAAATGCAAAAAGAGGAATCAGGAAAAGAAAAGGCAGAGAGTCAAAAGAGAATTGGTGCCTCCCATTCAATTCTGGTTCTGTCCCTGTTCCCCATCTAGTTTGAAGAGAGGGAGGGGGTTGTCTGACCTGAATGGCCTGCCTACTGTGTGGGAAGGGCACTGGATGCAGTCCCCGGCTCTCTCTCCTTCTGATGGGTGGAAGGGGGGCTGCGTTCTCATGTGCATCTCCTTCCTCCAAAAGGATCAGCTGTCCCACCCCTCTCTTTTGGCCAGCATGATGGCTCCTCCTCCCGAATGGTGGCTCAGTCAAATTCCTCCCTCAGTTGCTCTATAGAGCTCCCCAGGGGCTCCCTCAGGAGCTTTGAGAGCCTGGCTTGTTCCCAGTCCCACATCCAATCCACTCTTCCCAGCACACTCAGGGCCTTTTTCTTTTTCTGGACATTGGGGTGGGGGAACTCAACCTCAGCTGCTTTAGGGGTTAATTTCCACCAATACTCATTCTTTCTTGCTTTGGTCGCTGGAGCGGGCATCTCAGCTTTGGTGTCTGGTAGGGGTTGCACTCTAGCTGCAATTGGGCTGCTGGGGCCTGGCATTGCTTCCTTTCCAGTCGCTTGCAGCAGGCTTTCTTCAGATAGCCCGCCCTCTGACATAGTTGCCTGATTTTCTCTCCAAGCCTCCCAGATATCAGGGAGCGGTTTGGGAGTCCAGGACTCAGGTGGCCCGGCAATCTTGTTGATTTATGAGTTCTGACTGTCTGTGAAGTTTCTGAAAAATGCCCTAATTAATTCATGAGTCACGAGCCAAGCTTCCAAAGAAATACAGTCATTTATTAGGAACAACATTCCGGCAATACTCCAATGTAGTCAGAACTGACCTCACGTAGTTTACAGGCCCCCCATGACCCTGTCTCCCCCCTCCTCCCTGGGCATGTCATAAATCACATTCTCCAATAAACCATGTTGGTGGGCTGTGAAACCCACACTCCTCCTGCTGACTCCAGTAACCTAGGATACAATCAGCAATAAAGACATTTTTGGAATGTAGTTTCAGTTAGGGCAACCAAGAAGCTCCGTCAGCTCTCCCCCACCTCCTGCTTATGCAACTTGAAAGCTTTGCAAGTTGACAACTAGTAGTAGAACAACAACAACAACCTTTTCCAGAATGGTCTTCAGGAGAATTTATTAGTGATGTCTACCACATGTGCATCTGTGGGCAGTTATGTAAATAGCTCATAAGCAAGCATTTGGCTGAATAGCTATTCTGATATAAATTCCAGTTGTCATACAAAGCTCTCACTGTGGCATTATCCAATATTCTCTGATTGACTTTGTTTTCATTGAAAATAGTTGGGTTGTACTACATAATAAAAAGTATTCACTTAAAACTCTTGTAAAACAGATGATCATTTTTAGGTGGGCAGAATTAGAGTGAGGAAACCAAGTGGACTAAAACTTGGGCCTGCCTTGGAAAAGTGCCTTCAGCTTCTGAAAAATGGTATCTGGATTCCTTTCATTTGTTCTGGAAATCTAAATTTCAAGGAAGGAATCACTTCTGGAATGGAAACCAAACAGACTAATTCCCCTTTCTAAATGAGAGATTGAGGGAGTGATATATTTCCAACCCCACAGAAACAAACACCTCAGACTGTATGAAGATTAAACTCTTCAGGCATGCCTACTTTGAATCTCCTAAATCTATCCCCTCGTCCAAGTCATTGATGAAGGTGTTGAAGAGTACTGGACCTAAAACAGAGCCTTGGGGTACTCCACTGCATACTTCCCTCCATGTAGATGCAGTTCCATTGAGCACTACATGTTGAGTGCGGTTGGTCAGCCAGTTTTGAATCCATCTGGTGGTGTTGCTGTCTATCCCACATGATATATATATAAAAGATATATATCTGCATGAGCAGATATATATATATATATATATATATATATATATATATATATATATATATATATATATATATATATATATATATATATATATATATATATATATATATATATATATATATATATATATATCATCTTTTCATGCTGACAAGTTACTAGTCTAACAAGCTGAAAAATACAAGTGTGAGGGAGAAGACATTTTGAGATCATAGACACAGGGAGCTAATTTATTACTAAGACCTACTTTCTTGACAATCAGTAAAAGCTGGATTTGACCCCTTTGGGTATATTCTTACCTAGAAGTTGAAGACTCCTTTCTTATTATTATGATGCCATTTTTCTGCTGCTTTTGCTTGTTCCTTATTTAATTGGATAATGCAATGTTTCATTGCAATTTATTGTTTTTGAAGTACTTGTGTACTTTCAACCTTCAAATTTTAAGAAGGTACAACTAAAGAAAAATATAAAGTAGTTGTATTATGTAGTAGTTTAAAAATAGAAGCATCCACTAGCTATTAAGACTGTTTCCAAGCAAAATTTGTAAAAGAAATAGTTTTTTAGGAAGAGAATTCATACACTGACCAGAAAAATGAAGGATTGTTATGAAGCTGTCTATTAATAAAATATCTGTAGCTATATCAACCGGGTGCTGGGTTGCTTTATCTATTTTGCTTGAGATCTATCTTTGTCATTCTTTCTTTCCAATAATTTTATTAAATTTATGGAAGTATAAAATACAACTTAAATGAAAATAGCGGGAAAATGGGCCATGGAAAAGGTGAGAGAAAGAAGTGTAGGGTAAAGAGAAAAAAAGAAGGAAAGCATCCACTTTCAACTCTTGTTAGCACAGTAGAATAAAATAATATTACAGCCTCAACTTTTTACTTTTATATACTTAATATGTACTAGCCATTTCCAAAACAACAACTTTATCTAATCAGCAAAACCCAACGTCAAAGTTTTATTTATTTTTTTCTGTCTTGAGCACAAAGTACAGAAGCGGTTTTCAAGTAGAAATGGATGTATTCTTTTCCGTGATTAGAGGAGTTAATTTAGCCATCACTGCTAGTTCCATCAGATTCTCCAGCTATTCATCCATTTTGATGATTAGAGTGTCTTTCCATTTCTGTGTATAAAGCATTCTTGCTGCTGTCAATTTTTTTTAAAATTCTCCACTTTTCTATTTAAAAAGCATTTGGATCAACTGTACTCCAAAAAGTGCACAGGATTAGAACCAAAATGTAGATGAGGCCAAAAGAGACAGCAAAAAAAATAATCCAATTAAAATATATTAATTAAATGCTGTTGATATAATTATTCCCATCAATTATATTTTTATAGTATATCACATTAATGATTATAATTTAACAACAAATTATGGATAGTTGTTTGTTCCTGCCTTTGGCCTCAGTTTGTGCATATTTGGGTTTCAGGAATGAGGAAACAAAATGAAAATGAAAATGGACAAGGCATCTTGATTGACACATTACTGTTAACATTGTTATATTGCCCCCTTCTCCTTTCTCCCACAAGAATTTTTAGATCTCGAATAAACAATGCTGTGCACTGTTCTGACATTTTCAAAGGAAGCACAAAACATAACATTATAAATAAATGAAACAATAATTAATATCCTGGGGAAGTATTACTATATATCAAGAGGTCTCCTAATGTTACTAGTAATCCATATATCAAAATGAATATTAGCTTTTTTCAATCAGGATGAAATTATATTCTCAATATTTTTTTAACTCATGCAGAGCTTTCAATACTTAAATCTTTATTGTATTAGAATCTTTCTCCTAACCCATAAACACTGCTGATTTATTTGTGAGAAACACAATAAAACTATAACTTTACTCAGATGTTAATTGCTGTGACAGAACATTTTAGTGGTTTTGCAGTGGTAGCTTGCTTATTTTTCAACTCTGAACTCAGTGAATTTAATTTAATTTAATTTAATAATAGTATTTCTATGCCGCACAACTCCCTAGGGACTCTGGGAGGCTTACAACAGTAAAAATACATAATAGAATAAAAAAACAGTTTAAAACACGATTAAAAAACAATCAACATTTAAAATACATTCAACAATGCATACATACATGGGGCGGTCTAAAGGACCTTATCAGAAGGTCATTGGCCTCAGACCTGCCGGAAAAGCCAGGTCTTGACGGCTTTCTGGAAGGCCAGTAAGGTGAAGATATAACAACAATTCTACAATACCATGTTGGTGGAATTAACATATTGTAAAATGTACAGTGTTTGTATACACAAATAAGCTTTGATTTATATCTGTTTAATGTTGAATGCATGTGAAACAATTTTTTCTATAAGTTGCAAACAATAATCTTGAGGATACATAAATCAAGTTTACTATCCTAACATACAAACTAGTGCAAATATAAAGATCAGAAGATTCTTCTCCCTCAAATGTGCACGCACACACCACACACACACACACACACACACACACACACACACACACACACACAAAAAAAAAAAAACACTGGCCTCTAACCTTATAATATGCTACTTATTTGCAACTAATTTGTAAAACCATTTCCTCTTTAAAAAAATTGGATGTCTTTGTTTCCATGACTAGTATAACTACTAACTTTTTATTGAGAAATTAGTAACAGGTAAATGTCAGGCTGCAAGTAATGCACCCATTACAAATTGAACTCTGAGGTGGTGAAGAACAATCTGAATACAAAACTTGGCTATAGATCAGGGGTGTCAAACTCAAAGCCCACGAGCCACATCCAGCCCACGGGATGCTTACATCTGGCCTGTGGGTCCGGACTGAAAATAGCAAAGGACTCTGGCAATGCCTCTGGCAACCAAAATGGGGTATGGGGGGGCTGCACCAGGGGTGGGTTCTGCTATGTCCTCGACTTACGACTGCACCTGCTGCTGTTTCAATCCTTAACTTATGACTGCACCCCCTGCTGCTTCACCCTGATTGGTTGAAGCGCAGGCAGCCAGCACGCGGGAGAATAAGGACTTCCTATTGGTTCAGAACTTGACAGTTCCCCTATAAAAGGGAGCTGTCAAGCCTCACTGATGTTGTTGCTGTCACTACTGTTGGTGCTGAATAAAGTTGCTGGTTCCTGTCAGCCTGCCTGTGCCTCTTCTTGTCAGCTGCAGCCTGACTATTTAACACTGGCGACGAAGGGTTTCCATTTAGTAACCGGTCATCAACCACTCCTAGGCCTGATAGCCAGTGACAAGCAAAGCCCTCACATACTCTTACCTAGAATGTCACACTGGTTACAATTCCTGGCATCATACTCCTATAAATGTCATTATCACCCTGGGTGCCAGATGGGCCATGCGGATGCCCTCAGCTGTTGCCCATTACCATGGCCCCTTGAAGACCCGGCTCCAGCCATTTTGGTCTTACTGGTGGACGTGACAGCAGTCCACATTGCATCCCAATCTACTGATGATCTTGTCCTATCCCAAGTGTTAGATTGGGTGCGTAGGGGGTGGCCTCCAGTTTCCCCTTCCAAAGCAGTCCAGCCTACTTCAATAAACGGCACGAGCTCACTGTGATGAAAGGTTGCCTACTGTGGTTCTACATACCTTCCCCACTGGTTTGCATCGCAACAGAAGTGCATATTTTGTGCATGCGTCACTTCCCGGAAATGACCTCTGTGCATGCGCAGAAGCCTTTGTGTATACACAGAGGTTTTTTTTTCAATCCGTGGCGAATGGAGGACCGGTTTGAGACCATGGACCACCGGTCATCACTACCGGTTCGGTGAGCGGCACCAAATTTCTGCTACCGGTTCTATAGAACTGGTCCAAACCGGCAGTAACCCACCTCTGGCCTGCACGCAGCAAAGTTGGCCAGCAAAGTCCTGCAGGAGGCCATGCAGGCTGAGAACCAGGCACGGGGGGGCTCACATGGCCCCCTGTGCCCTGTTTTGACTGGCAAAGTGTTGCAGGACACCATGCAGGCCAAGAAGGTGCATGGGGGGTATGCACATGGCCCCCACCTCCCGTTTGGGCCAGCAGGGTGCTGCAGGAGGTATCTGTCCCATCTCCCCCCTCCCCTCCTCCCACCCCCAGCCGACCCATGAAAGAGAACTACAATGCTGATCCGGCCCTTGAAGAAATCCAGTTTGAAACCCCTGCTATAGATGAATGTGGTTAAATTCAAATGTAGCACAGCTGTCTTCAAACAATTAAAAACATTGGGGCCTATTCAAAAAAATGATGTTATTAAATGGTGACTGATGAATGGTTCTGCATTTAGGCAGGAAAAACCAGGTGCACGGGTACAAGATAGGCACTACCTTACTTAGCCATAATATTTGTAAGAAGGATCTGGGTGTCCTAGTACAATAAGAGTCATTGCAATTTTGGACTACATTAACAGAGTCAAGATCACAGGAATTGATATTACCATGGTTTGCTGTATAAGTCAGAATGTACCTAGAATGCCATGTCCAGTTCTGGTTGCCATACTAGGAATAAAATATTAGGAAGTAGAAAATGGACAGAGAAAAGAACCAGTGAGTTGGTAATGAGCTTGGAAACTACCGTATTTTTTGGAGTATAAGACGCACCCTTTTCCTCCCTAAAAGTGGCTGAAAATTTGGGTGCGTCTTATACTTCGAATGTAGCTCTTTTTTTCCAGCCCTAACTAGGTGCTAACAGATCTTCCCAGCTCTTACCTTGCAGGCTTTTTCATTGTTACTCTCTCCAAAGAATGTTTTTCCAGCCCTAAGTCTTTGCAGGTTTTTTTTTCATTGCTCTACTTGCTCCAAAGAAGTTTTTTCCTAGCCCTAACCAGGTGCTAACGATCTTCCCAGCTCTTACCAGCTTGCAGGCTCTTTCATTGTTACTCTCTCAGAAGAATATTTTTCCAGCCCTAAGTCTTTGCAGGGTTTTTTTTCATTGCTCTACTTGCTCCAAAGAAGTTTTTTTCTAGCCCTAACCAGGTGCTAACGATCTTCCCAGCTCTTACTGGCTTGCAGGCTCTTTCATTGTTATTCTCTCAGAAGAAGGTTTTTTTAAGTCCTAACCAGGGGATAAAATAATGGGCTGAAGCTGACCAGACTAAGGATGCTAGCCAGATGAATACCTGGTAGGCAGATTGTTTTCCCCTATTTTCCTCCCCACAAACTAAGGTGCGTCTTATACTCCGGTGCGTCTTATACTCCGAAAAATACAGTAAATCCATCCATCCATCCATTTTTTCATTCAATCAATCATTCAATTTCTATAGCCTCCCATCTCTGGCCAGTTTACAATTCAAAAAACATATATTACAATTAAAGCAATAAAACATTTTTTTAATTGAAAAAAAAACCACAGTAAAAACACCCAGAATAAATATGCCTAAAAACTTTTAAAAGGGTACACAGTATGTTTAGCCAAAACCAGAGAAGGATATAAAGGGAGATAATGATAGCAGACCTCCAATACATGAAGGGTTGTCACAGCGCACAAAGAATCAATTTATTTTCCCTGGCACCTGAGGGTAAGACACAAACTGAAAGATAGAAACTTTACAGAGAGAAATCGGGACTTGAAATAAGGAGGAATTTCCTGCCTTTAAGAGTTAACAAGCAGTGGAACAGATTGCTTCCAGAAACTGTGGGTGCTTCATCACTGCAGAATTTTAAGAAAAGACTAGACAGACATTTGTTTGAGATGGTATGAGGTTTTCCGCCCTGGGCAGGGACTTGGAATAGAAAATTTCCAAGCTCACTCCCTTACAATTCTACAAATCCATCATTCTATGAACACATTAAAAGTCCAGTGAAATAAAGCTGTCTTTTAACATCAGAAAGTCATGACTGACAGAGGCAATTTTTTTTAAAATGATAAGTAGTGAATCTGCCTTTTTTATAGACACTGATTTGCTCTATGCTATGCTGTGCAGGTAGTCCTTGACTTATGACAGTAAATGAGCTTGGAATTACACTCATAAGTCATGGCAGTTGTTAAAAAGGTAACAAGGAGACCAGGGGTGAGTTCCTCCCGGTGCGGTCGACTCTGCCGCACCGGTAGAGGGGGTCCGATTGCTCAGTTTACGCACGATGGCTCCAGTGCCATCTTTACTGGTCCGTCGCGCGCATCACCATCTTTCTTTTTAAAAAATTGGGCTTTTTTGCTTCTGCGCATGCGCGGAAGCAAAATCACGCAAGGGGGTGCACGCGTGTAGCAAGCGCGTGCGCCCACAACACATGGAGATGCGCACGCAGCGCACCAGTATCGGTAAGTGAGCAACCCGCCCCTGCAGGTGACCATGCCCAACTTGACAATGATTTTTGTGACAGTTGTTAAGCGAATGCCATGGTCATTAAATGAATGTGGTTATTTTTTAAAAGAACCTGTTTTCTTCAGTGAGTATTTTTTTTTTGCCAGAAACCAGAAGTAAGTGCAAGAAACTGACAGAATATGGTGAAAATCATGGTCATGTGAGCACAAGATTGTACAAATGGCCATAAATGTGAGCTGGTTGTCGAGTGTCCAAAATGTGATCATATAACTGGAGAAGGAGGGCGGAATTGTGGCTGTTGGAAATCTGGAATTGGGTCATTAGTAGTTTGGGAAGGTCCATCTTAACTTCAAATGGTTGCTAAATGATCAGATGTTAAGTGAGGATTAAGTGGGATAACTTGCAAATCAATCCCCTGAAGTTGAAAACTGGTTAAATTTATTTTCTAAGTGCAGAACATTCAAACATTTGATTTTAAGTAGGTTGCAAATAGATACATGTACATGTAGAATAATACAAGATTATCAATATTTTCAGCAACAAATATGATAAACTATTACAGTGCAAAACCATAGTATCAGACCGCTTTTCTCCTTTTGCTTACCCTGTGTTGAATGTCAGATTATAAGCTTTTATAGGCTTTTCAAAACCTTTATTCCTTGGCAGAAATATTGACTTAGATCAGTGACTCTATTTTTACAGGTCTTTCTAAAGATGCTGGTGGGTACATAATGGTGACACATCAACTATAGATTGATGTTCACATGCCAGAGGAAACTTACTAATCTCCCCTTTCCTTTTTAAAACAACTTGCTTCATTGAGGCATTTCTGCAAAAAAAAAATCATCTGCACGATCATGGCATGGTTTGAGATGAGTACAGTGAAATCGGGTGAAAAGTAAGGTTTTACACTTAGGCAAGAAAAAACAACTGTACAGGTACATACTAGGCCAAACTTGGCTCAATGCCAGCAACTGCGAGAGGGCTCTTCAAGTCAAAATGGATAATCACTTAAATATGAGCAACAGTGTGGGGCAGCAGTGATAGCAATAGCAATAGCACTTAGACTTATATACCGCTTCATAGTGCTTTACAGCCCTCTCTAAGCGGTTTACAGAGTTCAGCATATTGCCCCCAACAATCTGGGTCCTCATTTTACCGACCTCAGAAGGATGGAAGGCTGAGTCAACCTTGAGCCGGTGAGATTTGAACAGCTGAACTGCTAAACTGCAGTGCTGCACTTTAACCACTGCACCACCTCGGCTCTGATAAAAGTCAATGCAATCCTAGCCTGCATTAATAGAGGGATAGAGTCAAGATCACACAAAATATTAATACCACTTTATAAAACCTTAGTAAGACTACATCTGGAATACTGCATCCAGTTTTGGTTACCACATTACAAAAAAGATGTTGAAACTCTGGAAAGAGTGCATAAAAGAGCAACAAAGATAATTAGGAGGTTGGAGACTAAGACATATGTAGAACGGTTGCAGGAATTGAGTATGTCTAGGCTAGTGAAAAGAAGGACTAGGAGAGATATGATAGCAGTGTTCCAGTATTTGAGGAGCTGTCACAAAGATGAGGGGGATAATTATTTTATAAAACATCAGAAAGCAAGACAAGAGTGAATGGATGGAAACTAATCAAGGAGACAAGCAACCTAGAACTAGGGAAAAATTTCCTAACGGTGACAACAATCAACCGGTGGAATGCCTTGTCTTCAGAAGTTGTAGGTGCCCCATCATTGGAGGCTTTCAAGAAGAGACTGGACAGCCACTTTTCTGAAATAGTATAGACTCTCCTGCTGGTGAAGGGAGTTGGATTAGATGACCTCCAAGATCCCTTCTGTTAGATTCGCGCTTAATTGACGAGACGAGTCACAGTAACTGTTCAGCACTTTATATCTCTCCTAGCTGTAGCTGATACTGAATGCCGGCAGGCTACAGGGAAGCCGCTTTTAAGGGCTTGCCTGGAGCCTGCCAGCCACTGACAGTCGTTTAAAACTCCCACCGCGTGAGTAGCCAATCAGCGGCCTTCATGCAAATAATCCTACGTCCGTCCATACATAACACCTTCCAACTCTGTTATTCTGTGTTCTATCAATGTACAACTCAGATTCTTTGTGGGAACAGAATCTTAAGCCTAAATTTTCTTGCATTGGAGGAAATAAACTCAACCTTTAATATTCCAGTTTAATCAGTGATTTATACTGAATCTCTGAAGGTCTGTTTGTTCTGTAGGAGAAATTGTAATCAGCTCTATATTTCTATACCTACCTGTAAATACACTTTCTCACTTTTATTTATATACTGTATTCAATGAAACAGAAAGGAAAATAGAGAAAGAAATACCAAAAGAGACAATGTAATTACATCAAGATAAACTGTATTTATATAGGGACTTCTCATGCATATGTATATATGACTTCTTTGCATAACACTTTCAATAAAGGATAATTGCAATCCATTGCAATTGTCCATGAATAATCTTTATTTATAGACAACTCTTTCATAGCATGTGGATAATACCAGGCCTTCAATCCACTGGGTAACTGGGCCGTGCATTTATCTTATCAAGGTGAAATAACTAATGTCTTGGCATTAATAACTTGGCATGGGTCAAGGTTATTGCAGGAACCATCTCATCCCATGGGATTGCCAATTCCACTTGCTCTGACAGAAGGGGTAGGCTCCAAATCTCAATAACCAAGGGATTTCAGCTTGTGGGCTCTAAGAAAAAAGCCTTCTCTGCCATGGCTCTCACCCTTTGGAACATTGTGCCCATCAAAGTGAGATCTGACCCCTACCCTCTTGGCCTTTCAAAAAGGCCTGGCAACTTGGCTCTGCCAACTGGCTTGGGGCACCAATAGGAGTGTCTGACTCTGGAGGAATTTAGCAGAAGATTCCACTTCCAGCCTGTTTATGCATTGGTTTTTTTTCCTTATCTAGTTTTTTGTTGTTGATAATGTTAATGTTTTAATTTTTATTCCTGAATATTTTTTTGGTCTTATGTTGTGCTTTTATGATGTTGTAAGTTTCCCAGTGAGATGGGTGGCATGTAAATTTAATAAACAATAATAAAATAATAACATCATTGGCATTGACAAATCCACTATCAGTCAATTGCAAAAGGCAGCTTCACTCAGAATAACTTACATCCTGCATACCTCTACGTACTACATATCTCTAATACCATAAACATCAACAACTGCCTATCCCAGGTCCTTGGGAAGGACTTGATGGATAAAAATGCTAGTATGTACATCTGTGTGACTGTGTGACAAATCATTAAAAAAAATAATAAAGATACAAGTAATGCATTTTGATTGTCCAACTATCAGTTTCTATTTTCAAATGAATGTATATATTCAAAAATATTAAACTTTCTTTCAAAACCAAGATAATATATAAAATTGCTTCCTTAGAACATAATTCTAGGATAATTTAAAAACATACATTTTAATAATGTGCTAATGTAGCTGCATTTCCAAACATTTACTAATACTTTTTCTATAGAAATGCAATGAAATCCAATACTCCAATATATGTATTAAAATTAATCCTTCACTTATAATTTTAAATATTCTAACTTCTGTTTCTGTTATTTAACCATAGATAAAACAAATCCCACGTTCCAAAATATTCCATATCTTCCTTCTCTTTAATTTCAAGTATTAATCTATCAATTTCTGCACATTCTAATTTTTTTTACTATCTTCTCATCTGTGGGGATCTCCACACCTTTCCAATCTTGTGCAAATACAATTCTGGCCACTGTTAACACATATAATATTAAATACATAGTCCCTTTATGTATTATTTATATTTCTTATATTTTTATTATATGTTTTCTGGTATGATACCCAACAGAAATATTTCTGGTTTTAAATCTACATGTTCCTTTGTCATTTTTTCTATCCAAGTATGTTTTTTGTCCAATAGGTTTTTGCTTTTGGGCACGTCCACCACATGTGGCAGTATGAGCCCAGAGTCTGATTACATTTTCAACATTTAGCTGACATATCTTTATACATCTTGGCTAATCTTGCTGGTGGAAAGTGCCACTCACGCACGCGTGCCCCCTCATGCAATTCTGCTTCCACACATGCTCAGTAGCTATAAACAGCCTGAAACACAGCTGAGGAGCTGATCAGCTGTGCTTCAGGCAAAGGAATAAAGGTAAGTATAAACCCAAGGGTGGACAGGAGGGCCCTTTTTCAAGCAGCAGCAGAGGAAAACACTTCCAAACATGTAAAAAATTGGAAAAATATCCTAAAAAAGATGGCAGTGCCCACAGACCGGCACCGACCGAATCGGATCTGTGACGCCATCATGACGACACCAGTGGGTTGCTACCGCTTTGGGCGATCCGGTCCGAAACGGCAGGAACCCACCCCTGGTTATAACATGGATAAAAGAGACCACCACGAAGTAACAAAGATGTACTCTGGAAAGTTGTTAAAAAATTAATAAAAAACTGCTTCCATATTGTCACAAAGACAATTATGGTCTGTATGTTCTTGAAGTTCCCAGAAGTAAGGCTCAATCTGCATAATTTACAAAAAAAGATATATTCAAGAAACACATATTCCTCATACTGAATGTTACCATTACAAATACATCTCAGAATACCAAGGAACATAAAGAGTGAACTTTGAACATTTTTTTTTCAATAGTTGCATATTCTACAACAGGATCCAAATTGGATATGGCTCCTCAAACATCTGCAATTCAAAATTTCAATACCTTTCAATACTAATTATATTCTAACAGGTTATTTTCTATTTGTCTCTAGGAATAAAAAAAAACCACCCTGCTTCTAATGAAAACAACTTTTAGAAAAAGCCCAGTGGCGTGTTTTCTAAAAAGGCAGATGGGATATTACCAAATAATTCCAATTTCACCTGATTAAGTGTAAATCACCTTCTAAATTCTATTGTGTCCCTCTTTATTGTCTTTGCTCATTTCCTACCATATGAAAATGAGAAAATATTAACACGTCACAGGTTCCATATTTAGTCATAGTTCATGGAAATAATCTCCTTCACTATATGCATTTCCTTTAGGGGAAACACAGCTTTTCTGCATGAAAGCTCCTGTTGTGTTTTGATTTTGGGAAAACATCATATACAATAATTATTTTTCCCCTTAACTGAATGAAGCTGAAGTTCAATAGCTGGAAATTATATGCATATTTGTCTCATTGTCTGTAGTCATATTTATTTCTTGATTCTTTTAATCTTGCATTTTTTGAATGTGATTTTCCATTCACATCCTACTATCTAGTAACTATAAAAATACTGTTTTGAGTATAGATCACAAAACATAAAATAAGAGAGAATCCTATAATGTGTACCTTTGAGTTTAGTATTGACTCTTGATGACTGTCTGGCTAGATCCTACAGGTTTTTTAGCAAGGTTTTTGCTGAAAAGTAAATCAGTAAATCCAGAACCCACCCCTGGTCAGATTATATCTCTCCAGCAAACAAGAAAATAATAGGGCATAGAGGTCCAGAGCCTCATAGATGGATTGAAGGTGACAGTCAAATAGCTGGCCAATTGAAGCCAAACCAATTGCCAATCTCTACGTTCCAATCCTCCATGCAAGGTATCATATCATAATGGAAGTCCCCCCCCCCGTGAAAAACACTCTTCTGTTACATTACTTTGAATAGGCTTTAGTCTGCCTAGGGAGCAAGCTATGCTTCAGTGGAGGATTCACTGGAAACAAGTCCTCAAAACCTGGGCCTCTTTAGAGGTGGAGCAAGAAAAGCTCATCAAAAGGACAGAAACTCCATAAAAGAGAAGTCAACAACAACAACAGCAGAGTGGTCAATGCCTGGAATACATTACCTGACTCAATTGTTTCTTCCCCAAACCCCAAAAACTTTAACCTTAGATTATCTACCATCGACCTCACCCCATTCCTAAGAGGTCTGTAAGGGGCATAAGTGCACAATCGTGCCTACCGTTCCTGTCCAATTGCACCCATATATTCATAATTCTTGTACTCATAATCATGTAGATCTATAATCATATAGATCTATTTCGAGCTATTTTGCTCTCGTCAGATAGCCATACCCAATATAGTTTGTCGGCTATAAAAAAACTGCCTGGATGGCCCCAGGAGGGGCCAAAAGGCAAAAGGAAGCTGTGATGTTTCCTTCCATACACCAGGATGACTCGACAGAAAAAACATATATATATGGGGCCATCCAGGCAGTTTTTTATAGCCAACAAACTATATTGGGTACGGCTATCTGATGAGAGCAAAATAGCTCGAAATAGATCTATAATAGTCTCCCTTTATTTTCATTTATCAGCAAAAAAATGTTACACACACACACACACACACACACACATACACACACACACATACACACACACATATATATATATACACACACACACACACACATACAAAAACATGTTTATACTTTGTGTACACTTTGCTTGTTATCATATACGCTTGACAAAATAATAATAATAATAATAATAATAATAATAATAATAATAATAATAATAATAATAATAATAATAATAATAATAATAATAATAATAATAATAATAATAATAATAATAATAATAATAATAATACAAGATACTAAATCATAATGTAAAAGCTTTTCATCTGCTTCATTTCACAGTGCTTAATATTGTGAAAAGTTTTCTTAAAATACCTGCCTAGAAGTACCCTTTCCATTTGCCATGTTCTCAGTTTTATTAATGCTCTTCTAAGAGAAGAATGGAATTTGAATTGGTGGTACAGCCCACATACAGTTTTATGCGTAATCTATTTATACGAAGGCCAAGCATTTATTTGCAATCATATTCAAATCTAGCAACATAAAGGGCTCTTGAGCTTAAAGTGTTAAGAGCAAGGCAGCTCCAGGGAAGAAAAATATTCCAAGAAAAATCTCATACCGGCAATCATTAGGAACCAAATACTCTGATTAAGGATTTTTCCAGTATGTCTCTAGAAAACATAATTTTAAATATCATTGTCACTTGAATGATATTTCAGAATCTTTAACCAGTAATTAAATATTTGAATAATGGCTCCTGAACAGACCACAGATCAGTTTCCATGGTTAAAAGAGGCAAATATTGAGTGCTAAAGATACCTCTTACTGTCAAATTTTTGTTTTTAATGTTCTTCATATTGATAATTAGATAGTGTTATTGACACAGTGAACATGAATTTGGGCAATTGTGGGAAATGGGAGGACAGGGGAACCTGGGGTGCTATGGGTCACAAAGAGTCAGACACAACTTAGAGACTGAACAACAACCTATTGAAGATAATCAAGCCTTTATATATCAATTACATGATCATTTAGGTATTTTGCTTTAAAGGTTGGACTTGAATAGTAGCTTTAAGTGGGAATTTAAAATGGCATTTTATTTATTTATTTCTTTATTTTATTTTATTTGTCAAAACGTGTACAAGATAACAGGTATGATATAAACATAAACAAAAGCAAAGTAGATATAGGTAAATTTGGACAATAGGACAGTAGGACAGGGATGGTAGGCACGATGGTGCGCTTATATTTTTTATATTTTATATTTAAAATATATTATAATTATATTTTAAAAGGCTCAAAATCTCTACATATCCCAAGGACCTACAGCCAAATGCTTAATACCATTATACAAAATGAAGACATGCCTTTCCTAGAAGAATTTATAGTATTCTAAATCTTAAGACAGGCAGTAAATGATGATAGTGATCTTGTAGTAGCTAAAATATTCCATCATATGGGGATCAGGGGGTACCCTTTGGGGAGTTGGAAGTCTGTATGCAACTTATTAAACCTAAAGGAAACCCATAGGAGTCTAGTTGGTTGGTTGGTTGATTGATTGGTTGGTTGGTTGTCTGACTGACTGGCTGCCTTCATCTACCCTCCCCCATCCATCCAAAAATAATGTCACCAATTTTGGATATTTTGTTCCTAATTTCTGTTAATGCAGTCTTGAAGGGAAAAGGGGATTCTAAAAATATTTTCTCTCGGGATGTATTTGAAATGATAGCACTTTTGAACTCCTTGGAAACAAATAATTTCCACAATCAGCATCTATTATCTCAGCTAGGTTGTGCTCATACTTGTAAACATTTAAAAGTGTTTGATGAAAAATTTTACCCTAGGGGTGTTTTCTTTAATCATTATACCAAGGAATGAGGGACTGAGAAAATAATAAAGGAGAGTATCATTGGTAAAACATAGGATATTTTACACAAAATGATGGAATGCATCACTATTATAATTCACAAAGTATAAAAGATTACATCATGAATATGCAGAAAACTCTTTGTACAGATTGATACCTTTGAAATTTGCAAGGTACATTTACTTATATTAAAATTCATCATAACGCCTTTCTTAATAAATACTTCTCATGTAAACATCAGAACAGTTTAATATTATGCCAAAAAGTTCAGGGGTCTAATAAATATTTCGCTGTGTGTGTTTTCATTGAAGCAGTGTACAGTTACAATTTTATAGCTCCAGATCTGGGAATAGAATGACTTTGGAAAAAGGGAGAAAAAATATGAATTCTTCAAAATTGATAGTTTAACTATCTTGAGACTTGTACATTGTTTAATAAATATCTACAAATAAGGGAAAATTATTATATTAAATCCATGGTGGACTGAACTATAAGACAAAATATTCAACAGGATGTAGGGAGTGGTCATCTTACCACCGTTCATTTAGTACCATTTGAAGTTTCAACAGCACTGAAAAAAGTGACTTACAAACAGCCCTTGGACTTACAACTAGTAGCATTTCTAAGGTCATATGATCAAAATTTGGGGGGCTTGGCCACTGGCATTTATTTACAATGGTCAAAGCATTCCAGGATCATGTGATTGCTGTTTTTGACCTTCCCAGCTGACTTCCGACAAGCCAAGTCAATGGAAGAAGCTGAATTTGCTTAATGAGTACAAAATTCCTCTCCCTCTCTCTCTCCTTCTCCTTCTCATCTCCTTCTCCCTTGCTATATCTCTCATCTCTCATGTTTAACAGATTAACAGAGTTGGAAGGGACCTTGTAGGTCATCTAGTCCAATCCCCTGCTCAAGCAGGACAAATGGCAGTCCAATCTCTTCTTGAAAGTCTCAAGTGATGAAGCTCCCACAACTTCTGAAGGCAAGCTGTTCCATTGGTTGATTGTTCTCACTCTCAGATGTTAAAGATGTTCTTTAACCATCCTTTTTTAAGGTAAGGTAAAAAAAAACTATGAAAATTCTCAACCATCCAAGTCATGGTTGTCCTAAAGGTGCTTTTCAAAAGGCAATTGGACTTTCTTGGTTTTTTTCCTTGAAAACGTTTCACTTCTCATCCAAGAGGCTTCTTCAGTTCTGGCTGAATGGTGGGAAATGGGAGGATTTATATTCCTTTGCAGCCATCTGATAAAGAATCAGTTCTCAACAAATAAACCAGCAAACATGTGGAAAACACTTAAAAATATCACTGGTTATGGCAAACCTTCCCAGGCTGAAAGAAATCAACAACTGGCAGATGACCTGAACGTGTTTTACTGCAGGTTTGAAAGGAAACTACAGCCACCTATCTCTACAACCCCCATCTCAGACCCACCAACAACAGCCAAACCTCCTACAACTGACACCATACCATTGGGTTCACAACCCCTAGTGATCACAGAAAAGGAACTGCAAGACTTATTTCACAGACAAAAGTCAGGAAAAGCTCCAGGCCCAGACAAGATAACTCCTTCTTGCTTAAAAGTCTGTGCTGACCAATCTTCACCCGAATCTTCAATAAATTGCTAGAGATGTGCTATGTTCCTTCTTGCTTCAAATGCTCTACTATCATCCCAGTGCTGAAGAAGCCCACCATCAAGGAACTGAATGACTACAGACCAGTTGCTCTAACATCTGTAGTTATGAAAACCTTTGAAAGGCTAGTGCTGTCCCACTTGAAAACCATCGCGGATCCACTGTTAGACCCATTGCAATTTGCATACCGAGCAAACAGATCAACAGATGATGCTGTTAATATGGCTCTGCACTACATCCTACAACATCTTGAATCTCCAAAGACCTACGCAAGGGTCCTCTTTGTAGACTTTAGTTCAGCATTCAATACCATCATTCCAGATGCTCTTCTAACTAAACCAAACCAGCTACACACTTGTAAGTGGATCATAAGTTTCCTAACAAACAGGAAGCAGCAGGTGAAGCTAAGCAGAATCACATCAGATACCTGTACAATTAGCACAGCCCCCTCCCCCAAGGCTGTGTGCTCTCTCCACTTCTCTTCTCTCTATATACCAATGACTGCATCTCTAAGGATCCATCTGTTAAACTACTGAAGTTCGCAGATGACACAACAGTGATCGGCCTCATTCGAGACAATGATGAATCCGCATACAGACGGGAGGTTGAACAACTAACCTTGTGGTGTAACCGGAACAATCTGGAACTGAACACACTCAAAACCATAGAAATGGTGGTAGACTTTAGGAGAAACCCTCCCATACTTCCACCTCTTATAATACTAGACAACACAGTATCAACAGTAGAGACCTTCAAAATTCTAGGTTCTACCATATCGCAAGATCTAAAATGGACACCTAACATCAAAAACATTATCAAAAAAGCACAACAAAGAATGCTCTTTCTGTGCCAACTCAGAAAGCTAAAACTGCCCAAGGAGCTGCTGATACAGTTCTACAAAGGAATTATTGAGTCTGTCATCTGCACCTCTATAACTGTCTGGTTTGGTTCTGCAAACCAACAAGACAGACACAGACTTCAGAGAATAATTAGAACTGCAGAAAAAAAACAATTGCTACCAACCTGCCTTCTATTGAGGACCTGTATACTGCACGAGTCAAAAAGAGGGCTGTGAAAATATTTACAGACCCCTCACATCCTTGACATAAACTGTTTCAACTCCCACCCTCAAAATGACGCTATAGAGCACTGCACACCAGAACAACTAGACACAAGAACGCCATCACTCTGCTAAACAAACAATTCCCTCAACACTGTCAAACGATTTACTAAGTCTGCACTACTATTAATTTTCTCATTGTTCCCATCACCCATCTCCTCCCACTAATGACTGTATGACTGTAACTTTGTTACTTGTATCCTTACAATTTATATTGACTGGTTCCTAAAATGATTTGATTGCTTATTTATACCCGGACTATCATTAAGTGTTGTATCTTATTATTCTTGATGAACTTATCTTTTCTTTATGTACACTGAGAGCATATGCACCAAGACAAATTTCTTGTGTGTCCAATCACACTTGGCCAATAAAAAATTGGGGTTGTTAGCTCTCTGAGAGTCATTGAGGCCACTTGGGGATTTATCTGTATTTTCAGAGTCACCTGAATCAGAGTGAAAATTGGTGTGAAATTTATTTTATTTATTTATTTTATTTGGAGGTTCTTCTATGCCGCCCTACTCCCTAAGGACTCAGGGCGGAAATGTTCTTGAGATTGCTAAAAGGATTGTGATGTAGACCAGCAATAGGTAATGTCATATTTCTCCCTCTCTGTTGAGAGAGGTATGTTCAATTTTAATATAGATGGCCTCTTTAATCCCTCTTTCAAACCAGTGGTCCTCTTCGTCCAGAATATGGACCTTTGTCTGTCAGGGTTCCAAATAGCATCTAATATTAAATCAGAGTCCAAGGCAAATACTTCCTCAAAGTTCCAATTTATTAACAGAGCTATGTTGGCACATGTGGGTAAATCCCGAATTTGAAGCGCTTTGGAGTTCACCACCCAGTTGAAAGTTCAAACCCTTGTCCCCAGTCCC
Source organism: Diadophis punctatus similis (assembly GCA_023053685.1). Classification (NCBI taxonomy): domain Eukaryota; kingdom Metazoa; phylum Chordata; class Lepidosauria; order Squamata; family Dipsadidae; genus Diadophis; species Diadophis punctatus. Next base: position 61,455,935 of record JALIGW010000005.1, read on the forward strand.
CCAAGTCCATCACGTTAACCAATGTCCTACTGCCAGCCTGGCAGATCCACCCATCTTCTTCCATGCAGGTGCAGGAGTGCGAAGACAAAGGATGACCTTGATTTTCTAGAAAGAATTTGTTATGACTACATGCAGACAGCCCTCATGCAATCCCCCCTCCCAAGTTCCCACAGTAAAGCAGGCATAATAAAATGGCATAAAGTGTGGCAGACCAAAGACCCCAACTATATTGGCTTCGACAAGGGCTTGAACTTTCAACTGGGTAGTGAAATTCCAAGTGCTTCAGATTTGGGATTCACCCAGATGTGCCAACATGGTTCTGTTAATAAATTGGAACTTTGAGGAAGTATTTGCCTTGGACTATGATTTAACATTAGATGCTATTTGGAACCCTGACACCTGACAGACAAAGGTTCTGTTGAATCTTGTCCTGATGGGTTGTTCTCCTGTGTTATGCCATGTGTTTGTGAAGGGGTTGTTTTGTTTCACCAATGTTCAGATCTGCACATGTCTCACTGCATTGTACCATATATTCCACATTGTTTTTGTCGAATGGTCAGTTTTCTGGGTGTTTGTCCCCTGGAGTGGACAAGCTTTATCTTCATGTATTATTGGATTTAAAATGCCCACATATGTCATGTTGGTTGAAAATCCTCCTGAGCTTTTCAGATATTCCTGCAACATATGGAGTGACAACATTGCTTTGTTTGTTGTTCTCTTCTTTGTCTGTTATGGAGGAGTTCCTGCTGGATCTTTTCCTGGATTTGATGAAGGCCCAATTGGGATAGCCATAAGTTCTGAGGGCTTCTTTGATATGTTTTAGTTCTTTTTCTTTTCCCTCTTTGCTGGTAGGCAAATTTTCAGCCCGGTGATGTAGTGTTCTGATCACTTTCATTTTGTGCTCCAGTGGATAGTGAGAATCAAAATGTAAATATTGATCTAGGTGTGTGGGTTTTCTGAATTCTTAGATGTTGAGGCTTCTGTCTTCTTTAATGTGTACTGCACAGTCCAGGACAGCCAGACTATTTTCCGGATGACCAGATGACTGCTAAGGAATATATATCCTTTCATCCAAGAACTAAAAAAGCTTATTGGATGAGAAGCGAAACATTTTCAAGGAAAAAACAACAAGAAAGTCCAGTTGCCTTTTAAAAAGCACCTTTGGGTAAAAAAAAAAATCCACTTTCCTGATCGTTGTTCAGTCATTGAAATGCTTCCAACTCTTTATAACCTGAAACCACATAATTTTGCCAAATTGACTGTCAGTAACTGCTTCTTGAAGCTCATGCATATGTCCTCAGTAATAATATTTGTTTTAGATCATCAGCCAGCTGCTATTTTGATCCCTCCTCCCCAAGCATTAGGATCTTCTCCATTTCCATACAATGGATCTGCATTTCTTTTGTTTCCCTGTTCACATTATTTCCAACTGTTGTAAGGAATATCCTTCTGGGTTCAGTTCCAAGTGGGGAAAAAGACACTGGATTCATGGAAGTTGCTTGGAAAGGTTTAATTGTGGACAGGAGCACATGGCATGAGCCCCTGTACAGAAATGTAGATCACATGCTTCCAGATGTGGGTGAAGAGAAAAAGGGAAAGGGAAGATGCTGAGTCCCTTGGTTTTATGACCTCTGTATGGCCCCACCTCTTAGTTTCCTGTTCCTGTGTATGTAATGCCCTCTGATTGGTGGTCAGAACCCCCCTAGGGGCGGGTTTTTTAGCTAGCCTTTTCGGCTGTCTCCCAAGTTTGTTTGAGTGCTGGTAATTTTCCAGGTGGTAGAGGGCTAATCCTCTGATGTCCTAAGGGGGAAGATCTTAATCCCATCACCCTGGAGTTGAAGGAGAGGGGCAGGGAGCTGCAGGAAGCTGCTTTGTATTTAAAACATGTTTCTCCTTTCCTCATTCAGGGAAACATATCCTTTCCCTTTTCAATGTTTCCTAGGATATTTCATTTTTCTAGGAGGGGGTGGGTGCTAACTTCCTACACAACTCTACAAAATATGTTTGGAGGTGTAGCGATGAAAACTGTACACAGTATTTCAAGTATAATTATGCTAAGATTTATGTAAGGACATTTTCCCTGGGTTTTTACATTGGCCATTTTATTATTCCTCCCATGGAATTAATTCTCTCTGTCTCCCACTCCTTTTAACAGCACAATGAATCAATATTGCAAGCTTTCACCAGTTCTTTAGCATGCATGAATAGGGCAAATGTCATTTTGGGAGCACAGTTAGGTCATATTGGAGAAGATAGGCATTTCATTTTTTTCTTTAAATCAAATGACATCCTTGGAGTACAGGCATTAATATATTCAAACTAATAATAAACACGAGAATTTCATTTTGGATGGAACAAAGACTAGAAACTCTATTAAAAGAAAAAAGAAAAAAATGTAGAGGAATTTCTCATTTAAAAAACCCTTCAAATGTAACTATTAAGTTAAAACCTAAACTAATTTAATATTGTTTGCTTTCCCCTAGGACATGTTGCCTTATTAATGAAATTATTTTTTTGTCAAACAAAATAGTTTACATCATTTATTTATGTTTTTAAATTGATTCAATATTAATTATGTAATGTTATCTATAATTTAATTAATAAACTGTATTTCCCAGAGGAACCTTTCCATAGTCTACTCATAAATAGAGGACAAATGATGTATACTGGATTTCCTTAGCGTGAATTTTCAAGTGTGTCAAGAATGCAGAACACGCAGAATATTTTTTGAAAAGTTAGTTTTGATACATGAAATGTATTTGTTTTAATTAGCATTCATACATCTGGACTGATTTTGATCCCATGAACTCATTCTGAAATGGATAGCATTGTATGAAAGACACCTACAGATTTGTTGAAGAACCCTTAGCTTTTCTTTTGAGATAATATATACATAGATAGCCAACCACTCTCTGCTAGCACACTTTACCTCACAGGGTTGTTGTGGTGAGGGAAATAGGTGTATAATGTTTTCCAAATAAAGGATTATTTTCAAGCAATCTCTCTCTCTCTCTCTCTCTCTCTCTCTCTCTCTCTCTCTCTCTCTCTCTCTCTCTCTCTCTCTCTCCCTCCCTCCCTCCCTCCCTCCCTCCCTCCCTCCCTCCCTTTTTGAGTTGCAAAATTATTAGTAACAGTAGGTAACTAGGTTTGTAAATTACAATTGGATTTTAAAAAGAGAAATAAACAAAAACTATTCCATTCATTTTTATGTTTCATACAATTTCAGACCTGCTAGAGAAACAGCAGATGAAATTTGGCCACTCGAATAGAAAGCAGCATCCACATTACTCAATTTGAGTCATCAGTAAGCAAAGACCTTCTAGGATTGCATTTAGCAAGTTCCAGTCTTTTGACACAGACCCTGGACTGGACTCAGCTGGCTACAATCAGATGTCATACAATGTGCCCTTTTCTGCATGGGAATTGAAAAGAACACTACAGAGAAACTACTGCATGCTGACACATACAATTCTTTTGCTGAACAGTCTCTTGCAGTCTTCCATTGTCAGTTCACATATTTGAAATTGGATCAGGGATATATACATATATACATATATACACATATACACATATACACATACACATACACATACACATACACATACACATACACACACACACACACACACACATATGTGTGTGTGTGTGTGTGTGTGTGTGTGTGTGTGTGTATTGACCAAGATTTATTATTAGTATATTTTACATAGTCAGCTGCTGAAGTTTGGAACATGTACAATGTAAATTAGGCCTTAATAGCTGCTTAATTTGGGTAGGGCACTTTAAAAAATCCCTGTATGATTTTTTAAAGGAAAAGTAGTTAAGGATTCCCACACATTTTTGTTTCTCTCTTAAACATCATTGCAGCTTGCTATAAGGAATTACCTGGTGGCATCTTTTCAAAGCCCACAAGTCAGAAATTTTGGCCAAATCTGTTTATTTATTTATTTTATTTTATTTATTTATTTATTTGGTTCTCTTATATGCCGCCCAACTCCCGAGGGACTCAGGGCGGCTTACAACACAAGAAAAATACAAGAATAACCAATAAATTCAATTAAAATCAAAATATAAAAATTAAAAAAATTGCAATATAAAAACCATTCAACCACCAGACATACCCGGGGGAGAGTGCAGATGGAATTAAGCTCTACCCCTTGCCTGCAGGAAGAGCCATGTCTTAACGGCTTTTCGGAAGGCCAGCAGGGTGGGGATGGTTCGGGTCTCTGGGGGGAGTTGGTTCCAGAGCGCGGGGCCAGCCACAGAAAAGGCTCTCCCCCTAGGGCCCGCCAGTCGGCACTGCTTGGCTGACGGGAGCTGGAGGAGGCCAACTCTGTGGGCCCTAACTGGTCGGAGGGAAGTATGAGGCAGAATGTGGTCCCGGAGATAGCCTGGTCCTAAGCCATGAAGGGCTTTAAAGATGATGATCAACACCTTGAATTGTATCCGGAGACTAATGGGCAACCAATGCAGCTGGCGGAGTATAGGTGTCACGTGGGTGTACCTTGGCACACCCACCACAGCATGCGCAGCCGCATTTTGCACCAGCTGAAGTCTCCGGATACTCTTCAAGGGTAGCCCCATGTAGAGCGCGTTGCAGTAGTCCAAACGGGAGGTGACAAGGGCATGAGTGACCGTGAGTAGAGCCTCCTTCTCCAAGTATGGCCGCAACTGGTGCACCAGGCGAACCTGTGCAAAGGCCCCCCTAGCCACAGCAGTGAGATGATGTTCCAATTTTAGTTGTGGGTCTAGGAGGACCCCCAAGTTGCGGACCTGATCCGAGGGAGTCAGTTTCGCTCCCTCGAGAACCAAGGAGGGACAGGTGTCATAGTCCTTAGGAGGCAATATCCAAAGCCACTCAGTCTTGTCGAGGTTGAGTCTGAGTCTGTTCCTCCCCATCCAGATCCTAACGTCGTCCAGGTATCAGCACATTACATCAGCTGCCACACTGAAGTCAGACGGGGTGGTGATGTACAGCTGGGTGTCATCAGCGTACTGGTGGAAACGCACCCCATGTCTGCGGATGATCTCCCCCAGCGGTTTCATGTAAATGTTAAACAGGATGGGCAAGAGAACCGACCCCTGAGGCACCCCACATAACAGGGGCCTAGGGGCGGATCTCTGCCCTCCTGCTAACACCGACTGCATCCTATCGGCGAGATAAGAGGAGAACCACCGTAAAACGGTGCCTCCCACTCCCAACTCACCGAGACGATGCAGAAGGATACCATGGTCGATGGTATCGAAAGCCGCTGAGAGGTCAAGTAGCACCAGGATGGAGAAATTCCCCCCATCCCGGGCCCGCCAGAGATCATCCATCAGAGCGACCAAGGCAGTTTCTGTACTGTAGCTGCGCCTGAAACCCGACTGATAGGGATCTAGATGATCTGTTTCATCCAGAAGCCGCAGAAGCTGAGTGGCCACCACCTTCTCCACAACTTTCCCTAAAAAAGGCAAGTTGGAGACCGGATGATAGTTCTTCAAATCAGCTGGATCCAGGGAAGGCTTCTTCAGGAGGGGTCTCACCACCGCAGCTTTTAACGACTGCGGTACGGATCCCTCCTCCAAAGAAGCGATGACCACCGCCCGGATCCAGCCGCGTGTCACCTCCCTGCTGGCAGAAACCAACCAGGAGGGGCACGGGTCCAATAAACAGGTGGAGGCCCCCATCGCCCCCATGGCTCTGTCCACATCCTCAGGAGAAACAGGCCCAAACTCCTCCCACAACAGTGGACTAAGACTTGCCCCTGTCAACTCCATGGACTCTGCCCAGCCAGAGTCCAGGTTTGACTGAATCCAAGCGACTTTATCCGTCAGAAACTCTGCAAATTCCTCAGCTCTGCCTTGCAAGTGTTCCTCGCTCCCCCCTTTAGCAAGGAGGGAGCGAGTCACCCTAAACACGCTGGGCGAGAATCCGGTTATTTTAGGTTATTTAACCTGTTTGTGTTTAGAACTTATTTTTTCCTTATCCCAAACAACTCCTAATCAGCAATGTTAAAAATAGCTGCATAAGGACCTTAAGTGCTGTGCAACACTGAACAAAGCCCAATATTAATCTATGATCTTGTCATTGGACACTTGACATCACACTATGGTTCAGCATCTTCTTATTGTAATTGATTGGGTTGAGGTGTAAAACAAGAGTTATTTACAACACTGGCTTTCTGGACATGATCAGCACACCCATTTGAAAGGATGTCTGGCTTGCCTCCCTGTTCTGACAACCTATCATGTGTGGAGATGGTATAACTGTGTCAAAGATCTAATCAAGGCACTATTAAAACGTTGAATAATTTATGGTTCCCTTCCCTCCTCGTTCCTTCTTCAACCTTCCTTTCCTTTCCTTTCCTTTCCTTTCCTTTCCTTTCCTTTCCTTTCCTTTTCTTCTTTCCTTTCCTTTCCTTTCCTTTCCTTTCCTTTCCTTTCCTTTCCTTTCCTTTCCTTTCCTTTCCTTTCCTCTCCTCTCCTCTCCTCTCCTCTGCTCTCCTCTCCTCTGCTCTCCTCTCCTCCCCTCCCCTCCTCTCCTCTGTTCTTTCTTTCTTTTTTAAGAGATGGGTTTCTCTTTTGGTGCACAATTAATGATTAACTTCTTTTAGTCTGGCAGACAAGTATTTATTGGATGAGGTGTCTCTATATTTATCTTCTGTTCAGGAAGGAAAGCTCCAGCTGTCAATTTTCTAAGTCGCATAGAAAGAAACAGGCTCATTCCTGTAGCATAATCACATCTCTAATACTCAAAACACAGGATTTAGTACCTAGAGGTAAAGATAATGAATGAAGCCTGACTCTTAGTGACTGCAGGGACCCATTATTCAGTTTTCCTAGCAACCTTACAGAAGGGATACACCATTGCCTTCTCTCTCTCTCTCTGTCTGCATTTATTCATTTCTCTTTTTTGCTTTTAAGATTACAGTAGCCATGGGACACTCAAATGGTCAACACTAAGCAGGTTCAATCCTGTTTAGTTTTTTTATACCTCAGAAAAGATTGGGTCTCTTTCTGTAAATTAAAAACAGAATGATTAAAAAGATGGTCAGAAAGGATAGATAGATGTTTGGAAAAGGAGAAATACTGTAAGTCACTACAAAAGACAGAAAGGTTAAAAGGAACAAGCCACATTCAACTATACAATAAAATCACACACGCTAAGCTTAGCATAAAAAAAAGTTAATATAAAAGCACTGTTAATGCAGCACTGCTGTGCTGTAAGAACTGTATTAACAGTGATCTTGGATGTTAGAGGGAATGGTTAGGGTCAGGGTGTGGGTTAGATTTAGGATTAATTGATTTTTTTTTCTTCTGCTGCTTGGTCAGTTTTCTTCCTGCTACAATGTAAAGATATGGTTTTCAACTAGTTGTTGTTCAACCCAGTAGCTATAGCATCAGTTAATAAGTTGAAAGTTGCTGATAAGCAGGTAAATTGGCCTGTAGCTGCCTGATGATGCCCCTTTGCTTGAATCTTTCATTATCAGGTAGGTTTTACCAGATATTAACCAATTTTCAATTTCATCTCCTTTGCAGCATGTTGTTAAACTGTTTGACAATATGCGGATTCAGACCAGTCAGATATTTCAACCAGTCAGAAAACATGCAGTTGATCTTCACCTGGTGCTGACCAACTTGTTTTCTTTGACTTTCTTTGCTCTTTTCTCCATCATTTCTTAGAATATGTGTTAAGGAGTTATTGTGCTGTTAAGCACATACACAGCGAAATGTGTTGTAGTAATGGTGTTGCAGTTTGATATGAATGCTATTCAGTCAATAAACAGAATATCTTTAATATGTACAAAATAGTAGCAAAGTTAAATAGGAAGTCCAAGTCATACACAGATATTCAGTCAATGCGAAGTTTCTTCTTCTTGCCTATCTTTGTTTTAACTCACAAAGATTACAGCTATCACTTAATTCTATACTATCACAGATAGTTACTCTTCTCTTCACAGCAATTCCACACAGTCATAAAGTAATCTACTCATCAGTAAAGCAGCAGAGAGTCTTCAATCCGGAACACACCGTCAGACACCACTCACCTCACTAAACCACACTGAACCATAAACCACCAACCACATTGAGCATGCTCTCTTGCTTGCTTATATAGTAATCATCCACAATGCATTTAAAGCAATATACACATAACAATGATTTGTGGCTCAATCATATATTAACACACCCACTCGTTTGAACAGGGTTCTAACAATATGGAACATAGAATAATAGAGTTGGAAGGGACCTTGGACCCTCTAGTGCAACCCCTGCCTAAGCAGTTCAATCCCCTGCTCAGTGTTATTTGTTGCTTTATTATTCTTTTGCCTTCTTGTTCCTCAACTTCTTTACTTTCAATTATTCTAGCTGGCTTGCATCTGAACGTAGATTGCTGATCTTATATTCCAATGTGATTTTTCATTTTGATGGTGTGCTGTTTGGTTTCTTATCTAGTTTGTCAAATTTGCATCCAAGATATTCAGCTTGGATTTCAGCTATGGTGTATATTAGTTGTTTAGTTTCTTGTAACAAAACAATTTGTTTCTTCTTTCTAGTGCTTATATTTGATATTATAGCATTGGGCTCTTTTAATACTTGTGCTGTTTTTTTTGTAACAAGCTTAAATGTAAGCAGTCTCATTCTGTTGCTTTGTGCTATTGTAGATGCTCAATTATCCTTTGTTTTTAGTTAGAGGACTTTGTTCTTTCTGAGTAAAAGGAAGAGGAGATGATGCCTAGTTTGGGAATGAAAAAGATTCAATAGTTCTGTTGATTTTTTTCTACTTCTGACTCCCACTGGTTTGCTTTTAGAGTCTGAGCTACTTCTTGCAAGGTTTTCTTTGCCTTGGGTATATTTTTGTAGTTTTTCCAATTCTATTTTTGTGTATACTTTATTTTGTATTATATATCAACATTAACCTACCAGCCTCTGTTATTTTATTTCAGATTCTAGATATTGTACTTTCCAGAACTGGTCTTGTTCTCATTGGACTTGCTTTGTAATAACAAGTCATTATTTCTTTGTTTTCAGTCTTCATATATGCAATAGGTAAATAACTTTTTTTCCAGTAGTTCTGCTGGTTGCTCAGCCAACAGTCTTGAATTTGTAGCCAGATGTCCTGCAACTCCAATACTAGTGTGGTCTTTGTTGACTCAAGTGACGATCAATCCTGTATGGTTTTCTGTAAATTACACCTCACCAAATTGTTTATAGAAGAAGGACACTTCATTTGGCTCCTCTGTTGACACTTGTCCAGTACTACTGAACCTCTGGTATAAATTATTATCATCCATGCACAGGATTTAAAATAAAGTACAAATCATTAAAAGGTTTGAATTGTTGAATTTGTAACAAATTATACAATAATAAAAGAAAATGGATATTATTTGTTATCTATATATATATATAAGCCAAATACCACTCACGCATCATCACGAAATCTCCAGAACCATAACGCCTACAAACTTGAAACTTGGCCTATATGTTCCTCTTGGCTTCTAGGTATTCGCTAAGAAAGGATTTTTTGATATGACCATCAAATCATTAGTTATTTCTTATATTATTAATAATATGCTCTGATGCTAAGGAGATGTTCTATTCCCCCTCCCCAACTAAAAAGAACTCTGTTCCAACTGCCAGTGGGTGTGGCCAGCATGTGACTCATCTCACCTGCGGGCTGGGAGTTTAGACATTCTACTCCATGCTAAGGAGTTCAGTTTCATAGCAAAGCATGGATATCCAGCTACTAGTACTCATATAAAGATGGAAAGTTGCTTTGGTATAAGTTATTTGGATTATTATTAATATAGATATATATATAGGTTTCAATGCACTCTGTTATTTTGGGTAATTAATATAACCAGATTTTTTTAAAAAAAATACACAGACAAAACCAGTTGTTTAAATTTCTAAATTTAATTAAGTAGGTTCACAGTTGGTTGTAAAAAAAAGTATCAATAGTAACTGCATATATCTTCAAATTCATAGATTAAATGTTACAGTGATCGTGATTCTACATTTTTCCATTGTTTTAATGGAAGCTTATTTCATCATAATCCAGTTTAAGTAAAGTTGTAGCTCATTTATTTGCACAACATGCTAATTGTAGTTAATATTAAACTTCAATATCATTTTAGTGATCTGAGGCATTATGGGAACTTAGTCTCCAGAAGTTGTGAATGCTCCAACACTGGAAGCGCACAGCCTGATTAGCACAAGCAAGTGATTGTCGGCCTCTGACCATCAGCTGTTTCAGGTTGCAGGCAGTAATAGGCTATGGCAATCCCTGCAGCCTGAAACTATTAGCTGCTTGTGCTAATCAGGCTGACTAAAACTGAAAGTGAAACTGAAATGGGCTGTTTGCTGTTTGCTGCAAGGAGGCAAATTGCTGGGAGGTAGAGGCAGAGGCAGATTTTTATTTTCTTGTGCTAATCAGGCTGTGCTGAAACTGAAACTGGCTGTTTGCTGTTTGCTGCAAGGATGTAAGTCAATAAATGCCTATAGAATGTTCAAATTATTAGACTTATTTTTTGAAGACTGCTTTATTATTGTTCTAGACAACTTAACAAAATGAAGAAGCTTTTTAAAATGAATGCTTGATCTGAAGAGGCCCAGTGCTATTGTATGTTCTTTTAAATAGCAGAGAATAATGTATACTTCCAGAAAGCCACATCAATTTTAACAGCTTCTGTACAAGTATAGTCTGAAATGTAACAGTGTGTTACATGTTGTAGTATTAAGATAAGGCAGCTGAGTTAGACCCTGACTTAGTCATGTTTGGAGTAGATCTATTTAAATAATTGGGAGGAGTTAGTGTGACTACATTTAAGAAAACTTTCTGGCATTAATATACTACCATAATGTACATTTCTCCAATTCTTTGCTATTTCTATGGGTCAGGCACACATGCACAGAAATACACTGCAAACAGTGTATATCATCTGTACTGTTTGCTGTAAGGAGGCAAATTGCTAGGAGCCAGAGGCAGATTTTTTTTCTTCTTGTTTTCCTCCCCAAAAGCTTATACTTCAAAGAGTCTTATACTCCGAAAAATATGGTACCTCTATAGTACCTTTTCTGAAGCATGTTGCTGAAGAAATAAGAGAAAGAGAACAGGAGGAGGAATAATTATGACATACGAGAGATAATGGGCATCCTCAACCATCTTTAGCCTTGGACACAAAAATTGTGGGTTCCAACCATCACATTGCACAAAATATGATTTCTGAAGATGTCTGTTGAATTATGGGTCCATATGTCTAATTACAGTTTAATAAGTGCTGCTTATATGCACAAGTTTAATTTTCTTTAATTAAGGCAGGGGATGATTACAGTAAATAAGTAAACACTTACCAAAAAAAGATATGAATTCTGAATAGAATGTTTTAAAATTATATTATGTATGTTCATCTTGTATGGTTTATCATGCCTTAAGCATAAACCTTATTACATAGTATACATTGGTATCTTTCCTTTTTGGCAGATCTTTTCCTTTCTTAGTTATTGCTCTTCCCTAAAGTACTATTGTCTTCTCTTAAAGTATAATTAATTGCTGAACTGTACAAGTAATGAGAATGAATGGATAGTTTCACAGAAATATTTTGCCAGAGTGCAAAAGCCATGCGATAGATATTCTTACTGCAATTTGCATATCTGAGGTAGTATATGTAGGTAGGAAGGTAGGTAGGTAGGTAGGTAGGAAGGAAGGAAGGAAGGAAGGAAGGAAGGAAGGAAGGAAGGAAGGAAGGAAGGAAGGAAGGAAAGAGACTGATCAAGAATTTTGGACTTAGTGTAAGGTAGAATAGGTCAATTATAAGCAGAAAAGCAATAATATATTTCAAAGACTTACATGCATATCAGAATTTATTATAGAATAATAAGGGACATAATCCAAGGGAACTACAACCTGTTTAAATTCTAATCAAATAACAATCCAAGAGACTAATATTTGTATAAAACTGCTGCCACTCTTATCAAACATGAGCCAAAAAGACAGATTGTAAAAAAAAGATCTTGAAAACTAATCTGTTTACTGAGAAAAGATTAAAAGAATTGGGGAAGACTGTAAGATTTTGAATTATCTATTCATTTTCCCACTTTCTGATTCCTGTAGCATCACTAGGCTTAAAAACAGGTATCTGAAGACACATAGATATTTGTATATGTTTTGATAAATAATACTTAAAAAACATGTTAATGTAAATGCACTTTTTTTTAATCCTATTAACTTGAAAACAGAATAGGGCAGGCTTCAATGAATAAATGTAAAAATATCATAGATGGAAGAGAACATGAACTAATTACTCATTCCAGAGGGGTGGGGTGGGAGCTAATAGTTGAGGATAATCTAGAAATATACATTAGAAGGATTGGTCAGGTGTGACATTTTTCATTAAGTTCCTTAGTCCAAAGATACAATTGCTTCTGATGACATTCAAACTGTTTAAGAAGTTCACTTGAATATTTAAAACCATGTGACGTTGGATGGCATTTGTTCTTTGTCAGTTGTGAAGCAAACCAACTAGTGCATTTATGTGACATTTTAAGATCCATTTATTCATTTTTAATTGAGATACCACCTAAGTAGCTCATCATTAAATTGTTCTTCCACTGTTTAAGCCTTTACATTCAATGACCTTTGTAATCATGGAAATATTAAATTTAAAAACAGTGAAAAAGTTTTCATGATGTTCCTATATTACATTTATTACTCTAAGAGCAATTCCTGGAACCATTACCTACAATATTCATATACTGTATAGAATAATGGAATTTATAAATGTGACTTTTTCTCCCCTTTCTAATAAAACCAGTTTAGTACAATTCTCAACTTGTAATGCCACTTTTATCTCATATAACCACCATGAACTCCCACTACAAATTTAAGATGAAGTTTTCCACAAGTTTAAACATATAATCATGAAAGCTGCTGCTGCAATTTCATTTAAATTTCAAGGTGAATTTAAAGTGAATTCAAAGTAAAACCAAACTACCCTTTGGATGTAGTGGTTAATGAGTCCAGGACTCATTAACTTGTTTTTTTCCCCAGTCTTTGTTTTATATAATTCTTACCACTTTTTTTCTTGCATTATGCTCTTTATACTACAGAACTCCCAAAACTCTGGGAAGTTTGCAGTTCAAAACAGACTGAATAAAATAATACAATGATAAAAAGAAATGACAAATTTAAGTGAAGTATACTGATCAATACAGTATGCTAGGACAAGAAAATCGAGTTGGTTTGCATATGAGGAGGATCCTTGTTATTTCATTTTTGGGATCTCATATAGCTTTCTGTTAATTAAGAAAACATAAGAATGTGGGATAAAAGGAGAGCCAAGATTAAATGATATTGGGAAAATTGGAAGATTTAAAAAATTGTATATAATTTGATTCTTTTCAAAAGAAAAATATAGATAAAGAAATGACCTTATGTAAATAGTTTAACTGGATAATCCGTCATGTACATAACTTTTACGTATTTAGGTTTTTGTTATGTTTTGTTGTTTGTATGTTTGTTTGTTTTTAATTGTTCTTTAAATTAAATATTATTTTTAAAAAAATTTTTTTTAAAAGAAAACGTAAGAACATAAGTGTGTTGAATTGGAGCACTGGTCCATCTGGTGGAATCCAGCAGTTGGTTCTCACGGTGACTAACCAACTGCAAAAGGAAGCCCACTGGTTTCTTTGCAGTTGGTCTTCAGAGGCCATCATGCTTTCATCAAGGCTCATAGCCATTGATCCTCATGCTTTCCATGAGTTGGTCCAACTTTTTTTTCTTTTTGAAGCCAGCCAGGCTGTAGAACCTCTGGTCACGACCATAATTTGTTCCATAACTTTGGTTGCAAACCGATTTGGTCGCGACCCGAACCTAATTTTGGAAATTTGGCGCTTAGTAAAAAAAATGGCGCAGAAGGGGAAATCGGCCACGAAAAAAATGTGAATTTTTTTGGTTGGAACCCCATTTGGTCGTGGTCAGAAGCATTCGTGACCAGAGGTTCTACTGTATTTGGAATGGAGAAAATGGTTCCTCTTTGTCTGCTTTATCCATATTATGCATAATTTTCTGCACATCCCTTTTTATTCAGCTCTTTTTCCAAATGTTGCAGCCTTTCCTCAGGCAGAAGCTATTCCAGACCCTTGATAATTTTTGTGCCCCTCCGCTGAACTATTTTGAGGCGTGTGACAAGATCTGCATTCTATATTCCAGATGCAATCCCAGCATTGATTTATATAAGGACATAATGATATTGGCATCTTTGTTTTCAATACATTTACCCTAACGTGCTATTGCGACCCCCCCTTTTTTTTACAGGGGACCCACACTGTGGTGACACTTTCATCGAACTGTTTACCATTTGTCCAGCTCACTTTCTTAATCAGTCACTGCTAACTCTGATCCTATTGTTTGTATGAGTAGATAGGATTTTGGCACCAACATGCATCACTTTATGCATGTTCATGTTGAATGACATCTGTCATTTTACCTTCATGGGTACTTTGGAGTCCCTGGTTGTTTATAGCTCTCTGAATAATTTAATATTATAAACATGCTTGACTATTCCATTAGTCATGCCCAATTCCATATAATTTAGAAATATCTTAAAAGCACCTTAAAAGTCCTAGGACAGAACCCAGAGGTAATCACTACCGTGTTTCCCCTATAATAAGACATGTCCTGATAATAACAGGGCTTTTCAGGACATATATTGAAATAAGCCCCCCCCAACTACATACATGCATCCCCTGCCCCATCTGCCACCCCCAAATTGTGCCCAAACATCTTACCAGAGTCTGACAGCTCGCCGCTTCTCTTTCTCTCCAGTCTTTGCAGTTCCTTGAAATGTAAAGAAAAGAAAATGTTAAGAAAAACTTCTCGTGAGTGTGAGCAATTAACAACTTCTAGCACTTGCGAGAAGTTTTTCTTTACATTTCAAGGAGTTTCCCTGCAAAGACCTGCCGAGAAAGAGAAGCGGTGAAGCTGCCATATGCTGGTAAGATGTTCCGGCACAATTTGGGGGTGGCATGTGAGGCAGGGGATGGGGAGGGGCGGGCTATGAGACACACATCTTACCAGTGTCGGGCTTCTCTCTGCCACTACTCTCTCTTGGCTGGTCTTTGCAGGGAAACGCCAATGTAAAGAAAAACTTCTGAACAAGCTGCCACCGACGGGGAAAATAACGTAAGTAATGGGCTCTCTCGCAGTGCCTCTTCCCTCTCTTCTTCTCCCAAGTGGCAGCTGTGTGTCCAGAGATCGGCAGGCCAGATTCGGTGAGCCAGACGCACCGCTGCCACTCAGGAGAAGAAGAAGAGAGAGAGAGGAGGTGCTGTGAGAGAGCCCATTTCTCATGTTGTTCTCTTCCTGGGCAGTGGCAGCGCATTCAGCTCCCCGAATCTGGCCTGCCAATCTCAGCCAGTGAGAGGGAGTGCCAGGTGGGGAGGGGTGGGACAGCGGAGAAACAAGATGCCAGAGACTCTTCATGAGACTCATCACACCTGCGCAGCCTCTTGGAGCGAAAGGGGAAAAAGATTTCTTGCATGCAGCATGCAGCCAAAAGGTTCCTTGTCCTGGTGTTGTGTCTTAAGTGCACTCTCCCCCCGCCACCCAAAAGGTTTGCTCGCTGCTGCTTCTGCTGCTGCGCCCGGCTAGAAGTTTGGCTGTCAGCTCAGGTTTGGCCGCTGGCTGCTTCTGCTCAGCGGGGATGGCTGAGGCACTGTGGGTGTTGCTGCTGCCCTCACTGCCACCACCTACAGAGGCCCCAGCAGCCCCCTGAAGGGCAAGCTGAGATACTGGCAGGGAGCACTGGCCGTGGCCGAGCCAGCCGAGCTGTGTCTGTTGGGGCTGCCCAGTGTCTCGCTGCCGGGCGCCTGGGAAGAGTAAGCGGGGCCTGCAGGAGGAAGGGAGTGAAGGCAAGGGTCCTGCAAGGCTCCCCTCCCCAGGAAGAGTCTGGTTCAATCACCATCCCATCTGATGACTCCCAAGGGCTTCCCGGGCATGCCGGTGGGTGCCACGGTCAGTCAGCGCTCAGGTGGGGGAGATTGGAGTGGACAGGAGCAGGGGGGAAGGGGAGGCCTCCAATGGCTGTCACCATAGAGTGGGAAGCGCACTTGCAGAGCAGGCGCTGCCCTGGCTGGGGTTTAAGTGCATTAAGTGCAGCCAAAAGCAGAAGCAGCATAAGTCTTTCTTTCTTTCTCTCCCCCAGACTCCGACTCTGCGGCTTCCAAACCCCAGCCAGGCAGCGGCGCTCTGCGAGTGTGCTTCCTGCTCTATGGTGATGGCTGGAGCTGGAACTGGAACTAAACAGACTGTCCGAGAGATGCCATGGAGCTGCCAGACTCATTTTACCGACCTCAGAAGGATGGAAGGCTGAGTCAACCCTGAGCCGGTGAGATTTGAACAGCTGAACTGCTGAACAAGCAGCCTGCAGTGCTGCATTTAACCACTGCGCCACCTTGGCTCTTAATATCTAAATATATGATGACTCGGGATTATTCTTATACAAATGTTTAGGGCACACCACTAGAATTCATCTACTTAGATGTTCAAAAAGCCTTTGATAAGAACTTCATTATCAACAATTGACATAACCAAAGTGTTGTAGAAGTAAGAAAAAATGTCCAGCTCTCCAATTTGACTCAAGCTTTCTCAAAGTCAACAACATTCTTTTGATCTTGATTGATGACATCCTGCCCTTAAATGTACAAACATAGTGATTGCGCCCCATTGACTTCGCTCGGCCTGGCTCAATTTACTCAATTGAAAAGGGCAGCTTTTACTGAAAATTTTCATGGGTTTAATTAAATTAAACCTGGACATGCTCAGGATTTTTAAAGTTCAGAGCTGCAAGGACAATTTGTAAACAGAACTTATCAGGGCAGACAATGTTCAGACAATTGCAAGCTTGCAAATGAAAGCAGAAGGATGCTGAGATATTTCTGTCATCAATAGATTTTTTTTGTTACACCTGTAAGAATTTTATATGCAGATCTTCTCTTTTTCTTTCAGGGCATTCTCCCTGGAATGTACTTTACAGTTGATGACCAAAATATGGGACTGAATCTAAGAATTGCATACATACATGCATACAAATATGCCTAGCAACATACATACAAATCTGTATGCATACAATGCATACGTACATGCATAAAATATGTCTGGGAAATCAAACAAGAAGTGAATATGTGGTGCAAGCTATCTGCAAGGGCTTTGAGATCTAAACTATGTCACTGTTTTATATGTATATAGTATGTGCAAAACATGTTTAAAAAAGGGTAGTGTTTTGATTTTCCTCTTGTTGCCCTGAAGATACATCACTAGGGGGATCACCAACAGGAAAAACAAAGTCCTAATTTCACTATATAGGACTTAAATGTAGATATTTAAATATATTAAGGGTGTGAATAAGTTTCTAGATGGAAATGTTTTCAATATTAAATAAAAATCACTTTGTAAATAAAGTTTTATTTTATAAAAATAAAAAGACACAGGGACATAACCTCAAAGTGACAGTAGGCGGGTTCAAAAATAGTGTCGGAAAGTATTATTTCACAGAATGAGTAGTGAAACCAACTTTCAGTGGAGGCAGTAGGTCAATCATCAGTAACTGACTTTAAATATGCTTGGGATAAATGTATATCTGTCACCTGAAAAAAAAATTAAAAATAAGTAAGCATTAATAATTAAAATAATAAATAAATAACAAAACAAAACAAAACAAAAACCTCAAAGGCAGACTCGATGGCCCACTGAATCTTTTTCCTGTTGCCAATTTTCTATGTTTCTAGAACATTCTATGTTTCTAGAACATTCTTTGGAGGAATGGAAGGAGAAAACACTTTACCTTTTCCAATTGTTCTGACATGCCAAATTAATGCCTGGAAAAGAATTATAAATTCAAGTACAATCTCACATTAAAAAATCCTTATACTTTAAAAAAAACTGAACTAGCTGTGCTATATGCAGAATTTCCAGAAAACACATATCCTGCAAAGAGAGGTTTCAAAGGTGCTTTTTCAAAAGGCAACTGGGCTGTTTTCTTTTCTCCTTGAGAAAGGAGAAGAAAACATTTCACTCCTCATACAAGAAGTTTCATCAGTTGTGATGGTGGGGAGATGGAAGGATAGATGCCTATCTTTACATCCCCCACCATTACAACTGGTGAAGCTTTTTGGCTGAGGAGCGAAACATTTTCTTCTTTCTCCTCAAGGAAAAACGGAAACAGTCCAGTTGCCTTTTGAAAAAACATCTTTGAGACAACTATGAGCTGAATGACCGAGAATCTCCACAGACCTGTAAAAAGATGGGTTCATTTTGGCTGTTTCTTTTTTCAGCAAGGCCTCAAAATCTTGGAAATATTTTTTATTGACCTTTCAAATGTAGAGACGACCTTGGAAAAGGAATTGAAGAACCTTTAAGAGAGGTAAAATCACAGGAAAGTGGAAAGCATGAGGAAAAAAAATCAAAATTGCCTTAATTCTGTTCGATATAAGATGAGAAACTCTGCCCGGCTTTCAAGATTCTGTTATTAGTTGTATATCCTACAATCATAAAATATCATTTTTTTTGAATCCTTGTGGTGCTTGGTTACTGACTTGATCTACCTCAGAGCTGACATCAATCTTTGAAGTCTCAGGAATTACTAGAACTCAAAGAATCACTTACTGACAGACATTCCTAGCTAAATGATGTCTATCAGGTTAGAAGATACAGTTGTGCCTGAATAATTTGAACAATCCCAAATATAAACAAAATGTATTGCTGTTCTTTTAATCTCAGTAGATGAAGCAGCTTTTGGAACAGATATTTTTCATGCTTGTTTCAAGGAACAGGCCTCCCTCCCAAAAATGGATAAAATAATTTTTGTCACCTTTTGTTTTGCTCCAAACTTTCCTCATTTTATGCTTATAAAAAAATTGAGGGAGCCGATTTGAAAAAAAAAAAGAAATAAATTTCCTTCTTTCCAATTCAAAAGTCCAAACTGAATAATAATAAGAAAGGTTTTTTATTATTTTTGAAGAATCATTATTGATCTGAATGAATGGAAACAGAATCCCAAGCAATATGGGATTCAAATCTATCTTCAAATTATAACGCAGGTAGAAACAATCACACAATTTAAAAAAATTGTTCCAAAAACTGATCCAGTTGTGCCATGTACAGAATTTCCAAAAAAACATACATTGTTTATATTTGTATATATTATAACCCCTATAAACAGATTGATTCATCTTGAGTATTTTTACTCTTTTTCTACAAGGCCTTAAAACCTTAGAAGAGCTTTTTATAGGTCCTTTCAAAATGATTCATTCTTTTCTCATGAAAAGGTATACCCATCTGTTTAAACACTTTCATGTTCATATCAAAAGAATAAAGTCACCCTGTTATTCCTTCAACAGCAGATTTTAAGGCACCTACAGAAGATATTAACTGCTGGAACTCTACAGTTCTATAATGCTTCAAATCATCCATAAGCACCTTTAAAAGTATACATATTTCAAGATTAGTCACTGTTCCTGGAATAACTCTATCTTTGAAGTACAAAATTCGGAGGGAAAATTCCTTTAGCATCAATTCCTCTGTTTTCTTTTACCAGCTGAAGAAGGAGGTAATGGAAGATAGATTTTTTTCCTCTGATGACAAGATCTATTTTCTCCCTCAAAATAGCCTGAGCTTAAAGATAAAGACAAATAAGATTAGCCACTTAGCAATTAAATTGTAAAGCAGTCTAAATTTAGACAATAATTCCAAATTGATGGGGAGAACTGACTTTTTAAGATTCACAATGCTATTCAACGCATAGCTGACTACTCAGGAATAAATCCTGCTCAGTTCAATTAGTCGTCTTTCAATATGATCCATATAGAACTGCAGTCTAAATCTATCCGAGGAAAGCTGGACATTGTGGAGATATATATTGGTAGAATCTTGAGAATCTGGGAACAGAGATAATTGTAAATTATGGAAATCTGAACTGAGTTTCCTGAAAAGCATTTATAATAGACACATCACTTAACTGTCTAGATCAGTACTAGGATATGACCATTATCATTTGAAAGTTTTAAAAAATACAATAATAATAATATATGCATTAATATATTATTCAAGGTCTGGAAATCTCATTAAATCTTGTTTTAAAATACAATGTCACTAAATGAAATTGATTGCTATCTTCTTCATATAGTCTTCTCATTTTAGAACTTTTAATTTTTGTTTTAAAGATAGTCCATTCAGCCATAACCTTTGCTGAACTGTCAAAGGATTTCAATGCCACAACTGTTTTATGTCTCTTTTTTAAAGTGTGGAACTTGTTGAAAACAACCTCAGCTTTAAATAGTTTCTGGATCAAATCCCAACAAAAGTTACCCAGATTGTTTTATGACCAAAAATGAGAAGATTTGCTTCCATTGCCATCCTCTGCTTGCCCCAAACCTTTCCTTCAGCATGCTGTATAGTTCATGCCAAAGTGTTTTCATAATGGCTTTAATTAGCTCATTGGGGATTTGAAAATAATAATGTATAAGAAAAGTACTGGATGTTACTGTGTCACAACTTTAACCCCAGCTTTGAGAAAAAGAAAGAGACATTTATGTGACTTCTGTTTCACTTTCCTTCTGACGCACAGTTCACAGCAAGTAGGGGAATAGTTGACATAACCCAACTTGCTCTCATCAGAAAATGCCTCTTTGACACTCTTATAATTGCTACCAAAGGGATTCTATTATCTTTCCATCTTAGTGGATGTGGTTTAAAGAAATCATGTATAAGTAGGGGTTTGTTAAGCCAGCCAAGCACATCAGTCTTATATTATTATTCAGGAGGTTCCACAGTTGCCTGGGTCATTTAACTGGGCTCCGGTTTAATGTGTGCAACACTTTGACAATTATTAGAAGGGAGTTAAAGTCTATAGAGATTCTCATCATCCAGGTCATGGTTGTCAGAACTGAAGAAGCTTCTTGGATGAGTAGCAAAACATCTTCAAAGGAAAAACAAGAAAGTCCAATTGCCTCCTGAAAAAGCACCTTTGGGATTAGAAGGGACTGCAAGAATTATCTTGTCCAACCCCATGGAGTATACATTAAACCATCAGTGGATCATGGAAAACATCTGATTATGAGTACCTGAAGACTCTATGCTGGCCAAGCATAAAGGCTGCTCTGAAGAAAGGGCAGAGGTGATGATGGGAGAAAAAGGTTAAGGCAATTGCTGGATAACAACGAAAAAGGGAGAAGTCTATGAAGAAAGCATGCTGGATTATCCTTACCTACCATGTCTATACAATTAAATCTCCCACCTTCTATGCTGGAAAGCCTTTCTCAAAGGGAAGGAAGGGGTTAGTGACAACTCAAGTAAGGAGTTGCCTGCATGCTCAGATCAAGGCTGGAATGCTTAATGAGAATGTTTCTATGAGTACAGAAAACAAACTTCAAACTGCTGTAACCAAACTTATTTACTACTTTGATTAAGTATGCTGTTAAGATGGGCTTGTGGACTAGAAGATTGGCAGTTAGAGACCCAAGTGCCACATAATGGGTGAGCTCCCATTCTTGCCCCAGCTCCTGCCAACCTAGCAGTTTGAAAGCTTAAGATAGATAGGTACCGCTTTGATGGGAAGGTAACAGCATTCCGTATGCCTCGGTGTATAGTCATGCTGACTACAGAAGAATGTTGAGACAACATTGGATCCCTCAGCTAGGAAATGGAGATTATCACTGTCCCTTAGAGTCAGACACAACTGTACAGAGGAAAACATTTTTTAAATTTAATTTAATTTAATTTAATTTAATTTAATTTAATTTAATTTAATTTAATTTAATTTAATTTAATTTAATTTAATTTAATTTAATTTAATTTAATTTAATTTAATTTAATTTAATTTAATTTAATTTAATTTAATTTAATAATTTAATTTAATTTAATTTAAAATTTATTTAATTTAATTTAATTTAATTTAATTTAATGGTGCGCTTATGCATGCCCCTTACAGACCTCTTAGGAATGGGGTGAGGTCAACAGTAGATAGTCTCAGGTTAAAGTTTTGGGGGTTTGGGGAAAAACTACAGAGTCAGGTAATGTATTCCAGGCATTGACCACTCTGTTGCTGAAGTCGTATTTTCTGCAATCGAGTTTGGAGCGGTTTACGTTAAGTTTGTATCTATTGTGTGTTCGTGTATTGTTGCGGTTGAAGCTGAAGTAGTCATTGACAGGTATGGCATTGTAAAAGATAATTTTATGTGCTACACTTAGGTCAGACTGAAGGTGACATAGTTCTAAATTGTCTAAACCCAAGATTTCAAGTCTGGTTGCATAAGGTATTCTATTGCGAACAGAGGAGTGGAGGACTCTTCTCGTGAAATATCTCTCGACATTCTCGATTGTATTAATGTCTGATATGTAGTGCGGGTTCCAGACAGATGAGCTGTATTCAAGAATTGATCTAGTAAAATGTTTTGTATGCTCTAGTTAGAAGTACAATGTTACCAGAGAAGAAGCTACACAAGATTAGGTTAACAACTCTTAATGCCTTTTTGGCAATGTTGTTACAGTGGGCTCTGGCACTTTACCTTTACCTTTTTTAGATATTTCGTTTTGGGAGTTATTTTGAGTTTTTGGCTTGGACTGCCCAGGCTCCTATTTTTGTTGTTCAACTCCTGTCCCTAATTATTTGAGGAACTCAGTGAATAAATTTCAGCAGAACCTCTACATTTTGGAGAGTCCAGTGTTTGCTTTCCAATGTTCATTAGTCAATTCGTCAACTCTCTGTCTACAAAGATTTCAATCACACCATCCATGAGAAGTGTTTGAGTTTCAGTATTTTAGTATGGTAGGGGATTGGACCTCTGACTTTACTATTAGAATCAAAGTGCTATCAAATTTTTCCTCTGTGAAATGCTGGAGGATATTAATCTGAAAAATGAATATCTGAATGAACATCAAGGCAAAGGCAAGGCACTGGTGATTATGATTTGTCATCTTTTCTTTTATGTACACTGAGAGCATATGCACCAAGACAAATTCCTTGTGTGTCCAATCACATTTGGCCAATAAAGAATTCTATTCTATTCTATTCTATTCTATTCTATTCTATTCCATTCCATTCCATTCCATTCCATTCCATTCCATTCCATTCCATTCCATTCTATTCCATTCCATTCCATTCCATTCCATTCCATTCCATTCCATTCCATTCTATTCTATTCTATTCTATTCTATTCTATTCTATTCTATTCAGGGAAGGGATGGAAAACAAGGTATCAGGAAACTCAGGGCAGAAATATATTGGCTAGCTGAGTTATGCCATGTTTGGTATGAATTTAAAGATTACTCATTAGACATATTGAATCTAAAATGTTTCAAGTGGTTAGGAAATATTAATATTAGGTAACATAAAATAACAGAATAACAGAGTTGGAAAGGACTGTGGAGGTCTTCTAAACCAGGGGTCTACAACCTTGGCAACTTTAAGACTTGTGGACTTCAATTCCCAGAGTTCCTCAGCCAGCTTTGCTGGCTGAGGAACTCTAGGAGTTGAAGTCCACAAGTCTTAAAGTTGCCAAGGTTGAAGACCCCTGTAAATCTAAACCATCTCCTGCTCCAGCTACAGAGGAATCATTGAGTCTGTCATCTGCACCTCTATAACTGTCTGGTTTGGTTCTGCAACCCAACAAGACAGACACAGACTTCAGAGGATAATCAGAACTGCAGAAAAAACAATTACTGCCAACCTGCCTCCATTGAGGACCTGTATACTGCACAAGTCAAAAAGAGGGCCGTGAAAATATTTACTGACCCCTCACATCCTGGACATAAATTGCTTCAGCTTCTACCCTCAAAACGTCGCTATAGAGCACTGCACACCAAGACAACTAGACACAAGAACAGTTTTTTCCGAATGTCATCACTCTGCTAAACAAATAATTCCCTCACCACTGTCAAACTATTCACTAGGCTGCATTACTATTACTATTAGTTTTTCTCATCGTTCCTATCACCCATCTCCTCCCACTTATGACTGTATGACTGTAACTTGTTGCTTGTATCCTTACGATTTATATTCATATTGATTGTTTCCTGATTGCTTACTTGAACCCTATGACAACCATTCTTGACAAATGTATCTTTTCTTTTATGTACACTGAGAGCATATGCACCAAAAACAAATTCCTTGTGTGTCCAATCACACTTGGCCAATAAAGAATTCTATTCTATTCTATTCTATTCAAGCAGGAGATCCTATACCATTTTAGACAAATTGTATAAAATATTATTGGGAATAGTTTGATTTAATTTGAACAATCTTTAAAAAAAGATTAATTGTGGTCTAAATCAGGGGTTGAAAAATATCAGATATCAAAAATAATAATAGTATTGTCTCAGGAATGGAACAGGTAGGGAATTGGCTGCTAGTATATGAAATTCAATAATGAAAATAAAACATATTGGAGTATAATAACATATTCATTTAAGAAATGATAGGAAGCTATTGTATTTGTTTCAGAGTGGTGCTGCAGGTTTATCCATCAAAGATCATTGATCTCCAATGAAGTCACTAATTAATCCAAATTAGATGACAAAATTCAGGAGTCATTTTGTTCATCTCTTCATGGAGATGAGGACTGAAAGCTCTGGATAAACATACTTTACTGAGTTTGGATAGATCTTGATTGGATCGTCTTAGCTAACTGTAAATTCATGTCTTTAGATAATATATTGATGTTTTGTTTTATTTATTGCTTCCATTGCCACAATTCAGACTAAACAATTTAAGGCATTTCTAAGGACCCACATTTATTTAGGTGAAAGTACCTGAGTTCTACAAGATAGTTTATATTCCACAATTATTATTTTTTAAAAAATCTTTTTTTAAAATTATTTTTCTTCGAGGTGGAATGACAGGCTTAAGCTGATTCAGCAGAAAAGAAATAAGTTTGATACTTGCAGTTACCAAATGAGTTTTAATAGCTGGAATACATGTTCTCATGGGAAATTTGCAAAAGCCTAGAGCAGTGGTTCCCAACCTTTTTTTTGGCCATGCCCCACCTAAGCATCTCTAAAATTCTGATGCCCCCCCATGACATATAATTCTTACTATTCAAAAAGTGAACTCCTACTCATGCGGAGGAAGCCTAAAAGGCCATTAACTTGATTTAAACAAGGTTCCAATTGCCCCCATTAAAAATCTATTTGCCCCCCAGTGGGGCGTGGGACCCATGTTGGGAACCACTGGCCTAGAGATTCATAAATTAATCCATAAATATTATAACATTTTCAAGGACTGGGAGCTTCATTTGCAAAGTAAATAAAAGGGAATGGAAAGGAACTTTAGAAAGATGAATAATTTTAAAATTCAGTATAATTCCTGACATTAACATGTTTTTAATTATGAACAAATCCATTATATATAACCTTTTATTGATACTGGGTTAAAAGGATATTGGAATAAATAATTCTGTATGCATGTACTGTATGTGTCTGGCTCTTTTACAGACATTAAATATTTCTTTTAAGCAAGTAATTCAAAACATCTATCAAGTACTTGAGCTGACTGGCTAGGCTTAAATTGTATTGGCTGAATGCGAGATTGCAAGCAATGAATAATATGATACTGTTAAGTAGAAAGAAACAGACTGGAAGGTACACACACGGACACAAAAAGCACAAAGCCCACCTTGCACTTAATGTGAATTTTAAATTTGTTAAGAATATATAGCAGATCTGCAACCTTAACATTAACATTAAATGGCAGCAGTCACTTAAGAATTAACCAGAAATATCTTGTTTTGATTCTCATGTATTTGCATCACTACTTTGAGTTCAGAATGTTGATTTATAAACTTTAAAGAGCACAAAGGTGGGAAATGTTCAGAAATCTGAATGTTTAGATAGTAATGGTTTATCACATTCCCATTTATTCAATAGATTTATATCCTACTTTTCTTGCAGGTGCTGAATGTGGATTGCAGAGAGTTTCTCTTCCTTTTGATCTTGTATCAAGGAACCTTCAAAAGAATAAACTAGCATTAATATTAGTAATATTGTTTTCCCTGATTCCCATAATTTATCCAATTTACAGAAGGCATAGTTAAACAATTTAGAAATTCCACTAAAACTTCCCCGGGGTTCTTAATAATGGCAGTTTTTAAAAATTATCCATCACAATTTACAACAACAACAACAACAACAACAACAACAACAACAACAACAACAACATGTATGGTAAGGTAGGGCTGCAGTAAAATAGAATTGCAAATATTGGGACAGCCTCTCTCTCTCTCTCTCTCTCTCTCTCTCTCTCTCTCTCTCTCTCTCTCTCTCTCTCTCTCTCTCTCTCTCTCTATCTATCTATCTATCTCTATCATCTATCTATCTGCATCATCTATTATATATCTATCTATCATTTGATACAGACATAATATATCAATGAATGGACTATGAAGAATTATTTGATCTAATCCAAAGAATAATTGCTGTGGATTTTGATTCACTTAGCAAGTCAACATGGCTATTTTTTAAAAAGCTTATTTTTCTTTTAGAAATAAAGAAAAAATGTGACCACTCTTGGTCTTTAGCTTTTTGTATTTTCTTGCACCTGCATATCCATATTGCTAATAAACGTTGTGCCAGCAGCCCGAAGGGTATAACTCTGGTTCTATTGAAAGTAACAACACACCACCGAGGTGGCGCAGAGCCAAGGTGGCGTAGTGGCGCAGTGGTTAAAATGCAGCACTGCAGTTCGGCAGTTCAGCTGTTCAAATCTCACCGGCTCAAGGTTGACTCAGCCTTCCATCCTTCTGAGGTCAGTAAAATGAGGACCCAGATTGTTGGGGGCAATATGCTGAACTCTGTAAACCGCTTAGAGAGGGCTGTAAAGCACTATGAAGTGGTATATAAGTCTAAGTGCTATTGCTATTGCTACCACCCCTTAATCTTAATGAAGCTAGAATTGCAGCCCTTAGTTAAATTATAGCTTCACAGTTCTAGTATGCCCGGTGTGCTACAGCTTGCAGCTGCTTAGTAACTCTTAGAAATGAATTCACTTGGCACACTGGAAAATGTTAACATTACAGTAGTCAATATAGACTGACTACTAGGATTATAAGAAAATGTGATCCTTGAATGAAAGGAAGAAAACAGCAAAATAAACCATATTCAGTGGGCTCAAACCTGCCCAATTTCTCAGTTATAATATTTCAAACATGTTTCTCAATTTGCTGCTTTTAACCCACTTCTATTTTTTGTTTTGTTTTTGTTTATAAAGTAAATAAAAACAAAACAAAGAAATCCCTTGATTTAGTTCAACAAATTTATTTATTTATTTATTTATTTTATTATTCACACTTGTATGCCGCCCACTCCACAGAGACTCTGGGCGGCTCACAAATGGGTCACTATATAAAAATATCCTCTGAATCAATAGTGTAGCAGTAAAATGAATCAAACAATTAAAAAAGAATTCCATTCAGTAATTTGGGTGTCCCATTCAATCTGCTTTCTGGACTATTAATTTAACGGGGATATATTGGTAGCAGAAGAAATTTAAACAAGTAATTTGATGTTCAAATAACTACTCTGACTTTGGGCTTCTTTAATAAAAGTTCATAAGTTAAGAATCCACAACAATGTTTAAATAGTTAACCATAATGTATTTTCTTTCTTGAAAACACTGACAAACTTTAAGAACTGTTAAGGATCAGTGTCTCATGTAACTAAGCTTCCCAGAATTCCATGATGAAACACTGAGAATTAAAGTAATGCCAAACTGATGCCATTTTCTTTTTCCAAAGATTTTTTTCTCTTTTGGAAAAGTGGAACTGCAAGATCTGGACCTCTTTAAAAAGATTTGAAATTCCATTTGAAAATTTGATGTTAAAAACATCCTTAATATTTTCCTTTTAGGACTTGGCAAAACTGGAAGTTGAACATGGCATCAGTTGTAATGGATATATCTATTTCAAACTAGGGGATCTGTGGTTCTCCAGTACTAGTGTAAATACAGTTAAGGCAGGAAGAGTGGTAGCCTTGTGACCTGCAGGCATCTGGTCTTCCTCCTCTTCCTCCTCCTCCTGCTCCTCCTGTTTCTCTTCCTCAAGACAGAAAGTTGCGGGTCCCATTGATTAGGGATCAATTTCTGATGGGACAACAAAAAAGGGCCTAATTGATATAGAACCAATTCTATAGAACCTTATGCTAGTCCAAGATATGGATGGGGCCCCACTCTGTTGTTTTTGTGAAAAGCCTGGGGATCACAGATGGAGATGGAGCCAATCAAGTGGGTGATTTCATTGGGCTGTTGCTGCTGCCATGGGTTGAGTGGGTGGGGGTTTTATGGTGTTTTATATTATAGAGTTTTTTAAATGTTGCAAGCTGCACAGGGTCACCTATGTGTGAGTTGGGAAACCACATACGTTTGTTGAATGAATGAATGAATGAATGAATGAATAAAAATATATTAAAATTTGGATGAATATATATATATGAATATATGTGTGAGCTGGGAAACCACATACATTTGTTGAATGAATGAATGAATGAATGAATGATACAAGTTGCTGTGACAATGACTGAGTTTCTCACACCTTGAAATCATGTAGCTTGGATCTATGACTCGCTGAAAAAAGAATTCACAAAATACTCTAAAAATATATTAAAATTTCGATGAATATATATACTGTATATATACTATTTAGTTTTATTTATTTATCTGCCTGAAACAATCCACTATAGGAAGAAGTCCTATTTATTGGAGATTTGGACCATAGTCTACCATGTTGGTCCAATAAAGGTTGGTTAATTGATTTCCAAGCCCAGGGCTGAATAAGGGAGTCTACACCAGGCCTGTCAAAGTGGCAGCCCATTGGCCCATCCCGGCTCTACAAAGGCAAAAAACATCCTGATACGTCACGATATGGCCTGCGATGCAATCGGGCTTGACACCCCTGGTCTAGACCAAGGTAACCTAACTGGTCTCCATGCCTCCATGCCTAAAAGAAAACTGGAATTAGTTTGGTGCAAGACACTGTAGTTATTGATCATACTCAATCTCCATTGGGCTGTTTTTATCCTAATTAGTTTTACCCAGAAGTATTTTTTCTTCCCTAAAGCTTAGATGTACCAGATGTATCAGCAAAAAATCCTACATATATATATATATATATATATATATATATATATATATATATATATATATATATATATATATATATATATATATATATATATATATATATATATATATATATATATATATATATATATATATATATATGTCTGTGTGTGTGTGTGTGTGTGTGTGTGTGTTGGGAAACCACATACATTTGTTGAATGAATGAATGAATGAATGAATGAATGAATGAATGAATGAAAACCCCCAATGCTCACTAATAAAAGCATTTGTTTTGCATGAAGGGCGAGAGCAGAGAATGGTGACTGTGCATCGCAGGCAGCCTCAGCTATTGTTGACTAAAGCATCTCTTAGATGACTCAAAGACATATAGAAAACTTTATGCATTTCATATCATCTGGTGAACATCTGTCTATGGAGAGTTTCAGTCATCCAGGTCATGGATGTCCCAGATGTTCTGAAGAAGCTTATTGGATGAAAAGTGAAATGTCTTCAAGGAAAAACAAAGAAAGTCCAGTTGCCTCTTGAAAAAAGCACTTTTAGGATAGTGATCATCTGGATTTTCAGCCATATCTGGTAATACCAGTACTAATTCAATGAGCTGATAACTGCTGCCATTTCTTCCTCTTAGCGAGTGTGAGGTCTATTCCTTAAGTTTAAGGAACCTCTTCCCACGCCATAGCTGACAATTAATAACTCCAAGAGTAATAGGAAGTCTGGCTTCTTCTCTGCTCAGAGCTAACTTACCAATTGAATGTAATTGTAGACAGCAGCACTTCTAATTTCTGTAGCCCGTTAAAGCATGCAGTACATCTGCTAACTGTTTTATATACGCAAAGCACCAGGTTTTAAACACATAAAACATAATAAGTGTAAAACAATATATTTGTCATTACAGAGTGTTTTAATTTATGGAAAGCAATTGCCTTTTCCTAAAAGCTCACTTTTGAACTGCTCTGGGATATTGGTGATCTCTGCATTTCTTTTTCCCCAGTCCTGTCTTCCAGACCAGTTGAAATGATGGAAACATGTAATGTGATTTGGAATAGCTACTAAAAACCATACAAAATGATGAGAAAAGTGCCATGGGCACAATCCAGGCAAGGAAGCTATTTTGTTCCTGCAATCTGAAAGAGAAACTTAAACATGTGCCTAAATTGATGGGTCTTAAAAAGCACCATATTTTTTGGAGTATAAGATGCACTTCCCCGCCCCAAAAGAGGGTGAAAATTTGGGTGCATCTTATATACTGAATGTAACCCCTCCCACCGGCCCCCACCCTTTGGCCTCTGCCTCCCAGCAATTTACCTCCTTGCAGCAAACCGCCAGTTCAGCACAGCCTGATTAGCACAAGCAGATGATTGTCGGTTGGATCGGTCTCCCGACCATCAGCTGTTTCAGGCTGCAGGGAGGCAGACACAGATTTTTTTCCCTTGTGCTAATCAGGCTGTGCTGAAACTGAAAGCGAAACTGAAACAGGCTGTTTGCTGTTTGCTGCAAGGAGGCAAATTGCTGGGAGGCAGAGGTAGAGGCAGATTTTTTTTCTTGTTTTCCTGCCCCAGAAAGGTAGGTGCGTCTTATACTTCGGAGCATCTTATACTCCGAAAAATACAGTATATTGTTCTGTGAATATGGTGGGCATTGTCACAGCAGAGAACAACATCTTTTCATGCATTCCAAATGAAAAAGTAACTTAAGAAACATGAATGGACATGATTCAAGTCAAGTTAATTCCCACTGGTTTTAATAGACCAACATTTAATTCTCTTCCATTGGAAAAGAAAACCCATTCAAATCAGATCTTTGTTTAGATAAGGAAATATTATTATCCATTTCTTTCACGTTTGTTGTTGATGAAGTTTTACTGCAATAAGAAGCAAAATTAACTCATATAATCCTCTGATGGATTTCACAAACTTGTTTGATTATTCTTTCCACAATTCCATTTCTCGGGGGGGGGGGAAGGAAATTCAAAGAAAATCAATCATCCCTGCATTCTCTGGGGACATCCAACCAGATCCTGATTTTAAGGGAGGTTGGGGAGGGAAAGAGGGAGAATGGTGGAGAAAGAGAAAATATTTTTTGACTGCAAAAAATTGGTGTCCCTTATAGAAACAACTTCTAAGTCACTAATAGGCAATATCAGTATGGCCATATTTCAGTTCACTTCTGGGTCATTCTACATAGCTATTCATGTTGAAATTAATTATTAAATGCATTTAATTGTTAAATAAGACTTTTAAGACAAAAATGAAGGATTTAAAATGACATTCTGGCAAAATTTGGATCTCCATTAACATGAATCAAGTGAACGTTTGATTTTTAATTGCTTGACTTAAAATATGACATAGGTTTGGAAATATTATAGGTGTAACATTTTTTTATTTTATTATATTTGGTTTTTGTTTATGTGATGTTTTCTCAAATAATCACTGTAAGGCTTAGAAAGTCCATATGAGATCATCAGTCTTAAAATTTAAAAAAGTTAATAAAGGTTTTCTGGGAA
This sequence comes from Diadophis punctatus similis, assembly GCA_023053685.1. Lineage (NCBI taxonomy): Eukaryota > Metazoa > Chordata > Lepidosauria > Squamata > Dipsadidae > Diadophis > Diadophis punctatus. The sequence goes on from JALIGW010000005.1 coordinate 61,487,537, forward strand.
GATGGCTTTCGATACCATTGACCATGGTATCCTTCTGCGTCGTCTCGGAGAGGTGGGGGTGGGCGGCACTGTTTTGCAGTGGTTCTCATCCTTCCTCTCTGACAGGACGCAGTCGGTGTTGATGGGGGGCAGAGGTCGAGCCCTAGGCCCCTACTATGTGGGGTGCCACAGGGCTCGGTCCTCTCGCCCATCCTGTTTAACATCTACATGAAGCCACTGGGTGAGATCATCCGACGACACGGGGTGAGGTATCAACAGTATGCTGATGATACCCAGTTGTACATCTCCACCCCGTCTCAGTTCAGGGAAGCCATGGACGTAATGGGCCGCTGCCTGGATGATGTTAGGGTCTGGATGGGGATGAACCGGCTAAAACTTAACCCTGACAAGACTGAGTGGCTGTGGATACTGCCTCCTAAGAACTTGACCAATTGTCCCTCCTTGGTTCTTGGGGGGGAGAAATTAGCTCCCTCAGAATGGGTCCGCAATTTGGGTGTCCTCCTAGACCCACAGCTAAAATTGGAGCAACATCTTTCAGCTGTGGCTAGGGGAACCTTTGCACAGGTACGTCTTGTGCACCAATTGCGACCCTACTTGGAGAAGGAGGCACTTCTCACAGTCACTCACGCCCTTATCACCTCACGGCTAGATTACTGCAATGCGCTCTACATGGGGCTACCCTTGAAGAGTGTCCGGCGACTGCAATTGGTGCAAAATGCAGCTGCGCGAGCTGTGGTGGGTGTACCCAGATACACCCATGTAACACCGATCCTCCGCCAGCTGCATTGGCTGCCCATTAGTCTCCGGATCCAATTTAAGGTATTGGTTTTGACCTTTAAAGCCCTACATGGCTCAGGACCAGGTTACCTTTGGGACCGCATCCTGCCGCATACCTCCCTATGACCGGTCAGGGCCCACAGAGTTGGCCTCCTCCAGGTCCCATCGACCAAGCAATGCCGGTTGGCGGGGCCGAGGGGGAGGGCCTTCTCTGTGGGAGCTCCCTCCCTGTGGAACCAGCTTCCCCCGGAGATCAGGACCATCCCCACCCTGCTGGCCTTCTGGAAAGCAATAAAAACTTGGCTCTTCCGGCAGGCGGGGTGAAAGTGAGACCAACTAGATTAGATATGGGTCTTCCCCCTTGATTGTGAATGTGAGATACTCTTTTTAATTTTTGTATTTTTTAATTATTGTACTTTTATACTATGTAATGGATTCTGATATGTTGTGAGCCGCCCAGAGTCCCTTGGGAGTTGGGCGGCATAGAAATCCATTTAAATAAATAAATAAATAAATAAATGTTATAATCCTCATAAATACTTTTAATGCTGAGAGGAAAGAAAATAAGGAAACTCTTGCAATGTAAATTCATATGTAGACTGCAGCTCCTTTGTCTGCAAAAGCTTTTTATAGAATGAACAAATGATGGGTGGAAATAAAGTCATAATCCTTAGTCCTATCTTTGCATTAGATGAATTCAAATTTATGACCAGAAGATGGTGTTTGCAAATTTACTCTAACATATAAATGCATAATAAATAGTGGTCAGAAGCCATGAGATAAGTTACAGTGCAGTTTTAATTTTAGCTTGGTTTTTTTAATGTTCATAGCCGTCTTTTCATTGCATCTGAAAACACTTGCCCATTGTTCAACAATTTTCTTACTATACTTAGATTTCTTTTTGCTCATCCAGTATTGGGTTCATATAATCACTGCTTGTGTTTACACAATATGCTAAATCCTAAATGCAGATCAGGGGTGGGTTCCACTTACCTTCCCCACCGGTTCGCATTGCAATGTTTTGCGCATGCATGCTTGCTCCACTCGCTCACGCACACACGTCCCCTCTTGCAATTACGCTTCCATGCATGCTCAGGAGCAGGAATCAGCCCGAAACACAGCTGAGGAGCTGATCAGCTGTGCTTCAGGCGAAGAAATAAAGCTCAGTATTAACCCGGGGGCGGGCAGGAGGGTCCTTTTTTGAGCTGCTGAACAAAAAACAGATGGCAGCGCGCACGGATCGCTACCGGTTCGGGCGATCCAGTCCGAACTGGGAGGAACCCACCCCTGATGCAGATCAACAAAAGATAACACATAGGTTCACATAAACAAGTGCTTGCAAATTCTGGATTGTTACATGTTGAATGTTGATACATGTTGCTGTGACAATGACTGAGTTTCTCACACCTTGAAATCATGTAGCTTTGATCTATGACTCGCTGAAAAAAGAATTCACAAAATGCTCTAAAAATATATTGAAATTTGGATGAATATATATACTGTATATATACTATTTAGTTTTATTTATTTATCTGCCTGAAACAATCCACTATAGGAAGAAGTCCTATTCATTGGAGATTTGGACCATAGTCTACCATGTTGGTCCAATGAAGGTTGGTTAATTGATTTCCAAGCCCAGGGCTGAATAAGGGAGTCTACACCAGGCCTGTCAAAGTGGCAGCCCATTGGCCCATCCCGGCTCTACAAAGGCAAAAAACATACGTCACGATATGGCCTGCGATGCAATCGGGCTTGACACCCCTGGTCTAGACCAAGGTAACCTAACTGGTCTCCATGCCTCCATGCCTAAAAGAAAACTGGAATTAGTTTGGTGCAAGACACCGTAGTTATTGATCATACTCAATCTCCATTGGGCTGTTTTTATCCTAATTAGTTTTACCCAGAAGTATTTTTTCTTCCCTAAAGCTTAGATGTACCACAAACTTTGATTTCCATAAAATGCTTATTTTTAGTGGTCCTGTTTAGTTACACTTCAATTACCACTGATTATCTGAGTTCTACTGTTAGCCAAGAAGGTTAATAAACTGAAGTTTTCAAACAATTGTTCCTTAAAGTTGGATCACATGAGTTCAGTTACTCAATTATTTTGACAAATCTTGTTTCTAACAGGAGACAATCTTTTTAAAAATATATATATTTTCAAACTACCAATAATAGATAAATGGATAGAAAACTGAGACCTAAAATTGAGACAAACCATGGTCTTTACCAGTAGTGAGTTCTAAAACCATTTACTACCGGTTCACGTGCGCACTCACACGCATGATGCTTCTGCGCATTTGCAGAAGCATTCTGGGAAAGTGGGCGGAGCCTCCTGCTGCTGGCACTGCCGGTTCTTAGAACCGGGCCAAACCGGGAGTAACCCACCGCTGGACTTTACCTTTGAAATCCTTCACCATTTCTAATCTTCTAACAAACACTATTAGCTAATGGATTTTAGACAAGATATGAATCAAAGAAGTGTTTTCTATTTCATTTACAGCTAAGGACAAAAATGGAACAAAAAACTGTCCTACATTCTTTGCTGATTTGGAGTCATTATTTTGTCTTTCATGAAAGAATATTGGAACTTTCTGAAATATTTTCTTAGTAATATTTTAATTACTAATTGATTTTTATAAACATTATTCCATATAATATTTTCATGGTATATTAATATTAAAGTAGAGAATAAAGTAAAACGATCTACTGCTTAGGAACAAGTATTTTAAGATGACTCAGGGGCATCTTATCCACTGAAGTCTTTCCTCAGTGTATGTGTCACTATGACTTTTGACAATTGTATAAAATGAAATAAAATTTCCCTATTTGTTTGTTTATTTATTTATTTATTATTTATTTATTTAGTGTTCTTCTATGCCGCCCAATTCCCTGAGGACTCAGGGCGGCGTACAACATTTTAAGGAACAACTAAACAATAAAGTTATTAAAAACAATTTAAAAAGAGTTTAAAAAGACATACAAAACCATGCATACATGGGGGAAAGTTGTCTCAAAATTACCCCGCCTGCAGGAAGAGCCATGTCTTAATGGCTTTTCGGAAGGCCAGCAAGGTGGGGATAATTCGGATCTCTGGGGGTAGTTGGTTCCAGAGAACAGGGGTCCCTACAGAGAAGGCCCTTCCCCTAGGCCCCGCCAGCCGGCATTATTATACCCAATAATCCAATTGGTAAGGCTATGATCCTGTGTCTTCCTTGTAGTTTTTCTTTGATCACCAATTTAACAATTAATAAGATGCAATATTTGGATAGCATGTATGCTATTTTTTTTCCTGATATACAGCTTTTTTCATGTTTAAATTAACATTTTAATTATAAAACAGGCATTACTGTTCTCTGCCTCTCCATCATCTGTAACTATATGTTGCTTCAGAACAAAAGATAGGTCAAAATTACTTACTTTTTATAAAAAAAAATGTTTAACTAGAACTCAATAATCCTCTGCAGATTAGGCTTCTCTCTTGCCGATGAAAAAAATACATCCAGAACAATAAATGACCCCAAATATCTTCAGAAATGTCTTTGCATAATGATAGCTCAAGTCAAAGAGATAGTAGCTGAACATCAGAATTCTGAATACATTTATTAAGAACATGTTACTGAATTTTAATGTTTCAGATTTCTTTGATTCATATTACTAAGTGCCTAAAAGCCTTACTAGCATTGTAACTGAAAAGAAACAATGTTCATAGCATATTGTTGATTTATTCCTGAAGTGGTCATAAGGAAGCTCTCTGGATATTGAATTGACTTAAGACAGTCAACTGGGCTTCATGTTTAATGAATAAAAGATATTATTATTATTATTATTATTATTATTATTATTATTATTATTATTATTATTATTATTATTATTATTATTATTATTATTATTATTATTATTATTATTATTATTATTATTATTATTATTATTATTATTATTATTATACAATTGTATCACAGCGGCCAGTTGTTTCGCCGGATTTGGCATTGATTACTAGTCGAGCCCCACCCAGGGGCCTAGGAAGTCGTAATGTATTTTCGAAGTATATGTGCGGAACCAAGCAGTGCGGCTTTCTGCATTTGACTGATGGTGATTTTGTCAATTTTGAGCTGTTTTAAATGTAATTCCAGTGCTTTTGGGATAGCACCCAGTGTTCCAATCACTACTGGAATTACCACTGCTGGTTTGTGCCATAATCGTTGGATTTCAATTTTTAAGTCCTGGTATTTTGCAATTTTTTCGTGTTCCTTTTCATCGACCTTGCTATCTCCTGGTATTGCAATGTCAATTATAGTCACCTTGTTGTTCTCGACCAACGTGATGTCTGGTGTATTATGCGCCAGTACCTTGTCTGTTTGTATACGAAAATCCCACAAGATCTTGACCATCTGATTTTCAGTGACTTTTTCAGGCTTGTGTTCCCACCAGTTTGTAGCAGTATGGATGTTATAATTTTTGCATAAATTCCAGTGGATCATTTGTGCAACAGAGTTGTGTCGTAATTTGTAATCAGTCTGTGCGATTTTCTTGCAGCAGCTGAGCACATGGGCTACAGTTTCATCAGCTTCCTTGCATAATCTGCATTTAGCATCATTTGAAGATTTATCAATTTTGGCCTTTATGGCATTTGTACGAATTGCCTGTTCTTGTGCGGCCAGGATCAATGATTCTGTTTCTTTCTTTAAAGTACCAGATGTTAACCATAACCAAGTTTTTTCACTGTCCACTTTGTCTTTTATTTTTTCCAGAAATTGACCATGTAATGCTTTATTTTGCCAACTCTCCATTCTTGATTTTATCACATTTTTTCTGTATTCTTGTTTCGTCTGTTGGACCTTCAGTAGATTTTTGTTCTTTACTTCAATTAATAGATGTTCTTGACTTTCTTTTAAATAATCCGCCAATGCATGCTTTTCTTCTTCAACTGTTTGCTTTACTTGTAGTAGTCCTCTGCCACCTGATTTTCTGGGCAGGTAAAGTCTATCAGTGTCACTACGTGGATGTAAACTGTAGTGCATTGTCATTAGTTTTCTGGTGTTTCGGTCCAAAATGTCCAAATCAGCTTGTGTCCAGTTAATTATACCAGCCGTGTATCTTATGACTGGTATTGCCCAGGTATTCATGGCCTTGATGGTGTTTCCACCATTTAATTTAGATTTCAAAATTTTCCTAACTCTGTTGGTGTACTCTCTTCTAATGATAGTTTTCACTTCTCCATGTCTGATGTTATCCAACTGCAGAATGCCCAGATATTTATAGGCTTCATTTTGATTGCATTTAATTAATTGGGCATTGGGCATTTCAATTCCGTCACATGTAGTGATTTTGCCCCTTTTCATAGATACAGTGGCACATTTTTCCATGCCACAGTATTATTATTATTATTATTATTATTATTATTATTATTATTATTATTATTATTATTATTATTATTATTATTATTATTATTATTATTATTATTATTATTATTATTATTATTATTATTATTATTATTATTATTATTATTATATCTTTATTAGCTTTATTCCTCCTCAAGAAGCCTTCCCTGGACCTGGTGGATTTAAAGAACTTCTGGTCAGTCTCCAACCTTCCCTTTGCGGGGAAGGTTGTAGAGAAAGTGGTGGCGCTCCAGCTCCTGCGCCCTCTCTGATAGGACGCAGTCGGTGTTGACAGGGGGCAGAGGTTGAGCCCTAGGCCCCTACTTTGTGGGGTGCCGCAGGGCTCGGTCCTCTCACCCATCCTGTTTAACATCTACATGAAACCGCTGGGTGAGATCATCCGATGACACGGGATGAGGTATCAGCAGTATGCTGATGATACCCAGTTGTACATCTCCACCCCGTCTCAATTCAGGGAAGCTGTGGACGTAATGTGCCGCTGCCTGGACGATGTTAGGGTCTGGATGGGGATGAACCGGCTAAAACTCAACCCTGACAAGACTGAGTGGCTATGGATATTGCCTCCCAAGGATTTTGTCAATTGTCCTTCCTTGGTTCTTGGGGGGGGGGAGGAGAAATTAACTCCCTCAAAATGGGTCCGCAATTTGGGTGTCCTCCTAGATCCATAGCTAAAATTGGAGCGACATCTTTCAGCTGTGGCTAGGGGGACCTTTGCACAGGTTCGCCTGGTGCACCAATTGCGACCCTACTTGGAGAGGGAGGCTCTACTCACAGTCACTCACGCCCTTATCACCTCCCAGCTGGATTACTGCAACACGCTCTACATGGGGCTACCCTTGAAGAGTATCCGGAGACTACAATTGGTGCAAAATGCAACTGTGTGAGCTGTGGTGGGTGTGCCTAGGTACACCCACGTAACACCCATTCTCTGTGAGCTGCATTGGTTGCCCATTAGTCTCCAGACGCAATTTAAGGTGTTGGTTTTGACCTTTAAAGCCTACATGGCTCAGGGCCAGGTTACCTTCAGGACCGCATCCTGCCACATACCTCCCTACGACCGGTTAGGTCCCACAGAGTTGGTCTCCTCCAGGTCCCATTGACCAAGCAATGCCGGTTGACGGGGCCGAGGGGGAGAGCCTTCTCTGTGGGAGCCCCCTCCCTTTGGAACCAACTCCCTCCAGAGATTAGAACTATCCCCACCCTGCTGGCCTTTCGTAAAGCAATAAAAACTTGGCTCTTCCGGCAGGCGGGGTGAAAGTGAGACCAATCAGATTATATTTGGGTCTCCCCCCTTGGTTATGAATATCAGATGTTTTTTTTTAATTTTTATAATTTTTAATTATATGTTTTTATATGTAACAATGATTTTATATGTTGTCAGCCGCCCAGAGTCCCTTGGAAGTTGGGCAGCATACAAATCTATTAAATTAAATTAAATTAAATTATTAAATTAAATTAAATTAAATTAAATTAAATTAAATTAAATTAAATTAAATTAAATTAAATTAAATTAAATTAAATTAAATTAAATTAAATTAAATTAAATTAAATTAAATTAAATTAAATTAAATTAAATTAAATTATTCATTAAACATGAAAGTCAGTCAACTGAACATTCAAAAATGCATTGCAAATACCATTGGTGCTAATGGTTGATACGGGTTGCTGCCAGTGTCCTAGATATCAACCCAGATACCTTCTTAAGATGTACAATGTTCCGTGTAGCACAGTTTTTTGCAGTTCTGCTGGTATTATTGCAGGAAGCTGCAATTTCTTGATGTATTTTATAAAATTCTTGGACTCTTGGATTCAAGTGCCCCAATGACAATGGGTATCACTGTTACATGTTTCATCCATAATCGCGTAGTTTCGATGGCCATGTCGTGATATTTCGTGATTTTTTTCCAGTTCTTTTTCTTCGACTCTGGCATCTCCTGGTACAGTGAAATCAATAAATTGTACAAATGTCTTTCAAATATGTTTAGTTATATTCTGTGTATTAGTCTGTTCTATCACAGTTCTACATTTTCTTGTACAGAAAGCAAAGAGAAGAAATTTTTTAATGTGTCATAGAAAAGCAACTCTCTGCATACCCACTGATTTTACTGTAATTGGTACAGAAACCATTCATCATCAGGGGTGTGGGGACTGAACTCCTGAGTTGCTGATATGTAACTGAACAAACAATAGAAAAGTTGCAGTCTTTTAAAAGCAAGAATAGGGGAAGTATAAGAGATGGAGTGTCCCTAACATCATTGTCATAGTCTTTATGTAATAAAAAGCCTCAGTAACTGTAGAACAGGAGAGAATCATTGACATTGGCACACTTGAATATTAACACTGTACAATAATGCTGACTATTTTCAGAAAGCTGATTTGTCTTTGTTGTTTTCCAAAGCACCAGAAGGCAGGGCAAAAAGCAATAGATGGAAACTAATGAAGGAGAGATCCAACCTAGAAATAAGGAGAAATTTCCTGACAGTGAGAAAAATTAACCAGTGGAACGACTTGCCTTCAGAAGTTGGCTGCACCATCCAACTTCTCACTGAAGGTTTTTAAGAAGAGATTGGACAACCATTTGTCTGAAATGGTATAGGATATAGGGCCGTGATGGCGAACCTATGGCATGCTTGCCACAGGTGGCACATGGAGCCATATCTGCCGGCACGCGAGCCTTGTCCTAGCTCAGCTCCAGCACGCATGTGTGCACTGGCCAGCTGATTTTTGGCTTGTGCAGAGGCTCTGTGAGGGCATTTTCATCCTCCGGAGTGCCTCTGGGGGACGGGGGAGGCTGTTTTTACCCTCCCCAGGCTCCAGGGAAGTCTCTGGAGCCTGGAGAGGGTGAAAAACGGCTTACCGTGCCCACCGAAAGTCGGGAAATGGGGGAGCGGGGGAAGGGGTCGTGCATGCATGTGCAGGGGTGGGGCAGCATGGGGGGATCACGCGTGCATGTGTAGGGGGCAGGGTACATGGAGGTATTGAATTATGGGTGTGGGCATGCACATGTGCGCAATAGCTCATGTGGGCTTTCGGCACCCGAGGGAAAAAAGTTTCACCATCACTGGTATAGGGTTTCCTGCTTGAGAAGGGGGTTGAACTAGAAGACTTCCAAGTTCCCTTTAAATTCTGTTATTTTATTATTCTATTTTAATACATTTTAATACCACTTTGGACATACTTTAAAGCATAAGGATAGTTGTTGTTCAGCTTTAAAATTTGGAGTTTTCCCTCAAACTTTAGTTGACCATTGTCACTACTGTTTATTCCATTATAGCAAAAATGGTAAAACTTTTTCTAGTTACATCTCTTTAGTGTCTCTTCTTGGGCACCAAGAACAGCAAATATTGCAAAAGTTAAGACGATGTTTTTTTTCCCCAATCCCCAGTTTTCCCAAATCTGCAATTGAAATTGATCTCAAATGACAACAGGTTTGTCTTTTGAGCAAAACTGCTTACTAGGTGTTCATGCATGAAATATCAATTATTGGTATATAAAAAGGAACATTGTTTGTCATTCAGAAGGTTGGGATGAAGACCATTGACCCATCATTATTTTTTGTCCATCTTCAGATAATTCAACCATAATTTCCATTTTTTTTCTTTTTGGCATATATAAGATTTACTCAGTGAGTGTGAGATAGTCTTAACTTCAAGTATCAGATAGTAAATAACTGGATGACTTACTCGAGGGGCTCTTTAGTATACAAAGAGTGAGCAGATGGTAAATGTGCTTCAGATGTGCTGACCACCCTTCCTGAAACGCTTGGCAGTGGCTGAAAATTTTTATGAGACTTTGTCACTGGCAACAGATGTACAGTAAAGAAGAAATAGAGTTGATGGGTAGAGAGAAAGACAGATGCACACATTTCTTTGCCCATCTCTGTAACTCCATGCATTAGTACACAAACACCCATTTTATTATGGAAATGAAAATGAGCTTTGATTATCATTGTTGCCAAGGGAAAAGGGGGATAGAAATTCAGAAAACTTGTTTTCTTTCCAAATGCAATTAATTTTCTTCCAAACTAAATGGTGTTCCATGCTGTAAACTGATAACCATTGTCCAGAGTGTATCTCTTCAATAACGTGCTAGTTGAGCACTACAACAATGAGGGACATCTTAGAAATCTTCTTCTTCAACTATTTTTCTCTTGTAACTTGATAAGTTTGAGCAGTATTAAGCTGGGTTAGTACACGGATGAGAGGCCAAGAATAACTGAGCTGTAGGTTAGATTGCGAAAGGACCAGTGGTGGGTTGCTCCCAGTTCAGGCCGGTTCTAAGAACCGGTAGCGCAGGCAGTGGGAAGTTCCGCCCACCCACCCGGGATGCTTGTTCACATGCGCAGAAGCATTGCGTGTGCGCGAACTGGTAGTAAAGGGTTTTAGAACCCACTACAGGAAAGGACAATAGCAAATCACTACAAAATTGTTACCAATAAAACTACATGAATATGTCAGTGAAGTCACCATATTCAAGGTCTAGCTGAAGGATCATTAATATATATTTAGAAGATAAGAAATATCCATTCTTGTGCACCGGATAGTTATGATCTTTGCATAATTCTGAGGGAAATTCTGGAATTTTGCCTGGATTCTTTAAGCATGAGCTAGAAATCCTAAATTGTGAAAGATGCATTTCAACTTCTTTGAGAATCTTTGAACAAAATTTTGTCTCAACAATCTGGTGATCAAAATATTCCAATGATATTCCAGTGAGTAGGCAGATGGCTGTTGAACAAGGTATGAGAAGGAAGGCCAAGCACAGGCTTAGAATAATGTCATGTCACAATCAATCAATCTCCAGCATTTATTGCACTACTCTCATTTATTTTGAAATTACTTTCAACTGTTTTTCAAACAAGAGAATTTATGTGTTCTATGTCCTTGTTTGTCTCTACATTGTCTGCTAAAGACAAGAATGTTTCCAGCTTTTGGTTTTGGATGTCATATATTGTACATTCTGCCTAATTTTATGCTATTTTATTTTATTTCTTTGGCTTGTGAACCAGCATAGGTATTGTGATTACACTGCATACAAATTTGATAAATAAATAAACAAACTCCTAAGGTCACTTATCTTTCCCTTCTCTTCAATCATGTCTGATTCTGGAAAACTGCTTGGACAAGTCCCTGCAAGACAAACCTTTCAGAAATGGTTTGCCATTCCTTCCTAAGGCTGAGAAAAAGTGACTTAGCCTAAGGTCACACAGCTAGCTTTGTGTCTATGGCAGGACTAGAACTCACAGTCTCCTTGTTTCTAGCCTGATGCCTTAATCACTACTCTAAACTGCCTCTCAGGTTTCACTTTTGAATGACCACAAAATATGAATGCACATATTTTGAATGTGCCTCTTCAAGAGTTGATTTCCGAGTGGCCTCTCCAATGAAGTATGCTTATTACAATATTTATTATATATTCAGTGTCAATAATGTCAGGCTAAGCCCAAGCATGATGCAGAACAATTTAGCCAGAGTTCAGCTGTTTAACCTACTTACACATAATACATAGAATCTTGCCAGAAGAAACACTTACTACTCTAGGAGTACTAGAAAGTTCCTGGGAGTGTTCAGAGAGTGGATAGCCTTCCTTTTTATTTATTTATTTTATTTATTTATTTTGTCAAGTACGTGTTAGTAATATACATAGATATAACATTGTTTATATACATAAGATGGGTAGTGATAAGAGGGAACATTAGGACAGGGACGGTAGGCACACTGGTGCACTTATGCACGCCCCTTACTGTCCTCTTAGGAATCGGGTGAGGTCAACAGTGGACAGTCTGAGGGTAAAGTTTTGGGGGTTTGGTGACGAAATCACAGAGTCAGGTAGTGAGTTCCAGGCATTAACCACTCTGTTGCTAAAGTCATATTTTCTACAGTCAAGTTTTGAGCGGTTCAGTTTGAGTTTGTATCTGTTGTGTGCTCATGTATTGTTGTGGTTGAAGCTGAAGTAGTCGTCAACAGGAAGGATGTTGTAGCAGATAATTTTATGAGTTATGCTTAGGTTGTGCCGAAGGCGACGTAGTTCTAAGCTTTCTAAGCCCAGGATTTTGAGTCTGGTTTCGTAAGGTATTCTGTTTCTAGTAGAGGACTACATCCTACCGGTAGAAATATATCTCAGTGCCGGACAAAGGAACGCAAGGAAGCAATAATGAAAGAATAATGAAGACATGCGCAGTAAATCAGGAATCACAAGACACTTTAGATAAGAGTTCAGAGCCAGTTGGACAATCTGGAACTGTGCCGCCTGCGGTCTGATCTAAGCATAGTACACAAAATTGTCTGCTACAACATCTTACCTGTCAATGACTTCTTCAGCTTCAACCTCAATAATACACGGGCAAACAATGGATACAAACTCAAGGTAAACTGCTCCAAACTCGATTGCAGAAAATACGACTTCAGCAACAGAGCGGTCAACGCCTGGAATGCTCTACCCGACTCCATTGTTACATCCTCAAACCCTTAGAGCTTCAACTTTAAACTGTCTACAGTGGACCTCACCCCATTCCTAAGAGGTCCATAAAGGGGGCGTGCATAAGCACACCAGCGTGCCTACCGACCCTATCCCACTGTCCCCATTTATTTGTATTCATTTCCTTCGTTCATGTCCATGTTCATATTTATACCTGCTATCTTGTACATGTTTGACAAACTAATAAATAAATAAATAAATAAATAAATAAATAAATAAATAAATAAATAAATAAATAAATAAATAAATAAATAAATAAATAAATGTAATATGCTGGTTGCCACCTCTAAACCCTACATGACATGAGGCTAGGTGATTTGTGAGAATGCCTCTTCCTGATGTTTTCTACCCATCCCACCAGATATCAGCAGAGTGCAAGGTTAAAAAAAAGTAACATGACCTGATGAGATCAAGAAATGGTCTGTCTCTCTCATGGCACCTACCCTATGGAACAGCATTGCCTTAGAGCAGTGATGGCGAACCTTTTTGGCACCGAGTGCCCAAACCAGAATGTTCATGCATGTGCATGTGCCGGAGTGCCGGAACACCAGAAACCCAAAGACTAACTGGCTGGTGCGCATGCCTTTTTTGGGCTGTTTTGTGGGCCGTTTTGCAGGCCATTTTTTGGGCCGTTTTCAGGCCGTTTTCCGGTTCTCTGGCGCCTGTGAAGAACAGCTGGCCAGCACGCATGTGTGCACTGGAAACCAGAAGAGCAGCTGGCAATGGCACAAGTGCCCACAGAGAGGGCTCTGCATGCCGCCTCTGGCACACGTGCCATAGGTTCGCCATCACGGCCCTAGAGATAAGAAGGACCCCAATCTTGCTTGTCTTTTCAAAGACAGACATTGTGGCCAGGTTGTTATTTGGGAACCTTGGCATGGATATATATGGTGTAGATATTTTGTGTTACTGATAAGAGGACCTTGCTCTAGGTTTCGTTGTTGTCATTTTATTATGTGTTTTATCTGGTAGGTTTGATTAATTCATATGCCACTGATTCTCCCAAGATTCCTGTAATAGGCTAGTCTATAATACAAATAAATTGAAATGCCTTCAGTAAAAATAAATGTATAGCATCAAAGAGTAATTGTTAAAACAGAAACACAAATGACAACAAATGCAAATATTCTACCACACCGTTGATCTTATTTTGCAGCGGAGATTGTTTGCGGCAGAGGAGGAAGGACCAAAGAGAGTTTATAAAAACTTAGATTTGGAGGTACTGTATTTCTTGAATATTTGCAAGAATCAGCTCAGATTTACATAAACAAGAATAAACTGGTTTCTTTTGTTTTTTTCAAAATTAATATCTCAACATTTTGTTTAAAGTTGATGAAATATGGTTAAAAAGAAAGAATAAACGAATGCAAATCTGGCATCAGAAATCAGACCATTAAAAAAATAAACAGGAAAAAAATCAATTTCTTCAATGCATTCTGCATTTGACTTCAGAGTGCAATCCTTGAGAAAAGAAGACCGTTTCCATTTTAAGATAACATTCATTAAAAGGCTTGGCACCATTTTTCATGGATAAAAAAAAACAAGCATTCTTATCATCCTCCGTTTTTTCTAGCTATTCATTGCAAAGTGCCTGTGTCACACACTTTGTTAAAGGTCACTATAAGTAATTATTACTACCACTCATCGCTTCTTTTTTCTGTCCTCCAAAGGTTTTCTCTCCTTTCAGCAGCCTTTAAGTTGGAACAAGACTGTTTATATTGCAAAAGACTGAAATGACTGTCCCACTGGAATTTCTCAAGTGGACTACAACTACTGGAAAAGATTTAATACTTTATTCATCTAGTTTTCCAATGAAGGATTACTCTCCTAGAGAAACCAGGATTTTCCCCATGGTTACCAAGCTGGGGAGGGAAGGGGGGGGCAGATGAAACCCATGTACATTGTGTAATTGAATTTCTTGCTTATTCTTTCCTTGCTTTTCTAAGCCTTTTCTCTTATTTTTTAAAAGTAATTGTAGATCAAATTGTATTGTGATTAGCTATGTGTTTATTGCAAGTGTCTATGGGAATTATATTGCATTTCCATAGATGCTTGGATTTTATTAAATTCAGTAACAGTTACTTTTGAATAAACTTATAAGGATGATGAGTGTGACTTATTACTGCCTTACTTGTTGCGGTCTATATTAAACAAAACAAAAACAACAGCAACAACAACAACAACAACAAAACCAAGAAAACTTACAGTCTTTACCATACATCATTCATTCATTCATTCATTCATTCATTCATTCATTCATTCATTCATTCATTCATTCATTCATTCATTCATTGTTGTGGCCCACCAGCAGCCTGTGCAGCTGGTAGCTGATTCCGACAGTGAAGAGGCTGATGTGGTGATGTGCCAGCGGCCTGTGCAGCTGGCACCCGAGTCGGACAGTGAGGAGGCTGGAGAGGACTCGGTGCCAGAGGCGGAGATTCAGCCAGGGCCTTCAGAACCTCCAGAAGCTCCCATCAGTGACAAGGAAGAAGAGGAGGAGCCTATTCTCAATGCATGGTCACGCAGAGCTGCCAAAAGGCAGGAATGGTTCCTCAGGAGGAGGTCTCCTCGGGAGTAAGGCTTGGGGCTAATTGGCCACTCCCCTAGTCTACTTAAGGACATCATAGGCAGCTGGAAAGCTGCAGGAAACAATAGTTTAGACTCTGTGTGTGTGTGTGTGTGTGTGTGTGTGTGTGTGTGTGTGTGTGTATATATATACATACATACATACATACATACATACATATATATATATATATATATACACTGTATATATATATACTGTATATATATATATATATATATATATATATATATATATATATATATATATATATATATATATATATATATATATATATATATATATATATATATATATATATATATATATATATATATATATATATATATATATATATATATATATATATATATATATGTAGGTCTTTGGTTATTCGGGTTTTCTCCCGCGTGAAATTGGAAGTATCTTTGCAACGTTTCGACGAAGTCCCATTCGTCATCATCAGGCTGGAGTCTTCAGCTTGCTGCTTCTAGGAGCAATGTGAGATTGCAGCTGTTTCTTCCTTTTAACTGCCACTGGGGGTTTGAACTGATAGGGTGGGAGCTTGGCTGTGTTCTGATTGGGTGGAGGTGTGTTCTGATTTGTTGGGGGCTTGGCTGTGCTCTGATTGGATGGGGGGTTGGCTGTGCTATGATTGGCTGGGGTGTCAGTTTGCTTCATGTATGGAATGGAGGGGTTTAGAGTGGCTAAAGATGCAGCTATGGTCTGGCTTCTGGTTTGTGGCCGTGCCTCATTGGTGTGGGTTTGGGTTTGCTTTTTGCATGGGTGTGTGGTGGTGACATCCTGTGTGGTTTTCGTGAGTGTGGGTCTAGTGTCATTCTTAGTGTTAGGGACTCGTTTGTCAACAAGTGCGGGTTTCCAAATGGCTGGTAGGCGGGAGGTGTCATCTCGTTTATTCATGCTTTGTGGGCGTTTCTCTATCTCAATGGCTTCTCTGATTATTCTGTTGTTAAAATGTTCAGTT
The DNA here is from genome assembly GCA_023053685.1 of Diadophis punctatus similis. Taxonomy (NCBI): domain Eukaryota; kingdom Metazoa; phylum Chordata; class Lepidosauria; order Squamata; family Dipsadidae; genus Diadophis; species Diadophis punctatus. Next base: position 61,503,741 of record JALIGW010000005.1, read on the forward strand.
TTGGCGATAGTTCTGGTCTTTTTAAAGTTAATTTCATGTCCTGTGGCTTTAAGATGTTGGACCAAGGAAGAAGTTGGTTCCTCTTTTTTGACTGAGTTCTTGTGTTCTTCAATGCGTGCACTTATTCTTCTGTTGGTTTGTCCAATGTATGTGGTGGGGCAGGCGGTGCATGGGATTTCATATACTCCTTGATTTTCTAACTCAATTTTGTCTTTGGGGTTTCTTAGGATGGTGGATATTTTTCGGTTTGTGCAGAATGCTGTCTTGATGTTGTGTTTGTGGAGGATCTTGCTGATTCTGTCTGTGGTTCCTTTTATGTATGGTAGGAGGGCTTTGCCGTTTTCTTGTTCTCTGTCTTGGATTTTAGTGGGGGTTTCTTTTTGGATTAGGTTGGTGATCTTATTTCTTTGGAATCCATTGGATACTAGTACGTTAGTGAGAGTATTTAGTTCAGTTTTTAGGTGTTGTTCGTCAGCTAGGCATTTTGTTCTGGAGATGAGTGTCTTGGCTACGGAGTTGATCTGTGCTGGGTGGTGGTGTGAGAGTGCGTGCAGATAGCAGTTAGTGTGGGTTTTCTTCTGGTAGATGGTGTGTCCTAGGGAGCCATTGGATTTCTTGTAGACTAAGACATCCAGGAAGGGAAGTTGGTTGTTAGCTTCTGTTTCCATGGTGAACTGTATTTTGGGGTGTAGGCTGTTGAGGTGTATGAGGAAGTTGTCCAGTTTTTCTTTCCCGTGTGGCCAGATTATGAAGGTGTCATCTACATATCTGAGCCAGAGTTTGGGTTTGTGATCAGATTTTTCTAGAGCTTGGGTTTCAAAGTGTTCCATATAGAGGTTAGCAATGACAGGTGAGAGGGGTGATCCCATGGGTGCTCCTTCCATTTGTTTGTATTTTTGTCCGTTATAGATGAAGTATGTGTTGGATAGGCAGTGGTTGGTCAGATCTAGGATGTGCTTGGGGGGGTTGTATTTGTTTTGGATAGCTGTCAAGGCTTCTTTGATTGGCACTTGGGTGAAGAGGGATATATGGAACACTTTGAAACCCAAGCTCTAGAAAAATCTGATCACAAACCCAAACTCTGGCTCAGATATGTAGATGACACCTTCATAATCTGGCCACACGGGAAAGAAAAACTGGACAACTTCCTCATACACCTCAACAGCCTACACCCCAAAATACAGTTCACCATGGAAACAGAAGCTAACAACCAACTTCCCTTCCTGGATGTCTTAGTCTACAAGAAATCCAATGGCTCCCTAGGACACACCATCTACCAGAAGAAAACCCACACTAACCGCTATCTGCACGCACTCTCACACCACCACCCAGCACAGATCAACTCCGTAGCCAAGACACTCATCTCCAGAACAAAACGCCTAGCTGACGAACAACACCTAAAAACCGAACTAAATACTCTCACTAACGTACTAGTATCCAATGGATTCCAAAGAAATAAGATCACCAACCTAATCCAAAAAGAAACCCCCACTAAAATCCAAGACAGAGAACAAGAAAACGGCAAAGCCCTCCTACCATACATAAAAGGAACCACAGACAGAATCAGCAAGATCCTCCACAAACACAACATCAAGACAGCATTCTGCACAAACCGAAAAATATCCACCATCCTAAGAAACCCCAAAGACAAAATTGAGTTAGAAAATCAAGGAGTATATGAAATCCCATGCACCGCCTGCCCCACCACATACATTGGACAAACCAACAGAAGAATAAGTGCACGCATTGAAGAACACAAGAACTCAGTCAAAAAAGAGGAACCAACTTCTTCCTTGGTCCAACATCTTAAAGCCACAGGACATGAAATTAACTTTAAAAAGACCAGAACTATCGCCAAAACTGAACATTTTAACAACAGAATAATCAGAGAAGCCATTGAGATAGAGAAACGCCCACAAAGCATGAATAAACGAGATGACACCTCCCGCCTACCAGCCATTTGGAAACCCGCACTTGTTGACAAACGAGTCCCTAACACTAAGAATGACACTAGACCCACACTCACGAAAACCACACAGGATGTCACCACCACACACCCATGCAAAAAGCAAACCCAAACCCACACCAATGAGGCACGGCCACAAACCAGAAGCCAGACCATAGCTGCATCTTTAGCCACTCTAAACCCCTCCATTCCATACATGAAGCAAACTGACACCCCAGCCAATCATAGCACAGCCAACCCCCCATCCAATCAGAGCACAGCCAAGCCCCCAACAAATCAGAACACACCTCCACCCAATCAGAACACAGCCAAGCTCCCACCCTATCAGTTCAAACCCCCAGTGGCAGTTAAAAGGAAGAAACAGCTGCAATCTCACATTGCTCCTAGAAGCAGCAAGCTGAAGACTCCAGCCTGATGATGACGAATGGGACTTCGTCGAAACGTTGCAAAGATACTTCCAATTTCACGCGGGAGAAAACCCGAATAACCAAAGACCTACATACAAACACCCGTGAAAACCTCAGAAAACATATATATATATATATATATATATATATATATATATATATATATATATATATATATATATATATATATATATATATATATATATATATATATATATATATATATATACACATACATACATACATACATACATACATACATACATACATACATACATACATACATACATACATATATATATATATATATATATATATATATATATATATATATATATATATATATATACTGTATATTTAATTGGTATTAATGCCATTGGCGAAGTAGCATTGTATATCTAGTATTGCAAGTTAGAGGTCCATTAAAGGTAGTTGCTGGGCTTCATAAACATCAGTTTATGCTTCACTGGGGAACAACCACTGCAGCCTTAGCCAATTCTGGCTGATCCCAGAAAGGGATGACGATAAAGGAGCCAATTTGCAGGGAACAACTACGTTCATATTCCTTTGTGTCTTGACTCCAGAAACGTCTGATCGGCTCTTGTTCTCTCTCTTGGCATTTTTCCTGCAAATTGCTTCTAGGCATTTTGCCAACCACTGTAATATTGTTGTTATCTACAAGACTGTTTACTCAGAATTGAGTTATTATTTCGTGGACTCGTGCTGGCTGTTAATGAAGTTGAATTAACAGACGGTGTTCAGAAAAGACTGCTTTAAACTGTATTTGTGTTTGACGACTACTAAGAAAACTCATTAGTAGTCCTTAATTAGTAAAATGACGTTTGTACAGACTTTGTGTGTGCTGCCTTCTTTGTGGTCCGTAGCTGGGGCAGAACATTCATTCATTCATTTATCTCTGAAGAAATACTTTTTAATCCACAATTATATTTTGCTTTTTGAGTTCAAGAAGGACAATCCTGCAAATATGATGTACAGCTTTCGTTCAGTGCTCCCCAATCTTTCCAGCTTTGCAGACCAGCAATGACAGTGGCTTGGGGCTGCAGGAAGGGAGGGATGGTTTTGCACATATAACCTACCCCACACATGAACAAATGGAGTTTTGTGCAGCCCAGTTTCCAACAGACTGTGGACTGATAGCGGTCTGCGGACCAGAAGTTGGGGACCTCTGATTTAGTGGATTTGAACTTTCCCAATAGTTATATGAATAATACAAGCTATAACAATAAGTTTACAGCAAACATTCCTACATACCCATCTCATCTTTGTTCTAAGAAAACCTGAAAGCTGATCTTTCTGCTATAGCACACAACTGTCAAAGGAAACCCAGTCTTGAATTATATATTTAAGTGGTTATGATATAACAATCCCTTCATTTTACAGCCTTCACTGGAGAAGAAGATAAAGAAATAGCCACATCACTGATATTCTCCATGTTCCAAAGAAAATAAAAATAGGAATTACCTGTAGAATTGAAATTATTGATTATCTGTAAACATCTCACTTCAAGATTTATAGAGGGGAGAAATGAAATGTGTTTCACTTATATTTCCCCAAAATATAAATAGATTTAATTCAAAACAAGTGATCATATATGGAGGTGATTGGGATGCAATGATTGAAGTAACAGTACCAGATATGATTAAGGCAGTGTTCTTACAACATAACAAGTTAGTTAGAAGTGTAGTGGATAGGATAGGATGGGATGGGATGGGATAGGATAGGACAGGATAGGACAGGATAGAAAGGGATCTTAGAGGTCTTCTAGTCCAACCCCTAGCTTGAGTAGGAGACCCTATACCAGTGATGGCGAACCTTTTTTGGTTCACGTGCCAAAAGGGGGGGGATGTGGGGGATCACGTGTGTGTGTGCCCACACTCATAATTCCATGCACCCCCGCACATGCACGCATGATCCCCCTGCTCCCAGCATGCAATGGCACGCCCATTTTTCGCTCTCCCCAGGCTCCAGAGCCTTTCTAGGAACCTGGGGAGGGCGAAAACGGCCTTCCCCACCCCCTCTGGAGGCTGGAAACAGCCTGTTTCCCGACTCCCAGTGAGCCCAGAAGGCCCGAAAATCAGCCGGCTGGTGCACACATGCACGCCGGACCTGAGCTCGCGTGCCCACCGATATGGCTCCGCGTGCCACTTGTGGCACCCGTGCCATAGGTTCGCCATCACGGCCCTATACCATTTAAGTCAAATAGCTATCCAGTCTTTTTTTGAAACTCTCCAGAGTTAGAGAACCACAATTTCTAAAGCAAGCCATTCCATTGATTAATTGTTCTGTCAGGAAATTTCTGCTTAGTTCTAGGTTGCGTCTCTCCTTGGTTAGTTTCCATTCATTGTTTCTTGTCTTGCCTTTTGGTGCTTTGAAAAATAGTTTGATCGCCTCATCTTTTTTGAGCTTAATTTTGTCCATGTGTGTTTGTTATTCTAATTCAGCCCATTGAGTTAGTTTATGGGTCAGTGTTTTATGCACAATCCCAAAGTGAACTAATTCAATTATCTTCTATGAGGCAATTATTTGAACCAAATATGTGTAATAAATTCATGCATTGAATGACTTATACCAAGAGCTTTGTTTACTTTTTTGCTTTATTGCTAATCTTTATCCTAAGACTTTATAAATAGTATAAAACTTTAAGAACAATTCTGATTTTGAAATTACTTTAATATGCAAACAACACAGATGTCACGATGTGAATATTGCCAGTTGAGCCATCTCTACTATTTTTCTAGATTTACTGTATTTTCTAATCAAGCAGACATGTGACATGTACTACTGCGCATGTGTGCATTCCAGGAGTCTCCTCCTTCCCTTCTTCTCCTGTGAGCCTCACCCGAGGCAGACGTGAATTCTTAGCTGGAACAATTTTGTTACTTTTATACTGAAATAAATATTTTGTTAATGAGAATTAAATCTCGGTTTTATTTTCTAAGTAAGAATGACTTCAATGAAGCAAGATCTATATCGCCTCTGATAGGAATAAATTCCTATCCCATCAACAGATAACTTAGGAGACAGTGCCACTAGTAAATTTCCCTTCATTATGAATTGTGTTCTTTCCTGTTCAGTAAGATCATTCAAAGAAAAACTAAAAATGAAGCTTGTTTATTTTTTTTTATTTCCAACATTTATACCATTATCAGTATTACTGCATTACTTTTAGATAAAAATGCACATGTCTTGCTTTTTCTGCCACATTTTCCTAAATGTAAGAAACTTCTAAGCATATTCTCTCATCTTCTAAATGCTGAACAAGAATAATATATCTTTGTTCTGTTGGTCAAGCACATACTGTTCCTTCCTTGCAGTTAACCCAAATCTACTTGCATATTGTTCATTCTACATATTGTTCGTACTACTGAAATTTAATCCGCTTATCCTTGGACAATTTATTTTTAGCTACCGGGGCAATAAGCAGAAGCTGAGGCAGACAGATAAGTTGCCAAGCTACAAAGTGTATATATTTGATATGCATCCAATGTGCTGATCATTTATTTCATTTATAATTCATCTGTGTTTCTGATAACTCAGGTTGATTCATGGAGCCCATTCTTAATTTTATCTAACCCTATGATATATATTCCAATGAAAGTTTATGAGAGGTCTCACAGTCATCAACTCTATGTAGTTGAGTAGGAATTGGAATTTGACTCTGATCAGTTATAGGCTAAAAGTTCTTCAGGTTTATATAATTGTTCAGGGTGTCCTTGAAGTTGCTGTAATTCTGAGGTGCACCCTTGATCCGATGTAATGATTCCCAGTGAGTTCATCAGTTTTCATTCACCCATTAACTTTTCCTCTTCTCTGGGAAAGAAACAGATGTAAAGTAATACAAGCATGTTGAATTGCTTTCTCCACTTATGATGTATAGGGATTTCATTGAACATATACAGAACACCAGATCAAAGCTGGAAGGAGTATAACTTTTTGATAATCTCAGAGGTCTTCCTGAACAGTCCATCAGGCAGAGGTGATTTTAAAAGAGGGGAAATATACTAAACTCATTCAAGCAGTGCTCTGATAAGAGAAGCAATTAAGATATATTTTTTTCTATACCCTTGGAAGCCATTATTATTTTGAGATACATATCAGCTAGCCTTCTCAAGCCAAATCAGAATTCTTGTATAATGTCACCTTCTCTTCTTGAGTATTCTCTGCTACAATTTTTCCCCAAATTGACTAAGAACTAAAGAACAAATCAGAACCATCTAGTCTTATATACCGTATTTTTCGGAGTATAAGACACACCGGAGTATAAGACGCACCTTAGTTTTTGGGGAGGAAAATAGGGCGGGGGGGAAATCTGCCTACCAGGTATTCATCTGGCTAGCGTCCTTAGTCTGGTCAGCTTCAGCACATTATTTTATCCCCTGGTTAGGACTTTAAAAAACCTTCTTCTGAGAGAGTAACAATGAAAGAGCCTGCAAGCCAGTAAGAGCTGGGAAGATCGTTAGCACCTAGTTGGGGCTGGGAAAAAAAGCTTCGGAAAAGCTACATTCTGAGTATAAGACGCACCCAAATTTTCAGCCACTATAGTAATTCTTATCAAACCTAGAGCTATATAATGCTATATAAGCTATATAAGAGTGCTGATGGATAAAAGGCAGAAGTTCTCGTTTTTACAGTGAACATTTTCAAATAGGCTGTTTAAAAAAATGCAAAGCTGTGTAAAGAAACATCATAAATATTTCATCACTCTTCTTGCATCTGTTTTTAAAATTGTTTGGCAAACTTGTGCAAGAATCTAGGCAAGAGTGGGATTCCAATTTCAGCTGTATTTCAAGGGATGAGTGAGCAAAAACTTCATTTGCAATAGAAGAAGGATAAAAACATGAACAAATGCATTAGAATTGTACTAATTTTAAGTGGGTGTATATTGGAGCAAAGGTACCACAAAAAAGGAAGATGCTACCTATATATCTCTAAAGAAGTTGCTCTACCTCTCCTCGAGGTAAATCAACATAGTTGGATAGTCAGTTTATAATAGAGATTTAATTATATTCAGTGCCATGGATCACCCAAAAGGGTTATGCTTTTTTTTAAAAGAAAGACACATTATAATCACATTGAGACACCTCAGGAAGTCTACCATAACAACAGCATATCCTGCTGAGTTTTATTACTTAAAATGTTGATGCAACTCAGTTTCCCTGCTGATTATCCATTTGTCTTTCCTAGGCATAGATATATAGAAAGCTAGCATTATTGAACTTTGCTTGTTCTCCCAGAAAGAACCTTGATCATTCATACATGAATAGTTATTAATAGGTTCATTTTGTTAGCCTGAATAGTTTTCAGCAGATCAGTATTGGATAGCATTGTAGAGTCAGATATATGAAGAAGCAAAGACAGACTAACCAGATATATCCACCTCTGTCTCTTATGGGCTATGACAAATCAACATTGAAGCCCATCTACCTTCATAGAATGTCTATATTACAACATCAACAAAATTCATCGGTATCATCAGTCTCAATGTTTTCATATGTGGGTTGAAATTTCAGCTAATCACACTTTTGCTCCAAGGAAGACTTCTGGAAATATCACAAATAATGCAACCAGAACTTTTTTTTTATTAAAAGAATGAGTTAATGGGGACAATTTTTCCAGCTTTTCCAGAGCTGGTCCTGTCCAAAGCCTGAGTCAGAACTTGAAACAATCAGTTAGCATTAAAATTTTAATTATAAATTATAATTATAACTTTCATTCAAGGTTATAATGGAATTCCAAGAATTAATAATAATAATAATAACAACAGAGTTGGAAGGGACCTTGGAGGTCTTCTAGTCCAACCCCCTGCTTAGGCAGGAAACCCTACACTACTTCAGACAAATGGTTATCCAACATCTTCTTAAAAACCTCCAGTGTTGGAGCATTCACAACTTCTGGAGGCAGGCTGTTCCACGGATTAATTGTTCTAACTGTCAGGAAATTTCTCCTTAGTTCTAAGTTGCTTCTCTCCTTGTTTAGTTTCCACCCATTGTTTCTTGTTCTACCTTCAGGTGCTTTGGAGAATAGTTTGACTCCCTCTTCTTTGTGGCGACCCCTGAGATATTGGAACACTGCTATCATGTCTCCCCTAGTCCTTCTTTTCATTAAACTAGACATACCCAGTTGCTGCAATCGTTCTTCATATGTTTTAGCCTCCAGTCCCCTAATCATCTTTGTTGCTCTTCTCTGCACTCTTTCTAGAGTCTCAACATCCTTTTTACATCGTGGCGACCAAAACTGTTAATTCAATATTTGAGGTTTCTCCAGCTATTCTTATTTGTAGGATTTTTTCACTGCAATGATCAAAGGTCAAAGGATGTGGGGGGTAGAAGAGCAAATAAAGATAAGAAGAAGTGAAAACATGTGGGAAGGGACACGGTTTGCCCATGGGATTTTATGCTGAAACTTTAGCTTTATGGATTGCATGGTCAACATGACTTCCAGATGCTTCTACTTATTAAGCTATGCACTTTCGGTATATTTGTTGGTTTTTTTATGTTGTGAGCTTCCCACATTCATTAGGAATCAGGCAGTGTTCAAGAATAAATTAAAGGAATGAAATGACTGATTTGGAATAAAGAGGCAGTTAAAACAATCTTTTTCCAGTTTAGAAAATTAACAATACTTAAATTAGTTACAGTCAACTTGTATCTCATAGAAAAGAAGTGGTAATATTCTTCATACAACTCCAGGCATTCACTGTTTTTTGATGCACTCAAGCAAACTTTTTAAAAGTGTTTCTAATTGCTCAAATGAAAACCAGGAAAGCCACGCATGATAAACTTGGCAAGTTCTGAAAGTTTAATAGCTCCTGATCAAATAGGCAAATACCTGGAGCCTTTTTCTACTAATTTATACTTCATTTCTCATTGAGAATTAGTTGAGAATCATTACTTTGCAACTTTGCTTAGCTGACCTTGAAATCACTTGTACACCTGTACTAATTTTAGTAGGTTAACTGTGCATTATGGATTTTTTTTTAATGGATGAAAAATCACAGAAGAAGATAGACAGTTCACACTATCACAAAATTTTGCAGCAAATAGCATTCTCTTTTTTCCTCCAGCCTCTTTAACATCTCAGATTGTGACATGAAAATGTCATGGTTTGGTAATTGTTAATATTGTGTCAATAACCTGTCTTCTACTTTCACAGCATTTTTTCCCCATTGAAGACTTTTCTGTTTGCACCTTTTTTTAGAATGATGCAGAATTTCATAAGCTAGTATTTATGGCTATTCACACTGTCTGTTATGAAAAAAAAATCTCAGGATTAAACTGAAGTGTGGGAAGCTAGAGAGGTTTCAGAACATTGTATGGTACACTAATACCTCAGCTTGGTCACTATATGTGCAATTCTACAAGTAATGGATTTTATTTATTTCCTTCCTTCCTTCCTTCCTTCCTTCCTTCCTTCCTTCCTTCCTTCCTTCCTTCCTTCCTTTCTTCCTTCCCCCTTCCCCCTTCCTTCCTTCCTTCCTTCCTTCCTTCCTTCCTTCCTTCCTTCCTTCCTGCCTTCCTGCCTTCCTGCCTTTCTTTCTTTCTTTCTTTCTTTCTTTCTTTCTTTCTTTCTTTCTTTCTTTCTTTCTTTCTTTCACTCTTCTTTTTGGCACAGCACTAATAAAAATGCTCCATGTATAGAATAGAATGTCTATTCAGTCTATATGTTAGAATTAAAATCTCCAAGCAATATATTGTTGTATTTCCACTTGTGTTTTTAGGTGACATTTTACATTTTTCAATTTATGGAACAGCATACACATAAGCCAGAACCCTCTAAAATTTGGGAAAGAGTTATCTGAAAGAATGAAATTTAAAGAAACTTTCAGTACATTTTATCTTACATTCCCTCAACTCATTTTCACACTGTTCTGTATTTTAAAACTATCAGTTGGACTTCAGAGTTTTTGAATATACCAAATACATCTCATTTTCAAAAAGACCAGGTCTGCTTTAGGCAATGTATCTTTTTAAATGCAAAGACCTTTTTCAATTATTTAGAAACCAAAAAGAAATGGTTTTGTGGGAGAAAGATGTGTTGATGCATAAAAAATGCACCTGAAGAAATGAAACTTATAAAATAGGGAAGGCATTTTGTATAACAAATAGTATTAAAAACGATAACACATTTTTCTCTTTATGCAAGGGGGCTTGACACCTATTTTTTGGGGGGAGGGGGTTGTCTCTTTTAAATTTTTGAAACTGAAACATATGGTAAGCTTACTCACTACATTGGTTTCAAACCAGAACTGCCTTTGCAGACATTTTAAGAAGTGCAATGGGATCAGCAGTACAGTGTTATTGTGATGGTGTTTTGTTAAATTGCTCTGACACTCAGTCCAATGTTGTGCTCACTTTAAAGTGATAGGTTCCCCCCCGCCTCTCTTAAACAAGTCTATTTTGAAGCATTAAACTGCAAAAGACCACCTGCCTCTACATATTTCTGTCTAGACAACATCAAAAGTCCTTTGCTGAAAGTACACTGTGTAACTAATGGAATTAAATGGACAAATTTGGAATTAACAAGCCAGTAAAGGCAGTAAAAGGGGGGATGAGCTTTCCACAATGCTGCTAGCTAAGGACAATTTAGAATAAAGATAGAAACCTTTAAATACAAATCAGGCAAAAAGGCTTCCTCAATAGAGATGGTGTAAGAGTGTTGCACTCTCCCTAAAGAAACTTGAGCAATTTGAGTTCTGGTAAATCTATTTAGTTTTCTTGCAAACATTTTTCAGAAATGGTTTTCCATTGCCTCTTTCCTGGGGCTGAAAGAGTGTAACAGGCCCATGGTCACCCAGTTGGTTTTGGGCATAAGGCAGAATTAGAACTCATAGTCTCCTGGTTTCTAGGTTGGTTGTTTAGTCACCACAATAAACTGGCTTTCAGATAGTTTACTGTCTGATGTAATTTTTGTCCTAAAATAATAAAATCTGGGCCTCTGAACTGATTCAAAGCAAACCAATATTCCTTAACCTCAATCTCAAGCTTCCGCTCTGTCCCTCAACTGTGTTCTTCACAGATATAATACTGTATATACATTCCTACTAGAGAGGACTGAGACAAAATAGAAATTGAACATGGTGTTTCTTTGTTATCTGTTAAATGCTGCAGTCTTCATTGAGTAGATTGTTATGCTGGTTCTTTAAATTTATCTATCTATCTATCTATCTATCTATCTATCTATCTATCTATCTATCTATCTATCTATCTATCATCTATCATCTATCATCTATCTATCTATCATCTATCTATCATCTATCTATCTATCAATGCTACATATCAGACATTAACACAATTGAGAATGTCCAGAGATATTTCACAAGAAGAGTATTACATTCCTCTGTTCACAACAGAATACCTTAAGAAACCAGACTTGAAATTTTGGGACTTCAAAATTTAGAACTACGCCGCCTTCGATCTGACCTAAGTGTAGCTCACCAAATTACCTGCCTCAATATCCTACCTGTTAACGACTACTTCAGCTTCAACCGCAATAATACACGAGCTCACAATAGATACAAACTTAATGTAAACCGCTCCAGACTTGATTGCAAAAAATTATACTTCAACAACAGAGTGGTCAATGCCTGAGGTTGAAGTTTTTGGGGTTTGGGAAAGAAACTACTGAGTCAGGTAAAGTGTTCCTGACTCAGTAGTTTCTTTCCCAAACCCCAAAAACTTCAAGCTCAGATTATCTACCATCGACCTCACCCCATTCCTAAGAGGTCGGTAAGGGGCGTGCATAAGCGCACAATCGTGCCTACTGTTCCTGTCCTAATGTACCCATATATTCATACCTCTTTTACTCTTATTCATGCTTGTACTATTACATATATATTCAATCATGTTTTATTGTTTATACTTTGCTTATAATCATATGTGCTTGACAAATAAACAAATACAAATACAAATACAAATACAAATACAAATATCTATCTATCTATCTATCTATCTATCTATCTATCTATCTATCTATCTATCTATCTATCTATCTATCTATCTATCTATCATCAATCATCCTTAGCATTTTTTACAGTTGCACCTCATTCTTAGCTTTACTGTTACAGACTCCAAATCTACAATTTCTGACTATTTAAATGTACTTTGTTTGTCAGGCTGGACTTCTTTCTTTCTTCTATACATGTTGGTTGTTTCCTTATGGTTCTTAAGCTTTTTCAGTAACAAGCATAGATTTCACTTTCCGAGTTCCACAAATCTTCTTAATTAATGTCAATCCCTTTCTACATTTTAATTACATTACTAAAAATGAAATTCATCTTAGAATGTCACATAGTGAACTTAATAAATATATGACTAGAAATCATGCTGTGTTGGCCATTGCTGAGAATTACTAGAATTCAAAATTGCTCCACTTTTCCAAACACTAGGATTATATATGCCCCTAAATTTTGTGAGTAACCTGATGAATCTCAGTCAGATTGAGATCAAAGGTTTACAAGTTTTAAGCTTTATTAAATAAATGAAGTTTCTTAGTTTGATCTTGATCTGCAATGAACAGTATACAAAACCTTCAGTATTTATTCTACTAGTGCTATTGCTGTTACTACTATTGCTACTACAAAAATCCCACTATCTAGTGTGTGTTAATTTATATTAACTGCAGGACAGTGATCTGACAAACTCAGAATAGCACCACATCAGTGGTGGGATTCAATTTTTTTTTACTACCGGTACCAGTTCTGTGGGCGTGGCTTGGTGGGAATGGCAGGGGAAGGATACTGCAAAATCTCCATTTCCAGCCCACTCCAGGGGAAGGATACTGTAAAATCTCCATTTCCATCCCACTTCAGGGGAAGGATACTGTAAAATCTCCATTTCCACCCCACTCCAGGGGAAGGATACTGTAAAATTTCCATTTCCACCCAACTCCAGGGGAAGGATACTATAAAATCTCCATTTCCACCCCCCTCCTGGGGGAACGATACTGTAAAATCTCCCTCCCCACCCCACTAACATGCTTTCCAGCTCTGTTCTCCTGTGCAGGGCAACAAAAGAAAACCCAGCTGATCAGCTGGGACACGGGAGACAGCAAATAGATTGAGGCCAGGGCCAGCGAGAGGTGGTATTTGCCAGTTCTCCGAACTACTCAAAATTTCCGCTACCAGTTCACTAGAACTGGTCAGAACCGGCTGAATACCACCTCTGCACCACATAGTTTATAAATTGAGCGTTAGCATTACACATTTGAACTAAGGGTAACATAATTTGAGATCTTTAAATTGGGTTAAAATATTAAATGCTAGTAATAGTAATTTTAAGAAAAAAAGTTTCCCTGGACTGATTGTAGTAGCTTACTTGGACTTCTAGAGAAAAGATGTCAAGAACCAGCAGTTTAAAATGGATATATGAACATCAGAAAGCCAAGATCTGAATATTACAATTTGAGTTCTAAGCTTGTCTTATTCTATTTATGCTTTGAATAAATGCTGTTCTGAAGTTGTTTCCACATTTACAAGCAACTGGCATTTTGACACAAGAAAATGCATTCCTTCTCATTACCTTTTCCTCTGTCTCTTACTCTTATACAAACATGGCCTGGACACTTAAAAAAATTGGGAAAAAAGTGTTTCAGACCTAATGTGAACATAGCACTCTTCAACTGTTGATCTTGAAAAGAAATCTTGAAAAGAAAATTCCATTGCTTTAATGGGTTGAATTATTTGAATTGATACAGCACTATACCTTCTAAGTAGTAGGTTTCATTTTATTTTTCAGATTTGCATGGTAATCTGTAGAAAGATATGCATGCATTTAAAACTGTTTTAAAACATGTTTGTACAACATCCAAAACACTTTTGAAGTACTATCAAGAGTGTACAGCTCTAAAACATACCGTGTTTCCCCGAAAACAAGACCCTGTCTTATATTTTTTTGAACCCTGAAATAAGCGCTTGGCCTTATTGCCATGCACTCAAAAGCCTGATAGGGCTTATTATCAGGGAATGTCTTATTTTGGGGGGGAAACAGGGTACACACAACTTTATGGTTGAGAAAAGAAGGGATTTTTTTGGGGGGGGGTATTATTTCAAAGTGTGATCCAGACATTATTTTCATGAAAAGTATGTTTTATAGGTTATTAAATGTATGAAACAGGGTACACACAACTTTATGGTTGAGAAAAGAAGGAATTTTTTTTTGGGGGGGGTATTATTTCAAAGTGTGATCCAGACATTATTTTCATGAAAAGTATGTTTTATATGTTATTAAATGTATGAAATATATTTTCTGCCCAGAATCAGATCAATAATACTTGAGACAAATGTATCGGGTTGTATCTAGATTTAGTCATTTTTAGAATGACTGTGGCAGGCCTGACCTCTGACTGACTGACTGGTCTGACTGACCTCTACATATGCTTCATTGACTACACAAAAGCCTTTGACTGTGTTGACCATGATACACTCTGAAACTGCCTCAAAGGACTGAGAATATCACCATACCACATCTAGCTGATTCAATCATTGTACTCTGATTAGGCAGCTACCGTAAGAATGGTATATGGAAGCACAAAATGGTTCAGAATAGAAAAAGGCAGCAAGGTGGCATCCTGTCACCTATACTATTCAGTATGTACACAGAAATAGTCATGAGAAATGTACATCAAGCAGGAGATCCTGTACCATTCTACACAAGTGGCTATCCAGTCTCTTCTTAAAAGCCTCCAGTGATGGAGCACCCACAACTTCTGAAGGGAAACTGTGCTCACTGAAAGCAAGGAAGATCTGGAATGACTAATCCCGAGAGTCAAAGATGAAAGTGAAAAAATGGACATCAACAAAAAAAAAAGGTAATGTCAACTGCACAGAAGTCACTAGTCAGAGTGCAAATCGACAATGAGACCATCAAAACAATAAAGGAATTCATCTTCCTGGGCCCTAAAATTGACCAAAGTGGTGACTGCAGCCCTGAGTTCCAGAAGATGTATAGCATTTAGAAGAACTGCAATGTGTAACATGAATATCATCTGGAAGAGTAAAAAGGTCAATCTCACAACCAAGTGCACATTAGTTAACGCAATAATTTTTCCATTTATTACTTATGGCTGAAAAACATTGTCACGATGTGAATATATCGCCAGTTGAGCCTCTCTACTATATTTCTAGATCTACTGTATTTTCTAATCAAGCAGACATGTGACATGTATTACTGTGCATGTGTGCATTCCAGGAGTTTTGTCTCCTCCCTTCTCTTTTTCTCTTGCAAGCCTCGCCCGAGGCAGACATGAATTCTTAACTGAGAAAATGTAGCTTATTAAGGTTTATATTTTGTTACTTTTATACTGAAATAAATATTTTGTTAATTAGAATTAAATCTCGGTTTTATTTTCTAAGTAAGAATGACTTCAAGGGAACAAGATCCATACATCGCCTCGGTAGGAATAAATTCCTATCCCGTCAAACATAGACTCTGAAAAAGGCAGCTAGGAGAAGGGTGGATGCCTTTGAACTGTGATGATGAAGGTGACTATTATGTATCCCATGAACTGCAAAAATAACAACTAAAGAAGTCCGAGATTGAATCTCACCAAAAATATCACTAGAAGTCAAGATCAACAAACAGAGACTGTCATGTCAGACTGCCATGTCATGAGAGATGATTCTCTCAAAAAGTCAATCATGCTGGACATGATCAGCAGAAAAAGGAGAAGGGGCCACCTTAATACACACTGTTTGGACATTATAAAGGATGAGAACGGGATGACCATGGTGGATCTGGAGGAGATGGTATGAGAGAAAGAGGGACATGGAAACTTCTGATCCATAGCGTGGCCAAGGCTCAGACACGATTGAAAGACAACGAGAATGATTGAACAAAATCTATTTAATTTGGTTGTGACTTATTTAAAAGCAATTGGCTACAGGATTGCCTACCTTATTCCCATATTAATTTTGAAAATGGTAATGGCGATCTGTTTAAGTCAAATAACTCTCTGAATTTAACGAAGAAGTGTGTACATATGAAAACAGGAAACTGATGCCAGGTGAAAATATTCTTAACTCCACAGTCAATATATAAAACACATAAATTGGGTTCCACTAATATCCTGGTCCTAAAACTTAAAGAAGACTTTAAGAATAAGTGAAGTAGTATCTTCTCTAAACTACAAATATTCCCAGATTACAAATCACATGTTTTCTTTACAGCAGATTTCTTTGCGTTCTGTTTACTGACATCTAAATGAATTCCTGTGTAAACTCAATTTTGATAGAAAGTGACTTGACCTCGATGGAACATAAACACCAAATAGAATTTGTAACACAGCACATCATAAACTGTCATGTTGTTTATTCATTCACTCTCTTCCATTTACTGGAGAAATTCACATGCAAACTTTGGATTCCATTTATGGTTACAAGTCATTTCTATCCATTGACTTTGTCACAAAGAAGCAAGTCTAAGCCAGATTCTGTACTGCAGATAGAATAATATAAAATGGAAGTTTTGAAGTGCTGTACATTTTTACATGCTTCCTGGCTTCTCCCTGGTAACAAAATACTCATCTATTCCTCAAGTAGCCTTGTAAAAAAATACTATTCTGAGCTTTTTAGGTGGGTGCAGGGAAGAGTACACAGCACGATGTATAATAAACTGTGATAATATTCAGTTCCCATTCTGGTGTGTTCACTATTTCCATTTGGCAGGGTTGGGATTTAATTGCTGGGATGCTGAGTATTCAATGCAAAACTTGAGATCTTCATCATACATGTGGCGGAAACCCAACGAGAAAGCAAATTTTGCTTTAGGGCCAATAGAAACATCCATTAGGAAAACCAGAGAGAAATGCCTATTTGATACAGCTTCTGTGTGCAGATTTTTTCCAAATGTATTTCTTGGAATAATTGCTGTGTTACCTGAAAAACTGAGCAATGCCTTATGGTCATAATTTTGCCCTGGAATTTCCCACAGTTTCAGACTTTCTAAAGACTCTGTGATTATGTTTTAAGAAGCCAGACTGACACATTATTTATTTATTTATTTATTTATTTATTTATTTATTTATTTATTTATTTATTTATTTATTTATTTATTTATTACGGTTTTCTTATATGCCGCCCAACTCCCGAAGGACTCATTTCCTTCGTTGTTGTCCAATTCAGATAAGAAAAGAAATATACATCTAGTTTCTTCATTTACTTTAGGTTTAGGGGAAAATAGAGCAATACATGTGGATCACTAACATTCTTAATAGACCATCTCCTTTCCCGGCCTTCTATTTTTCTTTGTTGGCCACCTTTCTTCCCTCAAACAAATGATTCTGCTTTCCATAACTCAGCTTCTCATTTTTTTCCTAGTCCAGACAATATTGTCAATCAGCAACAGATTCATAAGGTGCTAGACAGAAAGAGATCTTTCCTGGACTTTTTAATAGAAAATGGAGATTGAACTAGGCATCTCTTATATGCAAAATTTACTGTACTACTCAATCATGTCATTTAAATAAACACAGTGGAATAAGCTAAGTATTTATATTCACTGTGCATGGTATAGATATGTAAACCAGTCTGAATATAAATATGAGAAGCCTATAAAATCAAATATTGAAAAAAGTGCAATATAATTTGCTTGAAATGTTCTGGCTGACTAGTATTCAGACCAATTTGCAAGGAAGCACATTTGTTCTCAAGAGTCAAATTCACAAGTCAGGGGGAATAAATAAACTCACAATTTTCATTAAAACGATGAACTTAAAATGTGTGACTTAAAACATTTTTCCAGCTTGTAAGCTAGCTATGACCCATGAACCTGCTAAACTTTTGAAATTTTATTAATTTCTATTCTATGGGGATTTTAAAAGAAGCAAACTCTCATACTGATTCCTCTCATATACTCGTTCCTGAAATATCTTCATTATTTATTAAAAGGATTTACATATAGCTCCTTTCACTGAGGCAATCTACCTCATAAGATCAAGGCTGTCCTGTTTTATGGCAGAAAGCCAGCAATAGACACTCATAAGAAACTGTTTGCCCAGCCATAAGCATCTTAGGTCTTGCAAACCTAAGAAGTAAGCTTTTATGACTCAAAGGTTGAAGGCTAGTGGAACAAAATAAATCCAGATCATCAGGTTAACAGGATTACACCAGCAGATATTCAGAGCAATCTGACATTCTCATAGAAAAGTTCAAAGAGTGTAGGATTCTGGACTCCCTAGCAAGCTGGATCTAAATAATAAGATTAAAACACTGGCTAACTGCAATTAAATTGAAATAGTAGCCTTTGTAAACACTGAATAATAAGGCATTTTCCATATTATCACAGCTGTTGTCAAATTCTGAAACTATGGGAGTGTTGTTGCTCCTACAAAGCCTGTGGTAGGGTAAATTGGGTTTCTGAAGATGCATTCACAGAGCCTTTTTCCTCTGAACTTTAGTGATAGGAGATGAGGGTTTATTTTGTCCTTTGGGATCAGTTCTTACACTGCCCACCACTGGAAGATATTGAAGCTTAATTGGATTGGCCAGAACTATCCACATAGGCACAAGCATGGAATGATGGAACACTGAGTATATATGAAGTAAACTTGGAATTTGAGGCCAAAAGACATATTGATTCACCCGAATACAGTGGCAAAAGCCTCTTAGTAATCTATTTTCCTAAGTAGCAGTTGATAACCAAATTTAACTTAAGCTTAAAAGGTGGCTTTGCTTGTTATGATGATCTATAAAATATTATAAGCTTCTCTGGTTTGGTCTAATTAAGAGATGTGTACAGAAAACTAGATCAGCTATGGGAACTAAAGATAAGGGCTATACTGACAAGGGAACAATAGCAATACTATCTTTAATTGGCAAAGAAAGTTGACTGTTTTAGGAATGGATGCAAAAATGTATATCCAGACTCATCAATGGTCATAAATCAATCTACTTGCTCTATTGGTTTAGTGTTTCATTGTTTGTCTGAGTTGGTAATTCCTTGATTGGGGTATTTGTTTACTGCTTGTTTGTCTGGTGTTAATCTCAGCTTGTCTGGTTATTGCTTGCTTGCTAGGAGGTATTCTGATCTTTTTATTTCCTTTTTAGCTTTTTTATTGTCTCTTTTGAATGGTATGCAAATGTTATTTGTCTCTATGCACCTGTTGATGGCTAATTTGTCTGAATGCCCAGCTTCCAGGAATTTCTTAGCAATTTTGGATTTATTTTGGTTTAGGATGCTAAGAGTTTCCCAGTTAAAACTATAGTTAAGTCTGTTCAGGTGTTGTGAAATTAAGGAGTTTTCACCATGTTTTCCGAGTGGATAGAAGAATACTAGACTAGTCTGATCAAGCTGTCTATTCTCATGTTCATTTTAAGACACTGGAATATTTTATTGGATCAATAAAAATCACCATAAAAAGGATCATATCCTTAACAATGTGAGAGAAAGATGTAATGAAAGATAAATTTCATTATATTAATAACATGATGAATTTAATGGGATGGTCCCATTTAAATGGCAAGTTTCTATATTACAATGGGCATGTGAAGTTTGAATTTAATATTCCCTTCTGTTAATGGACAATACAAAAGAGATTAGAAAGACACTTTGTTTAAATTTATTTTTCAACAATTTGAAATCAGAGGCCATTGTTTTATAAATACAACATGTACCACTCCTTGTATCTCTACCTCGGGAACATCCACATAGGGCCACATTTGGAATACTGCATCCAGTTTTGGACACCATAATGTAAAAAAGATGTTGAGACTCTGGAGAAATATGATTAGGGGGTTGGAGATTAAGACGTGTAGAACTGTTGCTGGAATTGGGTATGTCTAGTTTAATGAAAAAAAGGACTAGGGGTGACATGATAGCAGTGTTCTGATATCTCAGGGGTTGCCACAAAGAAGACGGTCAAGCTATTCTCCAAAGCACCTGAGGGTAGAACAAGAAGCAATGGGTGGAAACAAATCAAGGAGAGAAGCAACCTAGAACTAAGAAGAAATTTCCTGACAGTTAGATCAATTAATCAGTGGAACAACTTACCTCCAGAAGTTGTGAATTCTCCAACACTGGAATTTTTAAAGAAGAGATTGGATAACCATTTGTCTGAAATGGTATAGGGTTTCCTGCCTGAGCAGGGGGTTGGACTAGAAGACCTCCAAGGTCCCTTCCAACTCTGTTATTCTGTTCTGTTCTGTTCTGTTCTATTCTATTCTATTCACATAGTATTAAGATCTGCTGGAAATGGGAAAGAAGATAATAGAATTTTTGTGTTTGTGTTTTTGTGTTTGTGTTCGTAAAGGTTGTACTTTTAGTACTATCTGAAATCAGGAATTTTCTGGATGAGTTACATTTTGGCTGGACTGAATAGATTAAAGGCATGAGTTGGTAATAGGCAGCATCAGATACATATGTAATTCATCTATGTCCTCACAACTGGACAGGTCACATCTTTAAAGGAGTGATTTGCTAACAGAATATGAGAATTTTCATCCCAGGAGTGAACATGTCTTTCAGTGCATCAGGTAGTTTGTCATTTCATACTCCACTGAATAAGCAGCACATTCATTTTCTGTTTCCTGCACTTATCGGGCACATCTCATGAGACATGCTGTATGAAATCTGAAAAGCTGCAGTTTGCTAATGGCCACAACTAAAAAAAATGTAGTCTCGCTCCTTCTATTCTCTTCTACTCTTTTGAATACATATACTGTAACTTTCCAAAGCTCGCTTAGCCAGCTTTCTCTCTTTTTCCCCCTTTAGCTCTCCACAATTACTGTTGCTTATCGATTTAGGTCAGGGACACAAGGTACACAAGGTTTAACTGCTTTTAAGTCCAGTTGATTTATGTGGGAGAGATTTAAGTTTGTGTTTAATTCTCCCATTGAAATCAATGGGGTTTTAAGTGCTTAACTGGCTGGTTTGTGCTTTGGTTATTAAATAATGTATTTCCAGTATAAGAAATTTCCTTTACTCTGACCACAATTATATTATGGGTTTGAAAGTTTTCACAAAGCACCTTACACTTAGAGGAGGAAAGTATTTCCATTGTTAATTTCCCCATGAAAGAAGCCATAACTGAATTACAGGTAAGTGTTTTATGCAACACAAAATAGCTCACAAGTGTGGTAAATATGTACACATACGGTACCTGTCTACTTAGTTTTTTAAACAGAGAAGAAAACACTTATTTTTCTTTTAAAAACTTTATATATCTTTTTTTTCTTTGTAGTCTGTCAGTTAGTTACTTGACAATGTTTGTTAATTATAATTCAATTAAAAATACTCCAAACAAACAAACCCTCATTAGTGAAATCAGATTAAACTAGCCCAGATTAAGCTGAGGGTACTGGCCCAAAGTAACTCAGCTGTTTTTCATGGATAGGCTAAGGCTAGATTTGAACTCACAATCTTTTGCTTTCTAGCTTGGTGCCTTAACCAGAATTCCAAACTGGTATATTACATCTTTTAGATCCCTGTTGAAAATAGGTTTCATGATATGAACACTGGATTAATTGTTTTCTTTGATTTTGTTTCCCCATCCTTTTTAATGCCTGTGGTTTGCTTTGTTTCTACTTTATTTTACTCTATTCATTTAATAGTTTTAGTAGTTTTTGAGTTACCAAAAACTCGCCATTGAGTTACTTATAAAGTAATAAAGGTAGAATAAAAATTCATTCAATAAATACATAGTTTTGAAGTCTGATTGTATGGTATTGTAAACTTATTAACTAAATCATGCAAGGAGACTGAACAGCTATTGGAGGTACAGCATCTGAAGCTTAAATATATATTTTAATGGCTGCTGGATAATTACATTTGAAAAACATCATTTCTGAATTTTCACATCACTAGCATGCTTCTTGTGGAGCTCACTGGCTTAAAAATATTAGATATGTTATTTTAAAGCACAGTTGCTTATCTGTGCTTAGAATCATATTGAAATAAATATTAAAGGTTTCCTTTCTTGGATACAAGGGGGCATTGTACAAGCAAACTCTGCACACTTGGTCAATGTGTCACTCAATGCTTTATGCTACAGGATTTACTTGTTTGATCTAACATCATTCCTCTACTACAAACAATTTCAAATGGATACATCACAGCAACACGGGAAATGTGTGAACCTATACAAAGGGTGTAACAGGTTCATAACAATGGTTTGCATCCTACCTCACAAATACTTGGAAGTATAGGCAGACCCTGCCTTAACCAAAAATAGAGAAAAAGATGAAGTGAGATGAAAATCATGGTCATATCATCCTTCTCATTTTTAAAAGTTCAAGAAGAAGTACCAGGCAATAAGGAAATGAGACATATCAGTTTCCAAACCATGCTAGATATCAGTTCTTTCACGTCTTGGGAAATAAAGAAATTCCTGAATGTCCATTGTCTTCTCTTACCACCTGTCCATTCAATAGCAATTGCAATAGCACTTAGACTTATATACCACTTCATAGTGCTTTACAGCCCTCTCTAAGCGGTTTACAGAGTTCAGCATATTGCCCCCAACAATCTGGGTCCTCATTTTACCGACCTCAGAAGGATGGAAGGCTGAGTCAACCTTGAGCCGGTGAGATTTGAACAGCTGAACTGCTGAACTAGCAGCCTGCAGTGCTGCATTTAACCACTGCGCCACCTCGGCTCTATGAACATGTTCTTCCCACAGATGCTTTTTCAAAAGGCAACTGGAGTTTGTTTTTCCTTGAAGACATTTCGCTTCTCATCCAAGAAGTTTCTTCAGTTCTGAAGCTTCTTGGGTGAGAAATGAAAGGTCTTCAAGGAAAAACAAAGTCCAGTTGCCTTTTTGAAAAAAACACATTTGGGACAACCATGATCTGGAAGACTGGGAATCTCCATAGATGAATGTATTCCTCATAAATACTGATGTGACTAGCAATTTAAATGCTATCATTATTTCTGCTCTAGGTGTCTTGCTAGTCTTAGAGCGTATGAATGAAAAAATGGCATTACTTTCCAAATGTACTGCCTTTTCCATGCTGCCATGTAGAGAATTTTGTGAATGATGTGTGTTTTCTCAATCAGCATTGTTGGAGAAGCAGAAGATGAAGGCGGCCTTCTGACCCGTTTCCATTAGAGGAAATAAGACATACAAAGAGGAATATTTCTTTGTACTGCTTCCAATAAAAATGTCAGGATTATTTTTGGAGGCAAGGAGACCCATAATGTAAACAGGATTAAAAGCAACAGAAGAACAGTTTGGTAAACTACTGAAGCAGAAAATCAATAGTTCTGAGGAAGGGGAAAGGGTGAGATGATTGCTAGAACCCAATGAAACTGCAAAAGTTTGTATTAGCTGATATATTAAGGATCCTATTATCCTATTAAGGATTCAAGAAATCCAGTCTTACCTTCTTTTGAAACGATCCACTTATTCCTACCTTATTACATAACCCCACCCTAGAGTTTTCCAACTCTCCTATCAATCAATTCAGGCTTTAATGCCTGTTGAAGATGCTGAAATGAGCTGACCTGGGAAGAACTGAATTTAGCACTGAATTTAGGTAAATCTCTTGAAGAGGAGCAGATCATTGTTAATGTTTTATGTTCTTTTTCTAGCCCTCAATGCACCTCTAGCTTTTATTTGTAGTAGAGTACTTCAAACTGAAACATCATGACAGTGGTTGAAAAAATGGAGGGGGGAGGACTTTCATCAGGTAGGATGAAAGGATGGTGAGGATGAAGGAAGGAATTAACTTCTTTGTCTCCATCTTCAATAAGTGGATTCCCCCCCCAATATAAATTCTAGAATTTGAGAACAATTGAAGTTTAGATTCAAATTATCAAAATAACCTTGTTGTGTTAATGAAATTGTCTCTCCCCAATTGTTTAAATCTATTTTGAGTCAAAAATGATTTAAAACGTTTGTTTAAGTTGGTCCCAGCTCTGATCCAAGCTATCTCAAGGGATTCATTTCTCCCTTTTTAAATCCTTTGTCTCAGCAGTGAAATCTACTTACCTTTCCTATCAGTTAGGAAGTGCACACTTTTTCACCCCTGCTCTGCTCGCACGTGCGCTTTTTCATCCTCTGCGCATGTACAGAAGGCTTTGCACATGTGCAGAGGGTTAAAAAAAGAAAATGGCAGCATCCGGGTGGGTGGGCGGAGCCTCACGCTGCTGCCGCTACCGGTTCTCTGAATCACCGACAGCTGCCACTACTGGTACGCCCGAACTGGGCCGAACCGGTAGCATTTCACCCCTGCTTTGTCTGTTTGAGGCCGTTATTATCATCATTAAGCAAAATTCAACTGAGTCCATAATATGCATTATGTGGAAAAACTTAGATTTAGTAAAAATCACGTGTACTTTAAAAGTTATTGGTTAATGGGATTCCACTGTCTCCCCTCTTTATTTTACATTTTCTAAGCAACTTTCTTTGACTTTTAGTTTTTCTCAGCTTCTTGCCAACTGACCAGGTTAATTTTTTATTATTATTATTGCTCAGCTAAGGATTTCAGAATCAAAGACTCATTTTTTTCAGCCACTTCTGAAAAGTCCCCGTCAAAGGATTGACTTAAAATCACCTTGGTTTTAATGTTACAAAATT
Source organism: Diadophis punctatus similis (assembly GCA_023053685.1). NCBI lineage: Eukaryota > Metazoa > Chordata > Lepidosauria > Squamata > Dipsadidae > Diadophis > Diadophis punctatus. The sequence goes on from JALIGW010000005.1 coordinate 61,528,641, forward strand.
AGGCTGATGTGCTAAGACCTGGGAGGCAGCCAAAAGAAAACAAGATACCTCCAGAGTCAAATTAATTTCATTCTATCTGCACTTCCATTAATAATCTGGCATTCAGAACCATACAAGGCAAAGAAGTTATTTTGTTCATATAGTACGCTTCACCTAGATACTAAATTTATCCATTATATAGCTTTACGTCACATACTGAATCATACATTAACAAATGAGTCTGGATTTGTATATTCTACCAAGTCACAAAAAACTAACAAACAGTATGAGTAAGAGAGATTAGTGTTTAGTCTTTCCCAGGAACAGAAAGGTTAAAAAAAGAGAGCTAATGCCTTTGGAAGTATATTTTCTTTGAAAACAGTGAAAGTTCTGTCTCTGCCAATGTTTGTTTTCCATCCATCATCTTCCCCTATCCTAATTAAAATCTATGAATTTTGTGCCAAATTAGCGGAAGACAAAAAATACATAAATCCTAAATGCATTTCATTCATCTTAACTCTCTATAATTTATACATATTCTTCTGACACATTGCAGATATTTTCTAAAGGAAATGATTTTGATTTGTGCAATTCATGTGAATTGCTAAAGAAGAAAAAGAAAGAGAGTAAGAAGCAAATACAGTCCCCAAATATAAAGATTCTTATTTCATTAAAAAAAGAAAGCCTGCCCTTATTCTTTTGAAATGTAACCTTGGGGTTTGTTTGTGGTTTTTAGCTTTATTATGTTAAGTGGATTTTTATAACCCCCCATGAAATAACAGCAGCAACAACAAAAAAAGCTTTAATAGGAAGGAAGGAAGGAAGGAAGGAAGGAAGGAAGGAAGGAAGGAAGGAAGGAAGGAAGGAAGGAAGGAAGGAATGCAGGCTCTGAATTTATTCATCTGGAACCTTGCAAGCATATTCCATCAGAAGAATCAAATTTTAATTCATATTTCAACCAAATGTCTGTGATTCCCTCTTTAAAGATACCTGACAGAAATCTTACCTGGTAAAACAAACAAATGGATTGTCAAATGAAACAACCCAAAATTTTCACTCAATGCACAAAGGACCAGGCTCAAATGATTCTACTTCAAACATATGTGAAGATCTAGCTCTGTGGAAAAGGCTCTAATGCTGAGAAAGATGGAAGAAAAAGAGGAAGAGGATGACTAGCAGCAGAGTGGGTGGACTCAGTTACTGTGGCCATGGTTGAACTATTGGAGGAATTGACCAGGTTAGGGATAGATCATCAGAAAGAAATCTGTCCTTGTATCCCTAAGGGTCCATAGTGACTTGATAGCACATAATTAATGAATCAAAAACTAATCTAGGGATTAAACGTTTGAGTAATACTTAATAATTATTGTAATTCAAGCATCCTATATGAATCAATTAATATAGTTCTGTTGTAATTCCTAATCACTCCAAGATGACTGAATACTTTCTAATTACCAGGGTTCAAACAGAATTTTGTGCTCTTTGCGTGCATGTGAAGTTCTTAATGAAAATCATGCTCTCAAAATAAGGCATTAAATCATATTTATTAAATTCAAATTAAATGCAAAATATACAAAAGGAAAAGGTATTTAACTTTTGTTGTTAAAGCTTAATATAAATATAATATACACAGTTTCAAAATATAATATCATAGCCATACAATTTTCACAAGGTTTGGAAACTTTTGTGCCCTGGGACACTGACTGACTGACTGACTGACTGACTGATTGACTGATTGACTGATTGACTATCATCTATTCTTAAAAAATAGTGGTTTTAACATAATCACTAGGATTGATCTCAAGAACTGATTACTTCATAATTCACAGACTTTATCACTTCCTCACTAAAGAAAGTTAATTCTATGAAAAATGATCTTGTTGCTGTTATATTTATGGTGCATGAATGTAGCCCTTTTTTTGGTTAGAGAATATTTTAATGATATGGTCCTAATAGGAGGAAGCCATCCTCCCTATTAAAAGAATTTGCCTGAAAATAAATGAAACCAATTAGCAGTAAAAGGTTTACTCACAAGTAATGTCAAATAAGTACATGTGAACCATATTCTTAAGGCAACTAAAGGCAAATATGTACTTCTACCAAGTTAGGGCAAGACCAATAAGTCTTCAAAGTGTTATAGAGAAAATATACTGATCCTGAAAAAGTAATACCTTAGAAGAAAGGCAGAAAGCAATAACTAGTTCCCCATTAATTTATGTTTGAAGGATAGAGGGTATTAAGTTATAACTACTGTAGGTTTCTTACTGATGAAATAGTGATCCTTCCCTTTTAAAGAAGACATACCGTAATTTTCGGAGTATAAGACGCACCTTCCCCCCCTAAAAGAGGCTGAAAATTTGGGTGCATCTTATACTCCAAATGTAGCTTTTTTGAAGCTTTTTTTCCCAGATCCAATGAGGTGCTAACGATCTTCCAGGTTCTTCCCAGCTTGTTTTCATTGCTACTCCCTCTGAAAAAGGTTTTTTCAGCCCTAACGAGGTGCTAATGATCTTCCCAGCTTGCAGGATTTTTTCATTCTTACTTCCTCCGAAGAAGTTTTTTCCAGCCCTAAGTCTTTGCAGGCTTGTTTTCATTGCTATTCCCTCTGAAAAAGGTTTTTTTCAGCCCTAACGAGGTGCTAACGATCTTCCCAGCTTGCAGGATTTTTTCATTCCTACTTCCTCCAAAGAAGTTTTTTTCAGCCCTAAGTCTTTGCAGGCTTGTTTTCATTGCTATTCCCTCTGAAAAAGGTTTTTTCAGCCCTAACCAGGGGATAAAATAATGTGCTGAAGCTGACCAGACTAAGGACGCTAGCCAGATGAATACCTGGTAGATAGATCCCCCCCCCCTATTTTCCTCCCAAAAAACTAAGGTGCTTCTTATACTCCGGTGCGTCTTATACTCCGAAAAATACGTTATATTGTATAAGATCACCAATAAGCTTTGGGTTGATCTCCTCCAGAAATCCACTCATTCATGACAGAGTTCAGGGAAACATGGGCTTGGGTACAATCATTCTATGATAATTGTGATATTTCTTATTTCTGGGAGTTTATCTGGTGCCCTCCATAATAACATTTCAAAGTGTTATCAAAATGTGGTTTGAATTGTCCATGATCATTGATTTGGGGTGTTTTGACTTTGTTTTGGTTTTGTGGTAATCTGATGACAGCGATTTGACCTTTCTGTTTGTGTTATATGAATAGGTTGTGGTATACAATATTGCACATTGTATTTTTGTCCCTTTGGGATTTATTAGAATTATTTCAGAATGCTCTAATCAAACCAGAATTTGGGGAGTGTTAATATTTGTAACAAAGAAACAAACAAACAACCCAACTGGGTGTATTCATGCACCATTGTTAAGAGTTACAATATGGAGAAACATTGAATTGCTTTAAAAATCAATAGCTAGAGTTTAACCACAAGACTGAGTTGCTTTTATTTACTACATTTATATGATACCTTTCTGCAAATTCTCTTTGAGGTGCTTTACTGCTTGGCTTTCTCACTTACGCTTGGCAGTAAATAACAGGCTTCCTAGCAGTACAGCAGCTCAACTGTTCAGTTTGACTTGCCTGAAAACTCTCAGACTTGATTAGACTCTCTATTGCAGATAAGAATGAAGTCATACAAAAATGGGTTGCCTGCTGCCAGTGCGGAGATGTCAAAACTTAAACTTATAGGGGTTTAAAGTTGAAGTTTGACCCAGATTGTTGGGGGCAATATAAATATTCATTGCTTACTGGTATAAACCGCTTAGAGAGTGCTTGCATTGTGAGGCGGTATATAAATCTCACAAATAAATAAATAAATAGTCGAGAACTGCTACTGAAAAGCTCTCAAAATGTGCAGGAAAGCATTAGATCTTTCATTTGTATAGAATAGAATAGAATTCTTTATTGTCCAAGTGTGATTGGACACACAAGGAATTTGTCTTTGGTGCGTATGGTCTCAATGTACATAAAAGAAAAGATACATTTGTCAAGAATGGTTGTCATAGGGTTCAAGTAAGCAATCAGGAAACAATCAATATGAATATAAATCGTAAGGATACAAGCAACAAGTTACAGTCATACAGTCATAAGTGGGAGGATATGGGTGATAGGAACGATGAGAAAAACTAATAGTAATAGTAATGCAGCCTAGTGAATAGTTTGACAGTGGTGAGGGAATTATTTGTTTAGCAGAGTGATGGCGTTCGGGAAAAAACTGTTCTTGTGTCTAGTTGTCTTGGTGTTCAGTGCTCTATAGCGACGTTTTGAGGGTAGGAGTTGAAGCAATTTATGTCCAGGATGCGAGGATTTAATTGAAATGTAAAAAAACAATGAGACTGCTGAGATTGATGGAGGGATGACTATGCAGTAAAAGGTAGACATTCACTTAAACACATTGTCTACCTCATCACAAAATGAAATGTGAAAATACTAAGCCATCCAAGAGAATTTCTTTGAAACTTTTTTCTGATTTTTTTTCTTTTAAATTGAATGAGTACTGGGAACAAAAGCACAGAATTTAGCTGACCAGTAGTGAAAAGAATAGTTAGTAGCTGAATAGTAGCTGAATAGACAAGATGTAAAAGAAAGGAGAAAAAACATTCAATCACTCTACGAATAGAAGAGAAGAAGAGCAACTGAAGGAGCATTTTTTTTCTTGTCTCCCAAGCTAAAGAAGAAGAACTCACCTCTGGCTGACCTCTCTTTTTACACGAATTAAATGAAAGGTATTTTGCAGAAATGAGAAGCCAAGGAATAGGTGGTACTAGTAACCTTCAGGAAGAGTCCTGGATAATTCTCCTCACCATCTGAGGTCGTAAATGAATGCAAAATGGGTGGAGGTACTCCTGAAAAAGTGAGACCTAGTGATGATCTCCTTCCTTCCAACATTGGGGGGAGGGTAAAGGTTTGAATAAATGTTAAAATTGCAAAGTAGAAGGAGATACTAAAAGAGGGAAGAGATAGGGAAAGGAGGGCACTGAGGGGTGGTGACAGTTTTCTTAATCTTATTTTACAACGCATTTTAAGACAACATGCAGTAACGTAGTATTAAGAAATGGAATTCAGAGATTACATTTTCTTATTACAATAGTTAGGGAAAAGAGAGTAGGATGGCTGTGCTATTTTTTTTCCTAGAAATAGTACTATAAGTGATGAGTTGTGACTAATACAGTGTAGCCTGCTACTGATAGTAATGCTGCAGGGTTTGTGTGCTCCAGGTTCCTTAGGTTAAACAATGTCATCTATCAAGACCCTGGAAATGAGGTTTCTCTGTAGTAGATTTAGATTTATTATTAGAGTTGGAAGGGACCTTGTAGGTCATCTAGTCCAACCCCCTACTCAAGCAGGAGTTCCTACACCATTTGAGACAGATGGCAGTCCAGTCTCCCCTTGAAGGTCGCAAGTGTTGGGGCTCTCACAACCTCCGCTGGCAAGCTGTTCCAATGGTTGATCGCTCTCACTTCCAGGTTGAATCTCTCCTTGGTCAGCTTCCATCCGTTATTCCTTGTTTGGCTTTCTGGTGCCATAGAGAACAGCCTGACCCCCTCCTCTCTGTATCTTCCCTCTGAAACAACCCACCCCCCCTCAAGATCTGGATGGCCTCCACTCTGCTGTTGTTTAGAAGAACTATGAAGATCTGAATCTTCACTCCTTCTCCAGGGCTTTTGTGATGAAATGTGAGACTTTTGTTTCATTACATATGGTTCGTCATCTTGTATTGGTTTAATTCAGGGGTGGGTTCCTACCGGTGCGGTCCAGTGCATAGCTCCGGTAGGGACCCGCCGATAATGCAATTTGCGTGCGACTGCTCTGGTACCGTCTCCACCGGGCAGTCGCGCGCGTCGCCATCTTTTTTTACAAATTTTTGGGCGATTTTGTCCAAACTTTTTGGGCGGTTTTGCATGCGCGGAAGCAAAATATTGCCAAAATCGCGCAAGGGGATGCATGCGAGAGAGAGATTTTGGCGAGATTTTGCTTCCGCACATGTGCGGAAGCAAAATCTCCCAAAAATCTCCCTCACAAAGCATGGAGAAATGCGGAGCAGCGCACCGGTCTCAGTAAGTAAGCAACTCGCCCCTGGTTTAATTGTACAGATTGTCCTTGACTTATGGCTGTTTGTTCAGTGACCATTCAAAATTATGACAGAGCCGAATGAAGGGACTTAAAATTCCTGCCCTGCCCTTACAGGGATGCTGCAATGGCCCTCCCCTATCTTTCCCCCTCCCATCCAAACCTTCTTGATACCCACAGGCTTTGGGCCCCCACAGGCTGAGCCCCAGCCTTCCTATACTCTACAGAGTATGGCACCATTCCAGAAGTGAACACCATGTCAGTGTGCCCATAATGAATTATGGCTAGACCCAAAATAGAGTCTGCTTCTGGGATGGCATCACCCAGACTCTTTGCAGGAATGCTATGCAGCAGAGGGGCTTCTTTTCAAAGGAGATCTAGGAAGAGTTAAGTCGACTATTTGATGACAAGATAAGAAAGAGGAGGGAAGGAGGGAGGACCCAGTGGGCTTGGAAGCAGCCCAAGGCTTGTGGGACCCAGCATGGCAAGAAGCAGAGCATGAGCTGCCTCAGGGGATGGAGACCATTCTTATGACAGAAAAGTAGGAAAGAAATAATTTAAATAAATATAAAGATCTAGTATAATTGTAACCCTCATCCCCCACCTCACCCTTATCTTAATTCCTTTTTCTGTTTGAACACAAATCCCTTTCTTCCTATATTTAGTCATTATTTCATACTGTCATCTGCTTTTGACAATTAAAATAACTGGTCCTTAGGCTGGGAATGTGCTTGTTCTTTACTATTATATCATTGATTTTGAAGGTTATTTTTTTTAAAAAAAATCCTTATTACTTCTTTCATTGGTTATTTTTTCATAGAATATTTTTCTGTCTATCTCTCTGAAACTTAAGAATCAATCAGTCCCCTTATTTCCTTTAAAATTGGACAAATGGAATAAAACAATAAGAATAAATTCACAAATTAGTCCACCTTTAACAATATGGAAGATCCACATTACAGACTTCATTAGTATTAACCAATCTATAAAGTTATGCAGGGAAAAAAATAAACTCAATAATGTTTACAATGAACATTCGGAAGTCACTGCCATTTTAAAAGTCTGTATTTTGTAAATATAATCACAAATGTAACTGATTCTGGAAGCCTTCTATATATGTAGCCAAAGAGCAGGTCAATGGGCAAAGAGGCTTTCAGGCATGTATAGCATCTCTAACTGGATGTCACGTTCTGCTATTTCTCCTTGTCATACATACATTTCATAATTGCTGTCTGACAGGAAAGCATGGGCCCCATCAGCTGGATTGAAGGTCAGAATATACTTCTACAGACAAGTGCATTTTGGAATAGAGTCAAGACTCTTTTCACTGAATTAGATTCTTAGCAGAAGCAGATGCAATTGATACTAAAGCTGTTTAGGGAGGAAGGGCGGGAGAAGAATATCACAAGAGAAGTTGGAGAGAATTCAGAAGACAGGAGTGTAGAGTTTCGAGTGCAACTGTACATCCCATTACAGGAATTGCTGATGGCAATGATAGCAATAGCAATAGCACTTAGACTTATATACCGCTTCATAGTGCTTTACAGCCCTCTCTAAGCGGTTTACAGAGTTCAGCATATTGCCCCCAACAATCTGGGTCCTCATTTTACCGACCTCAGAAGGATGGAAGGCTGAGTCAACCTTGAGCCGGTGAGATTTGAACAGCTGAACTGCTGAACTAGCAGTAGCCTGCAGTGCTGCATTTAACCACTGCACCATCTCGGCTCTTACCTGATGAGGTTATGGATAAGGTCTTCGAAATCAAATACTGATTGAGAAATTCTGCTTATCCTAAAGGTTTAAACAACAGAAAACACAATGATGTAGAGAGAGCTATAACCATCTTTGAAATAAAATTTATTGCAGATAAAATGCTGTTGTTTGAAAATGCAATGTATTAGCCACTACTTTTAAAATGGGCTTATTGGTTTTGTTATACATAAATATAATAAATGGAGCGGAGGGATTTTGAAAAGTGCTGTTAATATCTTAAGGTAATGTAACCCTGGATTAACAACACAAGGAAGAAGAATAAAAGCTGAGGAATAAAAGAAGCAAAGATATAAAGAGCTAAAGAGAAAGAAAACAAAATCAATTCTGCTGTAGTGCTAAGGGATAATGATGATTGAAGATAATGATGATTGAAGAATGGAAGGATTTCATAAAAAATAAAAAATATACCATATTTTTCGGAGTATAAGACGTACCGGAGTATAAGACACACCTTAGTTTTGGGGGAGGAAAATAAGGGAAAAAATCTACCTACCAGGTATTCATCTGGCTAGCATCCTTAGTCTGTTCAGCTTCAGCACATTATTTTATCCCCTGGTTAGGGCTGAAAAAACCTTTTTCAGAGGGAGTAGGAATGAAAACAAGCCTGCAAAGACTTAGGGCAGGAAAAAACTACTTCGGAGGGAGTAGGAATAAAAAAATGCTGCAAGCCGGTAAGATGGTTAGCACCTCATTAGGGCTGAAAAGATCTTTTTCAGAGGGAGTAGGAATGAAAACAAGCCTGCAAAGATGGAGTAGGAAGCTGGGAAGATAGTTAGCACCTCCTTAGGGCTGGGGAAAAAAGCTTCGGAAAAGCTACATTCGGAGTATAAGTCGCACCCAAATTTTCAGCCTCTTTTAGGGAGGAAAAAGGTGCGTCTTATACTCTGAAAAATACAGTATATTAGAATAAATATGTTGCTTTGGTTTCCCAGAAAAAATGAATAAAGCTCAACATCACAATTTCCTAGAAGGACTGGCAGGGAAGAAAGTGTTTCTAACTATCAGTCAAAAGGTACACTTTTTATTTAGTCTTTAGAAAAATAAGGTTAAACAACAATTATAATATTTTTTCCAAAAAACAGTTGATGTTGAGCTGCTCTTACAGATTTTCCAGAGCTGTTGGCACAAAAAAATAAAAGGAATTGGATCTTCACTCGATTAAGAAAGCCGACACTTGCTGCATGGGTAATTTTAATTAATAAACAGGAAACTGAGATAACATGTTGTGCCAATAGCTACAGAAACAAATCTCTTTTCTTGGTTTGATGGCAGCCTGCAGGTGGTGATGGCTGAATCTGACACTGAAAGCTTGCCTCTCCACATTGATATTACCAATCAGGCAAAGATTTTTGCATGTTTTTCTGGCTAAATACATAAAAGGTTTAACAATCTTCAATTGAGCATTTGCTTGAACAGCTAAATAAATTCCAGCATAGTGTGTGAATAAAGCACACAATGCAACTAGTTGTTTCAAGGATAATTCAATCATGATGCCTGAAGGTCAAGCAGTGACCTGGAAAATTAGCTTACCAGTGACTAATATACAAGGAGACAGTTTCAAAAGATATAGAGGCAGAATGCTTAAAATGAAAATAATTTTTTTTGATGAAACTGTTTTTTTAAAGACCTAGACAGTTCCAAGAACTCAATATTTTGATCAACCATGGTATGATCCTTTTAATGCTTTGGGGGCTTAGCTGTCAGGAGTTAAGAATCATGAACATACATACATTCTAGTTTAGAAGATTTATTGCTCAAACCTATACACAAGAATCTGATCAATTGTTAGCACTAAATAATGGAATTCAAGGTGGGAGAGGACATGGAGTATTTGTGAACACATAACAATTCTAGGCTGAGTGCTCTCTTGACTTCACCCCCATGCTCTGCCATCTCTTCTCCTACATCAGCAGATCTCCTAACTCCATCCTCTTATATAAGTATGAAGATATTTAGAAGAGTGCTAATTCAAACCTAGTGTTGCTATTATCTGTCATATCAACTGTTATGTTCTGATTAGAGCTGGAAGTTTTCACTCAGGTCCAGCAATACTGAAGAGAACATGCTGGACCCTCATTGGTTATTTCAAAATGGTTTAGTTACAATTGTTACTGTCAGCTCCTATAAATAGGAGGCCTCTCTGAATGTGCTTTGCTGGTTATACATCTATTGCAATAAAGAGCTGTTTGTAAAGTCGGTCTCCTGTGCTGAATCCACCATCTAACAGTGGCGACGAGGAAATCGGGAGCAGGAGAACAACGACAAGCCCCACGGGCTTTACAACCAATCAGGCGACTCATTCTTCACCTACTACTTATCTCATATCATGTCAGCGTTTCACCCACCACCGCCATTCGACCCGGCCCAAGAGAAGTGGGAGTCATATATGAGGCGTTTTGAGTGCTTCCTGGAAGCAAATGATTTACTAAGCCTGGCAGACAATCGGAAAAGAGCTTTATTTTTAAGTCACTGTGGGCCAGAAGTTTTTGATACTGCAGAGGCCCTGTCTGCCCCAGCGCCGATTAACACAGTGCAGTGGGACACGCTTAAGGAGTCGCTTAAGACCCACTATGCACCGACTCCTTCTAAAGTCGTACGTCGATATGAATTCCATCAGCGCATGCAGCGGGAAGGAGAGACTATCAACCAGTACGTTGCTGCTCTCCATAAGGTGTCTGGTCATTGCAAATTTAGTGACCTAGACGATATCATGCTGGACCAGTTGATCTGCGGGGTTTTGGACCTCCGCCTGCAGCGCCGTTTGCTAGCTCGGCCTAAACTTACTTTGGCGGCTGCACTGGACGAGGCCAGGGCTGCTGAATCGTCCACCAACGCGGCTGAATCATTCCACCGTGCTGCCCCGTCCAGAAAAGAGGCGAAAACGGCACCGCTAACTCAGCCGGCCGTCCACATGGGGACGCTGGACGACGATGTTAGCAGCGATGATGAGGTTTACAGGAATGAACTGCGTCGCCCGCCCCACCCGCAACCGCCCAGCGAGCCTTTCCAGGGGTGTGCTAGCTGCGGGGGATGGCACCCGAGATTTTCCTGCAAGTATCGTGGCGTGACATGCCAACGGTGTGAGCGGCGTGGACATTTGGCTAAAGTTTGCCGCGCCACACTGCCAAATTCGACTGCGCGTGCGCCTGAGCCTTCACGGGCTGAACCGTCGCCGAGGGCTTGGCGCGAAGATTCAAAACGACGCCAAAGATATTCCAGGCCGTTGCCGGCTGCCTATGATTCGCATGTCGACAGTGCCCGTTCCCTGGGAGGGAAGAAAATCATGATGTCCGTCGTCGTTGAGGGTGTGCCGTTTGAAATGGAATTAGATACGGGCTCGGCTGTGTCTATCATCGCCTGGAAAAATCTCAAGAAAGCCGTGCCCGGGTTCTCCACTGACTGCATATGAAACACCGGGTTCCGCCTGTCGGACTACCAAGGGAACAGGATTCCGGTTCGCGGCCAAGCCAGTGTCAAGGTCCAATTTAAACACTTTTCCGGACCGTTACAGCTCATCGTTGTGGACGGTGACCTTCCGAGCCTTCTTGGACTGAGCTGGTTCGAAGCCCTTGGGCTGGAGGTCTCCGGAGTTAACACTGTCGGGACAGAGAAATTAGACGACCTGTTTGACGAATTCCGTGATGTATTCAGCGAAGGGTTGGGCAAGTATGTGGGAACCCCAATCTCTTTTAGCCTGGACCCTAATGTTGCCCCAATCCGCTTGAAGCCCCGCCAGGTTCCCCTGCCCTTGAGGGAAAAGATTGACATTGAACTTGATAAATTGATCAAGCAGGGGGTACTCGAACCTGTGGATCATGCCCGGTGGGAAACCCCGATTGTCACGCCAATTAAAGGAGACGGTAGCATCAGGATATGCGCTGACTACAAGTGCACGGTGAACAAGGCGTTGCAGCAGAGTGCCTACCCTGTGCCAATCGTGAACCAATTGCTGCACTCGTTGGGGTCCAGACGCCTGTTTGCTAAATTGGACCTGGCACAAGCGTACCAGCAGTTACCTGTAGATGGCCCCACAGCAGAAGCTCAGACCATTGTGACCCACAGGGGGGCATTTAAATGCCACAGATTGCAATTTGGGGTTAGCGTGGCCCCGGGGTTGTTCCAGAGTGTAATGGAACGTCTGTTGCAGAATATCCCCGGGGTCGTGCCATACTTCGACGATGTTCTCATTTCGGCTAATGACATAGGCCGGCTTCGCTGTCGGGTTACAATGGTCCTTGAGAAATTACAAGCTGCCGGGCTGAAAACGAAACGCAGCAAGTGTGTATTGGGAGTCCCTGAAGTGGAATTCCTGGGGTATAGAATAGACGGGAGTGGTATCCACCCCACAGAAAGTAAACTGAAGGCCATCCAGGAGGCCCCGGCACCCAGAAATCAGGCAGAGTTACAGGCTTTTTTGGGTCTTCTTAACTTTTACAGCCTATTCCTACGTGATAAGGCAATGGTCGCAGAGCCCCTGCACAGGCTGCTAGCTAAAAACACTCCCTGGGTGTGGGGCCATAGGGAGGCTGCCGCGTTTAGCACAGTTAAGGGGTTGTTAACTAACAACAGTTTCCTGATCCAATACAATTCCACTTTGCCAGTGGTCCTTGCTTGCGATGCTTCCCCAGTAGGGGTTGGGGCTGTTCTGAGCCATCGACTTCCAAATGGCCTCGAGGCGCCGATAGCGTATTACTCACGCACCTTGTCTAGCGCCGAAAGAAATTATGATCAGCTAAATAGGGAAGCTTTGGCCCTAGTAGCAGGGGTTAAGAATTTCCACGAGTATTTGTTTGGTAGAGACTTCACCCTGGTCACAGACCACAAGCCTCTGTTGGGGTTGATAGCGGGGAATCTCCCCACTCCAGCTGCCTTGTCCCCCCGTTTTGCTCGTTGGGCCATCTTCTTGTCGGCATACTCATATCAGTTGGTTCACAGGCCCGGGAAAAACATGGGGAACGCGGACGCATTAAGCAGGTGCCCATTGCCCGAGATACTGTCAGACATAGCTCCAGAGGCCCCGGTACTGTTGATTGACCTAGCAGACTCAGGGTTAGTCACCTCGGCTGAGGTGGCCAGGCACTCGGCCAGAGACTCCACTCTCCGGACTGTCCTTAACTGGGTGTGGAGGGGGTGGCCGAGAGGCCCAGTCAGGCCCGAGTTCAAACCGTACGAGCTTAGACAGCACGAACTGTCGGAGCAAGGGGGGTGCCTCTTGTGGGGGGACCGGGTGGTCATTCCCGCCAAATTGCGCACTGACGTACTACAAACCTTGCACGAGGGCCATCCGGGAATTGTGCGAATGAAGGCTTTAGCTAGGGGTTATGTTTGGTGGCCAAAGATGGATGAGGAGGTTCAAGAATGGGTAAACAAATGCCTGCCATGTCAGGAATCCAGACCGGCACCTCCCAAAGCACCGGTGCATGACTGGGACCTTCCAAAAAATCCATGGTCACGGCTTCATGCCGATTTTGCAGGTCCATTCCATGGGCAAATGTTCCTGATAATTGTAGATGCTTATTCCAAGTGGCTCGAAATCTTCCCTATGCGGTCGACCACTGCGGAGTCTGTTATTAAGATCTTCCGGCGTCTATTTGCTACCCATGGCATTCCGGACACATTGGTAACGGACAACGGCCCGCAATTCACGGCCACAACTTTTGAGGGCTATCTGGCTAGTCAGGGAATCCGCCATGCGTTGTCCGCCTCATTCCATCCTGCGACGAACGGCCTGGCGGAACGCTTCGTGCGATCGGCCAATGAGGGGTTAGCTAGATTGGGACCTGGAGATTGGCAGGAAAGAATAGACAAATTCCTCATAACTCAACACATAACCCCAAGTGCCACTACGGGACGCAGCCCAGCGGAGCTTTTAATGGGCCGCAGACTCCGGTCACTCCTGGACCGGTTACACCCTGACTATGTAGTAAAAACCAAGACAGAAGGGACAAAGAAAACCAGGGTCTTTTCCAGGGTCTTTTGCTCGCAACTACGCCGAGGGGCCTTTATGGCTGCCAGGGGTGGTCGAGACAATTTTGGGACCCGTGTCTTATGCAGTCCGGTTACAAGACGGCCGCTTATGGAAGAGACACATAGACCAATTAAGACAGAGGGTACAGGAAGACCCCTCGGGTTCTGGAAACGTAACACCGTGCATTCCTTTCCTAGCTAAACCACGTCCAGATGTCTCGGAGGCTTTGGAGTGCGAGACTGCAGGCCAACAGAGTCCCCCTGTCAAGTTAGGCCCTGAGGCGGAAGAACCCAAGAGCACTCCAGCTCAAGAGATGCATGACACAGCCCCCAGGAACGAAGCGGCTAAGTCAGACCAGGCTGCTGTAGTTCCCCCGACTGAAGTACGCAGGTCTGAATGGGAGCGTAGACGCCCCGCCTACCTTCGCGATTTCGTATGTCGGACGATTTCATCTAGAGGGGGAGGGATGTTATGTTCTGATTAGAGCTGGAAGTTTTCACTCAGGTCCAGCAATACTGAAGAGAACATGCTGGACCCTCATTGGTTATTTCAAAATGGTTTAGTTACAATTGTTACTGTCAGCTCCTATAAATAGGAGGCCTCTCTGAATGTGCTTTGCTGGTTGTACATCTATTGCAATAAAGAGCTGTTTGTCAAGTCGGTCTCCTGTGCTGAATCCACCATCTAACATCAACAACAGGTTCCAATATATGTTTATTTCATTTATGCTGTCATTACTGTGGAATATTAAATGTTTGTGCTATAATGACTGTCCTGTGCCCAGCTACCTCTTCACTTTATTTGTAGATTCATAATGAATTAACTGTGTTAGTCAAATTATCTATTAAATCTACCCATTTTCATATCAATTTAAAAACATGTTCTAGAGCAAGAATGAGCATGCTTTTATAAAATAAGGTAGGCATGACTATCTAGTAAATAATTTTTTTCTTTTCACAAAGAATCCATTGCTGATAAATTTTATACAAATGATTCAAAGATATTATACATTTCTCCTGACTAATTCATGGGGGAAACATTGTGCCTAATCAAAACATTTTAAATTAACTATTCTTGAATATCAGTTTAACTATATATAAAACATGATTGCATGGTGTCTTAACACATACTATGTGATTATTGTTAAATTAGGAAAAATTCTATTTTAACTTACAATAACCACAACACATTATTCCATACTTCCAGGTCACTGCTAAGTCATGCTATGAACTGGATACTTGATTCTTATAATTATGCTATATATACATTATGCTAAATAGAATATTGCCGCAGTATTCAGTGTCCAGCAATATAATATCCAAGATACTTGAAAAAGAGAGGAGGTCTGAAAGAGGGAAATAGCTCCAAATTTCTAGTTGCTTGTCAAGGAAATGCTCCCTTTGTGGAGACCAAACACCTTAATACCTTGATTCATATGTATGTGTATGTGTATGTGTGTGTATGTGTGTATGTGTGTGTGTGAGAGAGAGAGGGGGGGGAGAGAGACAAAATTTTGATGGCTAGAGGTTTTTCATATTTGTGAGGAGCCTGAAAAATGAAAAATGAGGATGTTCATCATATGGAAAGTCTTCATAGATGGAGAAAGCTCTGCAGTTCTTTTTTAATATAAAAAAACCCTCTATATATGGAAGGTATTGCAAAAGTCTAGGTCTTATTCACATATCCCTTCTCCCTAAAAGCAGATAAAATGTTATCAGTTTCCACAGCACTTAAGTGAGTCTATTAAATATACTGAATAATGTATTTCAGAAAACTGTTGACCATGAGCCTGCAACAGTGTGCATCAGGCTCAATTCAAAGTGCTGGTTCTAATCTTATAAATACATATTTTATAACTGAGCTTTCTTAATAGTGCCTTCTTTAGTATGCTTCTTTCAAAGGAAAGTATAAAGGAAAGTATAGATTTCTGGAGAAGAAATTCCAAGGGAAGAAAATATTTGTAGTTCGGGGTTGAACTCTAGAGTCTAGAGCAGATGTTTCATTAACCAACTAGGTAACATCATCAATGCTAGCTAGTGAAGGGAGGATTTCCCTGAAAAGGAATTGGAAATTAGGAGCCATTTCCCTCTTTCAGACTTTCTCTTTCCCCCTCCCCCCACCAATATCTTGGATATTAGATTGTTGGAGACTGAATTGTTGCAAACTGTCAATCTTTGGAATTTTCTGAAAGGCTAATAAGGTGAGAACCATCTGTATCTCCACAGATATATTATTTCACCACGGCAGGGCAGGGGTGAAATGCTCCCGGTTCGCTTTTACCTGTTGTTGGTGAGCCGATCGCGCAGGTAGCGCATGCACAGAGGGTAAAAGAACTAAAAAGGCGGTGTCCTGGCGGGTGGGTGGAGCATCGCGCTACCTGCGTGATTGGCTCACCGACGACAGACAGGTAAAAGCAAACCGGGAGCATTTCACCCCTGAGGCAGGGTCTACCAAAGAAAAGGCATGGACATGGGTTGAACAAGATGTCACTATTTAATGGAAATGATTTGACACATGTTCTCTGCTAGGCTTGGTGAGGTAGGCAGCAGGAGAAAGATGGTCCCACAAATACCCTGCCTTATAACATGCAGAGTTTTAAAAGTGACAGCCAGCATCTTGAATTACATTCAGAAACCTACTGGGAGCCAGTGCAGCTTGTGGAAAAGTGATGCTACATAGGAATAGTGAGAGACATCACAAGCTTCTTGTGCTGATGCATTTTGGATTAGCTGCAGCTTCTAAGTAGTCTTCAAGGGAAGCTCAATGTACAGCATGTAATAGCAATTCAAATGGGTTCCTTGGTGCTTGCTTGCTTGGTTGTTTTCTTGCATATATTTAATTACCAATCTAGATAACATCATCAGTGCTAGTAGGAATTGGGGTTTGCTCTCATTTTATATACTAATAGCTTGCCTTGTCAGTGTTGGTGGCAAAAGTCTTGATAGTTGCTTGATTGGGCTGTTCTTTATTGTTAGCTGGTTTGACAGTTCCTTGATTGGGGCAGTGTTTGATTCTTGATTGTTGGTCTAATGTTAATCTTGGTATTAATCTCTGTCATCTGGGTGTTAACTGCTATTGAAATATTTTGATGTTTTTGTTTCTTTTTTGGCTTTTTGATTGTCTCTTTGGAATGGTATGTGGATATTGTTCATCTCTATGTGCCTGTTGATGGCTGATTTGATCATGCGCAATGCAAGTTTTGTAAGAATATTATGTAGACAAGCACAAACACATTGCAGCAACCCTGAACAGCAGAAAAAGAAAACAAATCATCTATACAACATCTTCCAATAAAATGCAAATCCATGCAACTTCATTAAAAAGTGCCTATCCACTCAACCCAATATAGCACAACCAACACAAGCTGTGAAAAGATAACATTGCCACACATCAAAAACAAAAACCACTGACTATTACAACCACATGGCATTACTGTAGCATACAAACCAACTAAAGCCTTCCAAAACATCCAAAGTAAACCACAAGACCAAGCAGCCCTGGAATAAAAAGCAGGAGTCATTCACAATATATAGTGTTAATAAGTGCAACAGCCACTATATAGGACTAATAGGCAGAAAACTAGCAGAATGCCTCTATGAACACCAACTAGCAGTCAGAAGACATAATGAAAACTCCTTAATTTCACAAGACAAGGATAGATATAATCATATTTTTAACTTGGAATCTGTGAGCCTCTTAGACTAAGTCAAGCCCAAAAACTCTAGAGAAGGCTAGCACTCAAACCACAAACAAGCTAACAATGAACAGCCCAAGGAACAACCAAGAATGCTCCCACAAACACCAACAAACACCAAGCTGATAATATATAAATCCCATTCCCTACTTGCCTCGATGTCACCAAGTTTGGTAATGAAACATCTGCAAGAAACCATCGAGCTAGTAGAGCACCAAGGACCCACAGTTCAACCCTAAGCTACAAATATTCTCATCTATTAGTAATTCAAATAGGAGGTGACTAAGGCAAAATCATCTTGATTAAGGCCCCCAAGTCCAAAAGCAAATGCAATTGGTGCAGTGACCTGACCACACACACACATCAAACAACTATAGCATTTTCTACCTGTCTCCATAAGCTCACTTTTCAAAGAAGCTGATTATCTCTTATTAGTATCTAGGGCTTTATAGAAAAATAAATGTTCCAAGGTCGGCAAGAGAATAGAATTTACTCTTAATTTATGTGATGAATTGTCTCTCAGTTCAACTTAATAGTCAGGAGGGTTAATTATAGGCTTTTATACTTATCAAGAGCATGCTGTTTCTTTTTTTTAAGTCAAATAATAAACCTTTCATTTGTTTAAAAGTTATAGAAAGCATGGCATGAGATGATTCACTATTATTTCTTCAACAAATAATATTTATTTTAATACCTCTCCGCTATTATAATTATATTACAATTATATATGGAAGAAAAACTATAGTTTCTTTTGTCTGCATTATTCAGGACATTTTATACTTGAACTTCAGAAACAGAAGACACCATATAGATTAGATGAGGCTGTTAAAAAGCAACCAATCTGCTTGAATTTAAGAAAAAATTACCAAAACTTCTGGTAAGAAATTTACCAGAAGAAACTAACTTTTAATAAATCACATTTCCCTTCAGATACAATTGGCTTATTGAACTGGAGTAAAAGCAGCTCTTTCTGCCCCAGGTTGTCAGGTGTAAGGGATAAGAACCATAGGTCACATTGCAATTTAAAAAATAGTTATTGCTCAAACCTATACATAAGAATCTAGTTATTAAAGTTCAACATTAAATTGGCACCAGATAAGGGTCAATGAAATTCAAGAGGACTTGGACCTGGACCAGGTAATGTACATTACCAGCGTAATGACTCTAAACTAGGAGTGTCAAACTCACATTGTTACAGTGGTGTCACGTGATGTATCGGGGACTTTTCCCCCCTTCACTAAAACAGGCGTAGGCATGGCCAATGCATGACGCATCTGGCCCGTGGGCCGGGAGATTGATAGCCTTGCTCTAAACTGATTAAATGCTTAACACTGCTCCGCAGCTCTGCTTGCTCTTGTCCTTCACAGGATTTTTTATTTCAACATCACCAACTCAGGCCCAAAGTCTAACAAAGTTGGCCAGATAGATTGCTTCCAGAATGGAATAAAAAGATATGGTATCCTTTCAAGATAGTGACCCCTAGATTTCTGACTAACTGTTACTTTAACGCTGACTATAGGACACTAATCTCTATTCTACTGAAGTCAAAGTAGACAAGACTTCATCCTACACAAGAAAGCTAGCTTTAGAGGACAAATCTTCATGACAGAATTTGCTCCTCCAAAACCATGTTAGTCATGCCATCCCCAAATATCATGATTGACAATTGAGATCAGGTATGTCCACAGGGTAGGTAGGTAATAGGTAGGTAGGTAGGTAGGTAGGGAGAGAGAGAGAGAGAGAGAGAGAGAGGGAGGGAGGGAGGGAGAGAGAGAGAGAGAGGATAGATGATAGATGATAGATGATAGATGATAGATGATAGATGATAGATATAGATATAGATACAGTATACCGTATTTTTCGGAGTATAAGATGCACCTTTTTACCCCCAAAAAGAGGGTAAAAAACTGGGTGCGTCTTATACTCCGGATGTTGCATTAGGGGGAGCGGGAGGGAGTTGGTGCAATGGTGGCAATGGTGGCAACGGTGGCAACGGCGGCAACAGCGGCAATGGGTGGCAACAGACAGCTGATTGGTGGTATTCCATGAGTTCCAACTGCCAAAGTCACCACCGCCGTCGGACCATTGCAAAGCCTCTGCTGCCGCCACTAGCCACCACTGCCGCTGCCACTGCCGGACCATGGCAAAGCCGCTGCCACCGCTGCTGCCCACCACTGATGCCGCCAGACCACGGGAAAGCCACCACTGCTGCTGCCGCTGCCGGACCATGGAAAAGCCACTGCCACTGCTGTTGGCTGTTGGCTGTGGCCGTGGCTGTCACCACCGGATCACAGCAAAGCCTCCACCACCGGACCACAGCAAAGCCACCGCGGCCACTGCGGCCGCACCACAGCAAAGCCGCTGCTGCCACGGCCGCCACTGCCAGACCACGGGAAAGCCGCTGCCGCCGCTGCTGACCACCACTGCCACCACTGCTGCCAGACCACGGGAAAGCTGTCACCTCTGCCACTGCTGCCGCCAGACCACGGGAAAGCCGCTGCCGCCGTTGCTGGCCGAAGCCTGCTCCCGAGGCAGTTAAAGAGCTGCTGCCGCTGCTGCTGCCCAAAGCGAGCCACCTGACAGCTTTGAAGACCAACTTCCAAGTTTGAAGACCCTTGAGTTAGGGGTTAGGGGTGCAAGGGTCTTCAAACCTGGTAAGTTTAAGACTTGTGGACTTCAACTCCCATTCCTGAGCTAGCATGACTGGAGGAGGAATTCTGGGAGTTGAAGTCCACAAGTCTTAAAGCTGTCAAGTTTGAAGTTTGTAAAAAGTGTACATGGTTGTAAAAAGTATACATGGTTGTAAAAATTATTCTGCTACACTGGTATTTTATTAAATAATATATGACTACACCTTTTGGTTCAGAATACTTTTTTCCTTGTTTTCCTCCTCTAAAATCTAGGTGCGTCTTATACTCCGAAAAATACGGTAGATATAGATATAAATACACACACACACACACACACACACACACACGGGTACTTTTAAAAATATTATTTTATATAGTCAAAGATACGCCCATCTGCAACTAACCTCAGTCTAGGTTTTTTTTTTTTTAGTATATTGTGAATCTGAAATTCTTGCCTTAGCTGTGAGTATATACAGCAATTTAAAAAAAGATGGCACCTATGATGGTTTGATCTAAGCTCCACCTGTTTTTTAATGGGTGGAGCTTCAAATATTGCCAAAATATTGGGGGTTTTGTTTTTTTTTACGATACCCTGCAAAACACCATAGACTGAGATGTCTCTTCCCCTATATCTGCTTAGACTTGTCACCAAAGAAATGAATCAATTTTAATAGCCAATCTGAAAGAAAACTAACCATTATTTCTCCCTCCTGAAGGGTAAGTATTCAGTATGTATTTGCTCAGTTCTGACTCACTGAAACAAATGCTTGAGCAGCCATGTACTTATCAACACAGGCTGTCCAACCAGCCGTGTGCATAAAATGTATAATTTTTCAATTAGTGACTGGGAGAAGGTTTAATATATCAGAAATATCATTTCAGATGTTTAATTTTAATGGTTCCCTGCATTATTAGATTTTTAGAAATCTGTATGAATTAGTTTCTAAACAACGTCTGATAGATAGTCACATTTCTTGGTGATATAATAGGTTAATCTGTACTGTTCTTCTGAGTTCAGATAATATAATCAGATCATTCTAGGCCTCCACCGGAATATTCTATTTATTTTTGAACCAAAAGGGGGAGTAGGTTGGAGTAGAAGAAGGGGGATAATGAGAAAGAGAGAGTTGATAATAAAGACATGGATGATGAGGTGCTCTAAAAATGATTAGGCATGCAGGAAGAAAAGATTTAATTTGGGAGATTGAGAACGGTGGAGATATTTGCTTTCTGCCTACACACTTTCACTATTGCTCAGTATAACTAAACCCTTTAAATACTTTATAAATTGAAGAAATTAACCACAAAATGCCTGATCTGAAGGAATCACCTACTATACATCATTTGTATATTTCTTCTATTAATGGAAGAACAGCTTCACACATTTGCTTTTCAAACAATTGAATAAATGAGAAGAGAATTTTAAAAAAATACAAGTACTGGTCTACTTATACTTTTCTGAATGGTAAATCAGAAAGACAAAAGAAAGGACAGATTGAGTACTGACATCTATTCATTCTTTTGTCTTTCTGATTTACCATTCAGAAAAGTATAAGTAAACCAGTACTCATATCTTTTTTTTATTATCTTCTGTAATTGAGATATTAGATCTGGAAACAACCTGAATCTTCTAGGGAGAGAGAGAGAGAGAGAGAGAGAGAGAGAGAGAGAGAGAGAGAGAGAGAGAGAGAGAGAGAGAGAGAGAGAGAGCCTGGAAGTTTCCTTCTTAACCTGTTTTGTTGTTTTCAATAACATGCACTTTACATACTGTATGGTGATGGTTGGTGACAGGCTATTCTGATCTTCTCCAATAATTTTATTTTCAGCAATGTTTTTGCTTTCAATTTATATCTTCTGTTTTACTGTAAATAACATAAAGTGTTGCAGTTTCAGAATGCAGTAGATTTACTCAGATTCTAGAATGTCCTTGAGAACACCTTATTTACATAACCCAAATTAATAGACTTTTAAGAGAGAGATAGGAAGAAGCTCTAGTGTTATTGTTGAGTGTTGAATTGGGTTGAACTTGCTTTGAACTGGGATTATCTTCCAATATCTGATTCAAAATATAAGGAAAAAACTATACAGAGTAAATTCTTTCAGCCCATTAAAACAGTTTCTATGGGGATTCTCAGTCATTATAAACTCAGAGTAAGTTTATAATGTTTCCTTTAAAATTACAGTAATTCACTATACATGGACCTTCTCTTTAAAAACTTTGGAAAGCTACAGTTGGTACAAAATACATCCATCCAGTGGTTGAGTGTATCCTGATATACAGTACTTGAGTGATGTCACTATTTCAGGAGCTGTATTGTCTGTGGATTGGCTCCTAGGTACAATCCAGCTTCTGGTTGTTACTAACCCTCCCCATAGACCTGAATTGGATTACTTGAAATCACCTTTTCCTGAATTTTCAACTTTCCAAACATTTTGAGAAGGGAAAACTCCCTTCATGTCCCATCTAATAATAGGGCTGATAGGTGGTTGATAAGGCTTCCAAAATGGGAGTTTTCATTTGCTGCTCCCATAATCTGGAATTTTCCCCTGCCACACACATGCATGCATGCACACACGCACAAACACAAAAATCAAATTTGCTTCTTTCCTTCTGAATTTCAAAACAAGTTAAGATTTGAGTATTCCATCAAGTGCAGGAGGAAGGCATGTTGTATATGAAGATCTGATTCTGACGATGCATGTTTTTGTACATTTTTGTGTGGTTTTGATACTCTATATCATTTATTTATAGGAAGGAATATTTATTTCTTTTTGTTACTGCCTAGAGCCTTCAGGAATGTGTAGCATACAAATAAAGTAAGTACGGTAAATAAATAAATAAGAAATAAGGTGGATTCAGCAGTCAATTAAAAAGGAATGTTTAATCAAAATCTGTGAATGAAAAAAATATTTCACCCAAAAATGAAAAGATAAAATGAATTCCGTGCAAGATAGTGAAAAACAGTTTGTTCAAAATTTCTTATTTAAACAAAACTAAATTTATAGACTGATCAATAGGAACTGAATGATGCTAAAATGAAACTGAATGAATGAAAAAAATGCAAACTTTATATTGGTAAAAGAAGAAATGTGAGTAAAAATCTTTCAATATGGAATGAAGATAAAATATGTTAGTATATCCATCTCAGCACAGCTCAGGGCTTGTGGGAGATGACCAGGCTGAGTCCAAGGGAGGGTTCAAATTTGTCATAGGTCACAAGTCCCTGCGCACCTGCAAGAGATCCAAGTCCAGCCCATCTTGAATGCCTTGCTTACCTCTCACTCATTTCCCTTGATGGTTACTTGGTCAGATTCTTGTAGAAAGCTTAACCTTGCAATAAATCTTTATACTCATTTGAACTGCCTGAATCTCCTAATTTCCCCAGCATTTGGCATTAATCCTGCCAAGAGATAAGAGAAGCATTCAAGGTGGGCGGAACTTAGATCTCTTGTGGGCTCACAGGGACTTGTGACTTATGACAAGTTTGACCCCTCCCTTGGGCTCAGCCTGTTCGTCTCCTACAAGGATGAATATAAATTCAAAATGGAAACTGAGAATGAACTCCTAAAAAAAGAATACATTTTTGGAAGTAAAATTTTGAACTGAAGAATGTTGTTGTTGTTAGTTGCGAAGTTGTGTCCGACCCATCGCGAGCCCATGGACAACGTTCCTCCAGGCCTTCCTGTTCTCTGCCATCCTCTGGTGTCCATTTGAGCTCACACCGACTGCTTCAGTGACTCCATCCAGCCACCTCATTCTCTGTCGTCCCGTTCTTCTTTTGCCCTCAATCGTTCCCAGCATTAGGCTCTTCTCCAGTGAGTCCTTCCTTCTCATTAGGTAGCCAAAGTATTTGAGTTTCATCTTCAGGATCTCGCCTTCTAAAGAGCAGTCAGGGTTGAGCTCCTCTAGGACTGACTGGTTTGATGAAGAATACATTGCTACTGAAGAATACACTGCTACTATTCAAATTTTAAGTTCATGAAAAAGTTCTATTTTATAAAGTTTGATTATTAAATAGCACAAGAATCTATAAGAAAAAAAAATCCATGTTATAAAGCTGGGTTTTCTGTCACTATCTATTGCCATTTCTATGAAAGGTTGATCAAAAAGTTCCCAAATTGTCATAAAAGTTTTGGATGGGTAAATTAAGAGCAGGAAAAAAGAGTGGCATTTCATAAATTCATAAGTTATAAATTTTAGAGATGCTGTTTAATAGAGATCAGTGTCAGTCAAATATTCCTTAATGTGATTTTGCCTGATAAAATTCGGTCTTCTGCCTGTTTTGAAAGACAATGTTTAATGAACGACTCCAGTGGCTCCAGATACAGAACGCTTAAGTTGCCTATTTAGCTAAAATGAGAAAAATCCTAAAAAAAGGGGAGGGACTCAATTTTTAGTTAGATCTATATTCTTCTTTCTGCATTGCCAGTTTAAAGTGATGTTCATTGAATTCTCAGGCCATTTCCAAGCCAAGCTCAAATCTGCTTACTTTCTGCAAAGCTGCCCTTAGCTCTTTGCTTTCCTGGAAACAAATAAAAGCTGAGCAGTTTGGGATTATTGATATTGTATTTTCTAGTTGATTGGCAGCCCTGGAATTGAAGGATTCCTGTGGAGATGAAATTGCAGTTAAATTCATTTGAGGTAGCACAAGAAAGACACATTCTTTACAGCTGGCATGGTAATAACCAATTATAAAGCAAAAAAGAAAGAAAGAAAGATTGAAGAAGAGTAATGCAAGTCACAGGTTAAACTGGGTTTTATTTGTTTGTTTTTCCCCCCATCATCAATTAAGAACAACTGTATCCTATTTTTCCCCAAAGTTCAAGAATACGTGTTAATGATTTAATAGACTTTTATTTTATTTTTTTAAAGAAAATATCTTGCATAAAAAACTCTATTTTTTTCTCCCAGTATCTTCCCAGGTATTGATGTTAGGCTGATTGGTCTTTAGTTTCCTGGGTCTGTTCCTCCTCACCTTTTTTTTCAAGATGAGAACCACATAAGCTCTATCCCAATCCTCTGTAGTTCCCCAGTGCTGAAGATGTTTAAAAGATATGATACAATGGTTCTGTGATAACATCTGCCAGGTCTTTCAAAACTCTGGGATGTAATCCATCAGGTCTTGGTGATTTATATTCATCAAGGTCAGACAGGTGTTCTCTTACCATTTTCTTGCTTATTTTAATTTTTATTTCTAATCTGTCTTTTACAGTTATGCTTTTGGTAGGTTGGACTATAGTTTATTTTTGTGTGAAGACTGATGTAAAGAATGAGTAAAGCAGCTGTTTTCTCTCTACTGCCTGTTACTTCCTTGTCATCTTCTCTCTGTAGTGGACTGATTGTTTCCTTGACTTTTTTTCTTGTTATTTATATGTTGACAGAAACATTTTTAAATTATCTTTGACTTTTGTTGCAAGCCTTTGTTCATTCTGAGCCTTTGCTTTCCTGATTTCATCTTTGCAGATTTGAACTCTCTGCTGATATTCTGCCTTAGTTATGTATCACTCTTTCCATTTTTTTGTACTTATCTTTTTTGTCTTTCAGTTTATCAGAGAGATATTTGTGCAACCATGCTTCTTGGATTTCTTGTTTTTCTTTTCTGTGGATTTGGGTTGGACTGGGCTTTTATGATTATATTTTTCAGTGTTTCCCATGCTTCTTGAGTTATTTTCCCCCTTTAGATTTTTATCCATGAAATTTTGCTTGGGCTCTCTCTGAGTTTGTTAAAATCAGCTCTTTTAAAGTTTAAGACACTGGTTAGATTATATTATATTATTGCTTGTGTTTACATTGTATTGAATTCCAGTATGACGTAGTCACTCTCATCTCTCTTATCAGGGGTGTTGAATGATGGCCCTTTTATGACTTATGGATTTCAACTATCAGAATTCCCGAGCCAGCAGGATTAATTGATTAATTAATTCCAGAGCATGGCTGGTTCAGGAATTTTGAGAGTTGAAGTCCACAAATCATAACAGGGCCATCATTCCCCAACCCCTGCTCTATATGATGAGAAGCATTTTGTGTAGGTAAAAATGACTCCAGATAAAGCTCTGCAGCCAGCATTTGAACTGGGTTTAATTAAACCTAGTAAGATCAAATCACCATCTTGGCAGAAAGGTTAGGGATCAATAATAAAACCATAATTGTAAAAAATAATAATGGTTCATATTTCATATTTCCACCAATTAGGGAATATCATCATGTCTTATAGATAACAATCCCATTAGGTAGATGATTGATTGATGATGATGATGATGATGATGATGATGATGATGATGATGATAATGACATTTATTTGCTGACCATCTCACCATAGGGCTACTCTAGGTGGCTCACAATCATAAAAAAACGAAGAAATAAAAATAAAGTTTAAAGAAAGCAAACGTAAAATAGAACAATAAAATAACCAGTGGGGTGGAATACATCAATATGATTAGTTAAAAAATTATTTACTGGTTACAAAAAAATCTTCCCTTAAGAGTTTTTTCAGCCTAATATTCAACTGAGGAGAAGGCATGTGGTAAACAGGCTTACATGGTGCAGCTGTTCATAATGTATGTGTTTAGATTTAGCAGCAAAGGGCATTAAGGTTATGGAGGGTATGCAATACAAAACAAAGATCCAGTGGGTAGAAATGCATACAACTAAATTGTTGGGTTTAGAAAGATAAATTGTAGAGGTAATGAATCTTTTCCTTCGGAAACTAATTTATAATAAAAATAAGCCCGAGTATAAAGTCTAATAATAAAATATTTATTTTGGTACAAAAGAAATATAAAAACCTAATACTTAACAATTACATCTTGGCAGATTAAAATATGCGTCCTCCACAATGAAGGACTATAGTAGAAGTGAGGGAGGGGTACAAAGGAATTTCACATCTGCGCAGATCACATCCCATGTGACTGCTTCACTTGGCTAAGAACCTCTGGGTCATAATGTCTGAGATATGAATATTTATTTATTTATTTATTTATTTTGGTTTTCTTATATGCCGCCCAACTCCCGAGGGACTCAGGGTGGCGTACAGCAGAAAAAAAATACAAGAATAACCAACAATAAACATTGCTTAAAATCAAATATAAAAATTAAAAATTCAATATTAAAACCATCCAGCAACCATACATACCCGGGGGTGAGCTCAGATGGATTAGGCTCTATCCCCAGCCTGCAGGAAAAGCCATGTCTTAATGGCTTTTCGGAAGGCCAGCAGAGTGGGGATGGTTCGGGTCTCTGGGGGAAGTTGGTTCCAGAGCGCGGGGCCCGCCACAGAGAAGGCCCTCCCCCTGGGACCCGCCAGCCGGCATTGCTTGGCCGACAGGACCTGGAGGAGGCCAACTCTGTTTGCCCTAACCGGTCGAAGGGAAGTGTGAGGCAGAATGCGGTCCCGGAGATAGCCTGGTCCTAAGCCATGAAGGGCTTTAAAGATGATGATCAACACCTTGAATTGGACCCAGAGACTAATGGGCAACCAATGCAGCTGGCGGAGTATAGGTGTCACATGGGTGTACCTTGGCACACCCACCACAGCAAGCGCAGCCGCATTTTGCACCAACTGAAGTCTCTGGATACTCTTCAAGGGTAGCCCCATGTAGAGCGCATTGCAGTAGTCCAAGCGGGAGGTGACAAGGGCATGAGTGACCATGAGTAGAGCCTCCTTCTCCAAGTATGGCCACAACTGGTGCACCAGGCGAACCTGTGCAAAGGCCCCCCTAGCCACAGCAGTAAGATGATGATCCAATTTTAGCTGTGGATCTAGGAGGACCCCCAAGTTGCAGACCTGATCCGAGGGAGTCAGTTTCGCTCCCTCGAGAGCCAAGGAGGGACAGTTGTCATAGTCCTTAGGAGGCAATATCCAAAGCCACTCAGTCTTGTCGGGGTTGAGTCTGAGTCTGTTCCTCCCCATCCCGATCCTAACCCTGTCCAGGCACCGGCACATTACATCAACTGCCACACTGAATTCAGACGGGGTGGTGATGTACAGCTGGGTGTCATCTGCATACTGATGAAAACACACCCCATGTCTGCGGATGATCTCCCCCAGCGGTTTCATGTAAATGTTAAACAGGATGGGTGAGACAACCGACCCCTGAGGCACCCCGCATAAACAGGGGCCTAGGGGACGATCTCTGCCCTCCTGTTAACACCGACTGCATCCTATCGGCGAGATAAGAGGAGAACCACCGCAAAACAGTGCCTCCCACTCCCAACTCGCCAAGACGATGCAGAAGGATACCATGGTCGATGGTATCGAAAGCCGCTGAGAGGTCAAGTAGCACCAGGATGGATGAATTCCTCCCATCCCGGGCCCGCCAGAGATCATCCATCAGAGCGACCAAGGCAGTTTCTGTACTGTAGCCACGCCTGAAACCCGACTGATAGGCATCTAGATGATCTGTTTCATCCAGAAGTCGCAGAAGCTGAGTAGCCACCACCTTCTCCACAACTTTCCCTAAAAAAGGTAAGTTGGAGACCGGACGATAGTTCTTCAAGTCAGCTGGATCCAGGGAAGGCTTCTTCAGGAGGGGTCTCACCACCGCAGATTTAACGACTGCGGTACGGATCCCTCCCTCAAAGAAGCGATGACCACCGCCTGGATCCAGCCACATGCCATCTCCCTGCTGGCCGAAACCAACCAGGAGGGGCACGGGTCCAATAAACAGGTGGAGGTACCCATCGCCCCCACGGCTCTGTCCACATACTCGGGAGAAACAGGCCCAAACTCTTCCCACAACGGTGGACTAAGACTTGCCCCTGTCAACTCCATGGACTCTGCCCAGCCAGAGTCCAGGTTCGACCAGATCTGAGCGACTTTATCCGACAGAAACTCTGCGAATTCCTCAGCTCTGCCTTGCAAGTGTTCCTCGCTCCCCCCTTTAGCAAGGAGGGAGCGAGTCACCCTAAACAAGGCGGCTGGGCGAGAATCTGCAGACGCAATAAGAGCGGAAAAATAAGATCGTTTTGCCACCCCTATCGCCACTAAATAAGATCTGATGTAAATTCTTAATAGTGTTCGGTCAGATTTGGTTTTGCTAGCCCTCCAGCGGCGCTCCAGACGTCTCTTCTGGCGTTTCATCTCCCGGAGCTCCTCAGTAAACCAGGGAGCTTTCCAGGATCCACTGCCGCAGAGAGGTCACTTAGGCGCAATTCGGTCTAAAGCCCCTGATGCTGCGGTGTTCCAAGCAGCCACCAGGGAGTCAGCCGAATTGTGTACCAGGGTTTCAGGTATTTCCCCAAGTTCCCTCTGGAATCCTTCCGGCTCCATTAGGCGCCTGGGGCGGAACCACCTAGTCGGTCCCGCCACCCTGAGGGGGAGGAGTGGGGCTGCGAAATCCAGCCTCAGTAGGAAATGATCTGACTATGACAGTGGGGTGATGACTATGTCCCTTATCTTCAGATCATCTCTCCACTGCCCCAAAAGAAACACTAGGTCGAGCGTGTGACCACCCTCATGAGTCAGACCCTGGACTACTTGGGTCAGGTCCATGGTTGTCATGGAATCCATGAACTCCTGAGCTACCCCAGAGGTTTTGCCAGCAGAAGGCAAGTTGAAGTCCCCCAGCACCATAAGCCTAGGGAACTCAACTGCCAAGCCGGCTACTGCCTCGAGCAGCTCAGGCAGGGCCTTACTTACGCAGCTGGGAGGCAGGTACATTAAGAAAAGGCCCACCTGTACCCCTAAGTCCAACTTTAGAAGGAGCGTCTCACACCCAACAATCTCCGGGGCAGGGATCCTACGAGGATGCAGATTTCTGCGCGTTATTATTTCCACTCCTCCCCCCCTTCCCTGGGGTCGGGAATTATGTTGCACTGAGAAACCGTCTGGGCATATCTCGGAGAGAGCTACTCCCCCCTCCTGGCCCAGCCAGGTCTCAGTAACACAAACCAGGTCTGCCCCCTCTTCTGTGATTAAATCACGTATCAGGGGGGCTTTGTTGATAATTGACCTGGCGTTAAGCAGCAGCATCCTGAGCCCAGGGCCCTGAAAACCCTGGTTGCCAGGTATCCGGGTTGAGCAAGATGGAACCGGATCGGTTTCGAGTACAGCTGACAATCAGAAAATCACCCCATGACATAAATGTTATCAGTGTTATAATTTCTGAGATAAAAATGAGATTTCTAATTTGTTGAGAAAAAAGTTAACATTAATCGATTTCTCTTTTGAACTTTTGCTTGATAAGAATGGGAAATGTAAGCTGAAAAAAATCTGAAATTAAAAAAAATGAATAGTTTCATTTCTGAGCTCTAATTCATCATCCATCCCTGGGTGTTTTTTTTTTAACAGTTTTATTTTGTTCCTATTTTAGGAGTTGTATGGAATAATATTTTGTTTTCTAACTCAAAATGAGGAACCTACATAACTGATATTAAACTTCTATGTTACTGAAATTCAGCGACACAATTAGAGGTCTTTGTGGAACATCAGCAGTTTTTAAAACTTGGAAAAGATTTTTTACATTTTGTGACCTTGATATCAAAGAATATATATTTGAAGAGTTTCAGACTAAGGTCAAAGCAAAATGAAGTTTTCCTTCAGTGACCTTGGAATAGAGCTTGGCTGTTTAAAGCAATGTCATTCCAAAATGCTCCAACTATTTTGAGATATCTAACTGCAAAGCTTTATTAGTTATGCTGAAATCCAGTTATAGTTTCAATGGAGATGTTCCTCGGGAACAGAGGAAGGTTAAATTTGACAGGGCATCAGGATGAACAGGTTTTTTTTTACACAAGCAGAGGGATATTGAAGTTACATAATTCACTGCAAAATAACATGATTATATTCTCTTTAAATTAGATAACCTGTCAGAGCATTTTAATGATCAGGACTGAGCAAAACTTTCCCAGTGGAGCAAAATGGTTTTTTAAGCACCCATGTAATTAAAAAAAAACCAGGGGCAGCTTCTGAAATAGCCACCCAAACCTTATGAGAAGTGCAACAGTTTTGAAAACTCATTTACTTTATTCACATTTACACGTGTTACAAAACACCTTTTTGCAAAGCTTTGCAGAGACCAATTATTCATAGGCCTATGGTCTTTTTTTATTTTTATTTTTCATTTTTCAATATACATATCAATAAACATTTTTGTCAGTACTGTGTCATATGTTTCATACGGTTATTTACATTTATTTCTATACATCTTTATTTCTCTGTTCTAACCAATTATACCATCTATTCCACACCTCATAAAATTCTGTTTCCTCTTTGCCTTTCATTTCCTTTTTTTTTTTGAAAAAGTTTTATTAGTACAGAGTACAAACATTTTTTAATTTTTCTCCCCACCCCCACCCCCTTCCCTCCCCCCCCTCCCCCCCCGGACTTCCCAGAGAGAACACAGGGCATAATATCAGTAATTACAGAAGAAAAAAGAAAAAAGAAAAACCCCTCAACCCCAAATTACACATTGCTAACATCATTAAATTTCTATACTTTATATTATTTCCCATATAATTCTAAAAAATAAAAAATAAAAAATAAAAATATATTAATATATATAATCTAGGTTATACAAAGGAAGGAAACCAGTTTCTCCCTCCTCTTTTCAATCAACTTTCTAGATCTATGAAAATTATTAATAATACTAAATCTTTAAAAAAAAAGTTAATGATAATAATAATCTCATGCTTAACTAAAACCAAGAAAATTTTACATAGCTAATATCACGATATTAAATAATAATACCTTTAAATTTCATCATAACAACATATTATTCTAGAGCAACTTATTAACACAAGTAAAACTAAAAAAGTATTACATGTCTACATATTAAATAATAAAACTTTTAAATTTCATCATAACATAATATTATTATACAACAACTTTGATTCATAATAAAAAATATTAAATAATAATACCTTTAAATTTCACATAACAACATTATTATACAACAACTTATTAGCTCAAATAAAAAATATTACATGTCTACATATTAAATAATAAAGCTTTTGAATTTCATCATAACCACGTAATATTATTGTTCAACAACTTGTTAATTCATAATAAAAAGATATCCTTAAAAGTAATATTAATATTAATAATAATAATAATAATAAAAATAAAAATAATAACAATAGTAATGATAATAATAATAATAATAATAATAATAATAATAATAATAATAATAATAATAATAATAATAATAATAATAATAATAATAATAATAATAATAATAATAATAATAATAATAATAATAATAGTAAAAATCTAGAGAAGAGAGAGAGAAAAACAAAAACCTAAAACAAATGAAAAGAAAAAAATCCTTCCTTTAAAACAAATTTTAAAATCTAATTGTAGTAATTTATAACTTAATAGTTTTAATTAAAAATTAAAAATTTCCAATTCTTAAAAAATTATTTAAAAAAAGGAAAAAAGAAAAAAAAATTTTCCTCTTTCCTTTTAAGAAAAGAAAGAAAAAAAGAAGAAACAACAATTAAAAAAAAGGAGAAGAAGAAAATACAATTATATTATCTCCATCCATCTAATACATATCAACACTACTTCTCTTTGTATCTTATTGGTTGCCTCCTTTTGTATCTTGATGATTTTGAATTTATCAGCTCTTCTTCCATCTGATCCCA
Source organism: Diadophis punctatus similis (assembly GCA_023053685.1). Taxonomy (NCBI): domain Eukaryota; kingdom Metazoa; phylum Chordata; class Lepidosauria; order Squamata; family Dipsadidae; genus Diadophis; species Diadophis punctatus. Next base: position 61,561,336 of record JALIGW010000005.1, read on the forward strand.
ATACTCCATCTCCTTTTTCACATCTCTCTGGCTCTGCGATTCACTTTGACTCTTTGAGATTATTTCATTTTGATCCGATAAGGATGACTTTTCCTCCTTGTCTTCTTCTACATTCATACGTCTTTCTTCTGGAATTTTAGATATATCAGCCTTTAAAATATTAACATAAAATTCAGTAGCTTTGTTTATCGTATTCAGCCGGTATCTTTTCTCCAAAAATTTCACCGTAACTCCTGTTGGTGCTTCCCATTTGTATTGTAAATTCAATCTTTTAAGTTCATCAATCAAAAAAGTAAATTCTTTTCTAGCTTTAAGCATTTTAAAGGGAATTTCTTTCCAAATCCTAAGTTCCTGACCATTCACCTGAAGATTATTCTTAAATGTCGCCTGGATAATTCTGTTCCGTAAGACTCTTGTGGTAAAATATATAACAATGTCCCTTGGTAAATGTTTTTGTTTTGCGTGCCACGAGTTGACCCTGTATATCTTTTCAATTTGTGTAGCCAACTCATCTTTAGAAATTCCAGAAACCTGTACCAAGGCCTCAATCATTCTTCCCTTCAAATCATCATATAAACCTTCTTTCAACCCCCTTACTCTAATAGCAAATTGCGTTCTTCTAAACTGTGACATCAACACCTCTGTTTCAAAATTTGCGATATCCTTTTTAAATTTATTTATATATTCCACCGAGGTTGCAAACGCTTGTTTATTTGTTTCAATACAGTCCTCCAAAAAATCAACATTTGTTGCTAAACCTTTGCAAACCTCTAACATGTCCATCCGTAACTGCTTTTCCATATTCTTTAAAGCGTCCTGCATTTTTTTTCTATTTCAGTAATTTTTTGATTAAATTCCAAAATTAAGTCTTGTTTCATAATCTTTAAAGTATTTAATAAATTTTCCGATGTCAAAACTTGTGGAGGTGTCGGTTCAGTAGCAAGTTGCATTTTAGAAGTATAAGTAGAGGGGTAAATAGGCCTTTTATTCAAGGCAATCATTCCATACTTTGAAGCCATTGTTATAGTTCCAAAAAATTACACTGAAAACGCCAAATCACTATCAGTTGTTATAATCCAAAATTAAGAATCAAAAATAAAAACCAGTTTTCAAGTTCAAAAATTTCCCAAAGTCCAAAGACCACAAACAAAACACAAATAACTTTCACTTCTTCTTTATTATACTTCCAAAGAAGTGCAAAAAAGGGCCAAATCTGTAAAAAGAAAAAAAAATCTTGCAATTTCTAGGACAAATAGTCTTTTTTAATTTATTTATTTTAGTAAAATTATCAGTTACTGTTATAATCCAAAGTCACGGAGCAGAGAATAAAAACCAGTTTTCAAAATTTCCACAAGAGAAAAGCCAGAAAAAAAACCCAATCTTTCCAAACTTGAAACCATTTTTATATTTCCAGAGAAGTATAGAAAAAAGCCATAACTCTAAATAAAATTCTTTCCAATGTAAAAGATAGAGAGTTTATTACTTTCCAAAATCAGGAGACAGAGAAAAAAAAATCAGTCTTCAAAGTTATAATTTTCCATGAGAAAAAGAGCCACAAACAAACAAAGCAAAGATCACCTTCACTTCTCTTCCCAACTTCTTCAAAACGCCTTAAAAAGCCAGATCTCTAAAAAGATACTTTCCACTTTCAAAGGCAAATAATCCTTATTTTTTTTTTAAAAAAAAGTTATCAGTTATCAGAGAATGTAAGAAGGACAGCCAGTTTTCGGTTTTCAGAACAAAGAGTTTCCATAAGAAAAAAGGACCACAAGCAAAACGGAAATCACTTTCACTTCTCCTCCTTCAAACGCCATATTGTTGCATGTTAAATGTTACTTTGTTTCTTCAAATAGAAGTTAGCCGAGGGTTTAAAAAAAGGGAAAAAAAGTCCATACTTGCCCAGCAAAGCTCCTGGTTCTCTCTGTCTGCCTCTTTAAATGCACAAAAAAAAAGTTTTATAATTCCTCTTCTAGAAGCAGCGGCGGCTTCGGCGTCTTGCTCCGCAAGAGCGGAGATTTCCAGGCTCCCGGAGCTAGGGGCAGGCTACCTGGGGAGCCTTCCCTTCGCGCCCCTGGATGGCTCCTAGGGTGCTAGGGGGGCTCTACCCCACCTGCCACGCTCTCCTCTCTCCCCTATGTCCGGGGCAGAGAGATTCCGAGCCGCCAGACAGCTTTTCTGGCGGCCCGGCAGGGAGTCGGAAAGGCGCCCTGAAAGAGGAACGCCATCGGCGCCGAACACCAAACCGGAAGTCCTTTTGCCTTTCATTTCCAATGTGAGCCTATACATCTCTGCACAGTCCAGTATTTTATGTATAATCCTTGGTGTATTTTCAAGTTTCCAATATTGAGCGTATACAATTCTTGCTGTTGTTACTATTTGTAAAATGATGTACTGGAGTTGTTTCTTTATCTTTTTGTTAATGATTCCTAATAAGAATACTTCAGGTTTAAGTTCTATTTGTTCTCCTATGATTTTTTGTAGCCATCTCCTTATCTGTTCCCAATACTTCTTCGCCTTAGGACATTGCCACCACATGTGATAAAAAGTTCCTTCTTTTCTTTTACATTTCCAGCAATCGGGTTTTATGTAAGTATACATTTTGGCCAATCTCGCCGGCATTAAATGCCACCTATAAAGCATTTTATATTGGTTCTCTTTAAATGCAGTCGACAATGTTAATTTACAGTTCTTGTTCCATATTCTTTCCCATTCCTCTAAATGGGAGGTCTTATAGAGAGAAAGATTGAAGGTCAAATTGCAAAACAAATACAGGTAGTCCTCAATGTACAACTATTTATTTAATGACTATTTGAAGTTATCAGACACTGAAAAAAAGTGACTCACAACCGGTCTTTATATTTATGATATCACAGCATCCCTACAGTCAGGTGCTTAGCAACCAGTATGTATTTATGAAAGTTGCAGTGTCTTGGGGTCATGTGATTGCTACATCAACAATCAAAATTAATGGATAAAATCAGTCATTTAACAAGCATGGCAAAAAGGTTGTAAAATTGGGTGTTACTCACTTAACAACCACATTCAGTTTAGCAATGGTCTCGATTGTATTGTATTGAAGACTACCCTTAAATGAAGAATAGCAACAGCAATAGCACTTAGACTTATATACCACTCCATAGCACTTTACAGCACTCTCTGAACAGTTTGCAAATAATCTGAGTCCCCATTTTACCAATCTCAGAAGGATGGAATGCCGAATCAACCTCAGCCATCAGGATCGAACTCCAGACTCTGAGCAGAGTTAGCCTGCAATACTGCATTTATTTATTTATTTATTTATTATTTTATTTATTTGTTTGTCAAACATGTACAAGATAGCAGGTATAGGTATAAACATAAACATAAGCAAAGTAAGTACAGATAAATGAGGACAATAGGACAGAAAGACAGGTACAGTAGGCACAATGGTGCGCTTATGCACGCCCCTTACAGACCTCTTAGCAATGGGGTGAGGTCGACAGTAGACAGTCTAAGGTTAAAGTTTTGGGGGTTTGGGGAAGAAACCACAGAGTCAGGTAGTGCATTCCAGGCATTGATCACTCTGTTGCTGAAGTCGTATTTTCTGCAGTCCAGTTTGGAGTGGTTTACATTAAGTTTGTATCTATTGTGTGGTCGTGTATTGTTGCGGTTGAAGCTGAAGTAGTCATTGACTGGTAGGACATTGTGGCAGATGATTTTATGAACTACATTTAGATCAGATTGAAGGCGGCGTAGTTCTAAATTGTCTAAGCCCAAAATTTCAAGTCTGGCGGAATAAGGTATTCTGCCAGACTTGAATTCTAACCACTGTGCCATCAGAGGTCTTGAAAAACAGAATAAATGAGTTGTGATGAAGGGAAAGAGTGGGAATATTACAATTAGATGGAGTTTCAGAAAGAAAGAAGTGAGATGTTTAAAGAAAAGGCAGTGTTTGAAGTAGTATATTGATATGGTGGAAGGAAGGATAATTTACAATAAAAAAAAACTTGGGGAGAAATATAGCTAACACAATTGGTGTCACCTCCATGTACCGTAATTACATTTTCTTTTCTTTTTGTCATTTAATACCTTTAAAAAATCTAACTAGTTTTTTTTCCTGAACTTTCCCTAATATTGCTTACCTCAAAAAGAAATAACTGGATTGGCTGATATGAATAACCAATCAATAAACTTACTCCAATAATCTATTTTATTGTTCAATAGGCTGAAGTTCAAAACATTGGATATTTTAAAATTCAGGAACATAGATTCCACTTAAAGGAGTCTCTGTGGCTTTTGGTTTGCTAGTCATTGCCAACTATAGGGGTGGGTGATGCTCATTTCTGTTTCAAGGCCATTATGCCAGAGCTGAGCCGAGGTGGCGCAGTGGTTAGAGGCAGGTACTGCAGGCCACTTTAGCTGACACTGATCCGCAGGTCAGTGGTTCAAATCTCACCGGCTCAAGGTTGACTCAGCCTTCCATCCTTCCGAGGTAGGTAAAATGAAGACCCAGATTGTTGGGGGCAATATAAATATACATTGCTTACTGGTGTAAACCGCTTAGAGAGTGCTTGCACTGTGAGGCGGTATATAAATTTCACTAAATAAATAAATAAATAAATAAATATTTTCATGCTCATATGGCCAGCATGACATCATGGAGTGCTATTACCTTCCCATTATTGAAGGTGGGATATCATCAAAAGCTCGATAACCAACTTTGGGGAGCTTTAATTTGGATTTCTGTACTTTGCAGACGGTTAGACATGGCGGTCTACCTGCTCCCTTTGAATTCTCTGATTATATGTCTCTTACTGAATTAGAAGCCATCTGAGAGAGAATGTGGAGAGACTTGGAAATAATAGAAGGGAGCTTAAATATTATTAATAACATACTTATTATGCAAGCTGCCAAAGAACTATCAGTAAACAGCCCAAACAAAGAATCTCTAAGACCACCCCCACCCCCACAGGAAAGCAAGTCACCAGAATGTAAGCTGACAGCAAACAGGACTCCTTACTAGCACTGATGATGGTACCTAGCTTGGGTAATGAAACGTCTGCAGGAAAACAAGCAAGATCAGAGAGCACCAAGGCCCCCTCAAATTATTCTTTATTTGCCCCATGATTGGGATTAACAATCTTTCTGAAATCAGTGTCAGTGTTGCTCCTTTGATCTTGCCCAGCTGTGTGAACTTGGTACTGAGATGTGCCTGCAACAGACTATTTTTATTATTATTTTGTATACCTTGCAAATTTTTTTATTCTAGCACCAATGATGGCTCATAAATTTTTAAAGGGAGGGGGACCAGCAGGGGGGAGGGGGTCTCTGGTGAGGGTGAGAGCCGGAACATCTCGGTCATAATGGGAAGAGGCAGATATAGCGGGAGTAGAGGGGAGGGCTGCTCTCGGGGAATAAGACCTCGCTGTATACAAGCGATCCCTTGTTCCGGCCCCTCTGATCCGGTTCCATCTTGCTCAACCCAGATACCTGGTAACCAGGGTTCTCAGGGCCCTGGGCTCAGGATGCTGCTGCTTAACGCCAGGTCAATTATCAACAAAGCCCCCCTGATACGTGATCTAATCACAGAGGAGGGGGCAGACCTGGTGTGTGTTACCGAGACCTGGCTAGGGCAGGAGGGGGGAGTAGCCCTCTCCGAGATATCCCCAGCTGGTTTCTCGGTGCAGCATCATTCTCGACCCCAGGGAAGGGGGGAGGAGTGGCAATTATAACGCGTGGAAATCTGCATCCTCGTAGGATCCCTGCCCCAGAGATTGTTGGGTGTGAGACGCTCCTTCTGAAGTTGGACTTAGGGGTTCAGGTGGGCCTTTTCTTAACGTACCTGCCTCCCAGCTGCGTAAGTAAGGCCCTGCCTGAGCTGCTTGAGGCAGTAGCCGGCTTGGCGGTTGAGTTCCCTAGGCTTATGGTGCTGGGGGACTTTAACCTGCCATCTGCTGGCGAAACCTCTGGGGCAGCTCAGGAGTTCATGGATTCCATGACAACCATGGACCTGACCCAAGTAATTCAGGGTCCGACTCATGAGGGTGGTCACACGCTTGACCTAGTGTTTCTCTCGGGGCAGTGGAGAGATGATCTGAAGATAAGGGATATAGTCATCACCCCACTGTCATGGTCAGATCATTTCCTACTGAGGCTGGATTTCACAACCCCATTCCTCCCCCGCAGGGTGGCGGGACCGACTAAGTGGTTCCGCCCCAGGCACATAATGGAGCCAGAAGGATTCCAGAGGGAACTTGGGGAAATACCTGAAACCCTGGTACACAATTCGGCTGACGCCCTGGTGGCTGCCTGGAACATCGCAGCATCAGGGGCTCTAGACCGAATTGCGCCTAAGCGACCTCTCCGTGGCAGTGGATCCCGGAAAGCTCCCTGGTTTACTCTTTGCGGGAGGGATCCGTACCGCAGTCATTAAAAGCTGCGGTGGTGCGACCCCTCCTGAAGAAGCCTTCCCTGGATCCAGCCGATTTGAAAAACTACCGTCCAGTCTCCAACTTACCTTTTTTAGGGAAAGTTGTGGAGAAGGTGGTGGTGACTCAGCTTCTGCAGCTCCTGGATGAAACAGATCATCTAGATCCTTATCAGTCGGGTTTCAGGCGTGGCTACAGTACAGAAACTGCCTTGGTCGCTCTGATGGATGATCTCTGGCAGGCCCAGGATGGGGGGAACTCCTCCATCCTGGTGCTACTTGACCTCTCAGTGGCTTTCGATACCATTGACCATGGTATGCTTAAAAGAATTTTTTTATCTCTTTTAGTTTCAAGGGAAGAGAAGAGTGAAATAAAAGTACACAGGGTGTTTAGGTTATCTAACTGAAGGAATCTGCCCACCAAAAACATTGTAAAAATGCTTGGGGATTGAAAGCCAGCACTCAAACTCATGTTTTAATCCTGAACACAGGAAAGAGGTTTAATTAGATGAGTACACAATAAGATTTAAGAGTCATCTCTAAATATACATTCAGAAATGCCACATGCTCTGTAAGAATAAACAAACAAACAAACAAACAAATAAATAAATAAACCGCTCCAAACTTGATTGCAGAAAATACGACTTCAGCAACAGAGTGGTCAATGCCTGGAATGCACTACTGGACTCTGTGGTTTCCTCCCCAAACCCCCAAAACTTTAACCTTAGATTGTCTACCATTGACCTCACCCCATTCCTAAGAGGTCTGTAAGGGGCGTGCATAAGCGCACCAACGTGCCTAACGTCCCTGTCCTAATGTCCCCATGTATTCGTAACCAATTTATAATGTATTCATAACCATGTTTATGCATTTTATGTATTCACAATCATGTTTATACTTTTTCTGTAATCTTATATATGTTTGACAAAATAAATAAATAAAATAAATAAAAGAATGAAAATATCACATGAAATACTAGTATGCTTTATACAGGTAAGACCACACACAGAATTCTGCACGATACAACAAAAAAAAAATGCTGAGGCCCTAGTAAGAGTGGACAGAAGAGCAACAAAGATTATAAGGGGTCTGGAGGCTAAACTGGATGATGACCAGTTAAGGGAACTAAGTATATCTAGCCTATAGGCGAGAAGGACTAGAGGTGACATGATAGCTGTCTTCCAGTGCTTGAGGGGCTGTCATAGGCAAGAGGGGGTCAACTATTCCCCAGAGCATCTGAAGGCAGGACAAGAAGTAAATGAAAATGGATGGAAGCTTATCAAAGAGAGATCCAACCTAAAATTAAGGAGAAATTTCCTGTTAGTGAGAACAATTAATCAGTGGAAAGGTTTGCTTCCAAAAGTTGTGTATGCTCTATCACTGGAGCTTTTTAAAAAGCTATTGGAGAGCTATTTGTCTGACATGGTATAAGTCTCCTGCAGGGGTGAAATTCAAAATTTTCCCCTACTGGTTCTGTGGGCGGGGGATGGTGGGTGTGGCAGGGGAAGGATACTGCAAAATCCCCATTCCCTCCCCACTCCTGGGGGAAGGATATTGCAAAATCTCCATTCCCACCCCACGCTGGAGTCAGCCAGAGGTGGTATTTGCCGGTTCTCCAAACTACTCAAAATCTCCGCTACCGGTTCTCCAGAACCTGTCAGAACCTGCTAAATTTCACCCCTGCATCATGCTTGAGCAGGGAGTTGGACTAGAAGATCTTCAAGGTCCCTTCCAACTCTTAATAACTCTATATTTCTGTATATACAGGTTTCCATGGTAGTCACTAGTGCTGAAAAACTTCCATTTAAATCTTAATGATGCTGACTCTCTGAGATTGAGGGAAGTCACACTAGGTACAACATAGAGCCCTTTTTAAAAGTGCCAAACTATCTATTTTATTATTTGTAATTTCTAACTCATTTCTGACAAAATCTAACACACCCATGATTAATTAGGGCTACCAGATCTGCACTGCACAAGTTTAGATGATAGCCAAGAGATAAAAAAAAACTGGTGATATCTAGTAGTTATTTAGATTTGTGCCTTGATATCATAATTGAATCATTTATTCATTTTTCTTATTTCACATGACACAATAAAATATTAGCTAAGCATAGAGTTTGGAACAATGTGAACAACTATGGCAAAAACAATGCAGTTGGTCAGATCTATGTATTCCATGAACAGAGCTACAAATTGGCTGTGGGTTGCTAGCCAGGATTTTTTTTTAGCTCAACTTGGGAATTGTAGAAATTAAGCACCCTTCATAAATTCATCTGTAATGATAAAAGCTTGTTACATGATTTTTTTTTTGTTTTTGTTTGCAATACAGGTGGTCCTCAACTTATAACCACAACTGAGCCCCAAATTTCTGTTGCTAAGCAAGACTATCATTAAGTGAGTTTTCCCCTTTTCTTTACATGTTTTCTTGCAGCTGTCATAACTATGAGTTATTTGCCAAACATCTAAATTTTGTCATGTGACCATGGGGATGCTGCAACGGTCATAATTATGAATAATTATTCAAAGCGGTTCAAAACGGAAGTCTTGCCTAGAAAGAAGATATGAAAATAGGCAGCCATGTTATGTTTTTTTGTATCATGTACAGCCCCTAAAGTCCACTAAGCTTGTGCAGCCAGACAATGACAGCATAATTTCCTGACAATTTTCAACAGGAAATAAAAGGAAATACCATGTTAAGCTCTCGTAGACTTAACACAAACACACCACACTAAACAAAAATAAGATGGATATGAGCTGACATTGTTGGATAAGCATGACGTTGTTATAATATCACAGCTTCATGGACTATGACCCTTTAAGTAAAATAAAAAGTATATCTATGACAATCATCACCCCTTCCAAGCTGTCTCTGTTATAGACCGTGTAAAGAAATAGACATGTTGAGGACTCATCAGAACTTAGCTCCAGAATCTGCTTGGAATAAAGATCACCATCTGAGCATGATTAGAAATATCTTTTATTACCATTAATAGAATTAATACTTGAGAATAAGAAAAAAAGAGTTTTAGCGATGAGGGACAAATTAGAACCTATAGAGAATAAGCCAGTGCAAAAGAAACCACCTATAAAATATTATCAGTGCACTACAACATCCTTTCAGTTTATAAATCATACAGTGGAAATAATTTCTTGCAACAGTTGCATAAAAATTTACAACCAATGGAATGCTGACATAAAGCTTGTTGCATTGACTAATTGTATATCTATATCATCTATCCTTTATCATCAGAGCTTTAGCTTGCAAAATATAAAAATAATTGTATTCACTCTGATTAAAAGCACTTGTCAATATCCTAGAATCCATAATATCCTGGTAGTTCTCGACTTACGACCAGAATTGAGCCCAAAATTTGTGTTGCTAAGTGAAATATTTGTTAAGTGAGTTTTGCTCCATTTTATTGCCACATTTGTTCAGCTGCAATTGTTAAGTTAGTAACATGGTTGTTAAGATTCATTTCGTTTCCCCATTGACTTTGCTTGTCAGAAGATCGCAAAAGGGGATCACGTGACCTTGGGACACTGCAACCCTCATGAGTCAGTTGCCAAGCATCTGAATTTTGATCAAATGACCATGGGGATGCTGCAATGGTCATAAATCACTTTTTAAAGTGCCATTGTAATTTTGAATCGTCGCTAAATGAACTGTTGTTAAGTCGAGGACTACCTGTAATTCTCTAAATAATTCTCATGATAAATTGGCTAAAGCCAGCAAAGAACTCCAAAAAACCCAACAACAAGCAAGAAAGTCCTCGGCAGATAGCAGCACCTGGCTGACCTTGACTATGATTTGAAGCTAAACAGGATTTAGCCAGGTTAGTATTTGGATCAGACCTTAAAGTTCAGGGTTATTCAAAAAGAATGAATGGGATTTCATGATGCATCGCTTCAGTTCTCAAGCATCGTCATGTAATGAGTCAGTGACCATTTGAAAGAGGAGTTATCTAAGTTTTGAATGGCTGCCACTGGGGCAATGTAGTCCCGTTGTTCTTCTGGCAACGTTCAGTTTTTTGTTTACCCTCGGAATGGCAAGTCCTCAGGAAAAGGCGTTCTGCATTGGGGCGCCCAAGACCTTGCTCTTGCGTCATGAAATCAGTTCATTCTTTTTGAATAACCCTGTATAACCAGCACCGTAAGCTAAACAGGGAAGCTGAAAAGTAACCTGGAAGAAGACAATAACAAGCAACTTTTATTCTATTGTCAAAAAAGCTTATTGGACAGGTTCATGTAATCACCAGAAGTTAAGTTTGTGTTTGAAAAATAAATTTGTAGTCGCCCTTGATCAGATGTGAATTATCTAATCGTATCTATTTGATATAGGTCATGAATCCAATTCAGGGGAAAAAAATGTGAGTTTGTGAATAGTTAAGCATGCTTTGAACCAATGAATTGGTTCAAAAGCATCCAATTCAATTTCGCATGTCAAATTGATTCCAAAATTAGAATTGACAATTTGATTTAAAGGGATAATTCAATCAGATTCTCTTTGCACTGGATTTTCAAATTAAATATTTTACCGCATATACTGTAATATATATATATATATATATATATATATATATATATATATATATATATATATATATATATATATATATATATATATATATATATATATATATATATATATATATATATATATATATATATATATATATATATATTACAGCATGTGTGGGGTTCTTTAAGTGAGCTTCTCTTTCAGCACTGTTTCCCAACCAAAACTGTTAATTCCTTTTACACAGCACAACTCATGTACCCATAGAGCAAGAGGCAATTTAAAAATCCCGAGGAGAAGCCAGTTCTAAAGTTTATTTGTCGCATGTCCTATTAATGTGTTTGGGAATAAGTCTCACTGCACTCAGAGGGATAAATCTGTGAATAAACCTCTATGAGACTCTGCTGTTAATAAATTGTATACTAGGAACAATGCTGAACTGCTGCTACGCAGGGATGTTACAAGAAGAAATGAGTTGAGAATTGCAAAGCATTCTGCAAATGAGAACTACAGATAAACATTTTCATCACATGCCCAGGAGGAATGGGATTACAGGGAGAAAAATGTTTCACTTTGTAGTATGCCACTTGATCCCACTCAAGGAAGCCGTTCTGTTCTTCTCTGACTCCTGTAGGGAAAACTAGTGTAATTTGTGAATGAGGTTTTGATCCTTGGAATGTTTCTCTTTCATTGACGCAAGATACTTAGCAAGTCTTAAATTCCCTTTGATGTAAAAGCTTTTTTCCTTGTAAAAGAAAAAGTTGGTGATACTTCCTAACACCATTTCCTAGTAACAACTTATGGGAAGCATGTAGATGCAGAAGCCAAAGGTTGCCTGAAGCAGAGAAAATCCATGCTTGAATGGAAGATCACGTCTTTTACAAGTACGTTCAGCACTCATCTTTTCCAGTGACCATGAAAATAATCAGTGTAATGATCTTTGAGAGACACAGTCCATCTGGAAGCATGGTTTTATCGATAAAAAGTGATAAAGTGCAACATCATGCCAGGATACCAAAGGCTTGATATATGATGGAAAAGATCAAATATGGGCTGATGAATTTTTAAAAAAACCTTAAATCAGGACCTAAAGTTCCATGTTGAGGACTTGTCCCAAAACAACTGGACCCCACAAGTCTCCTTCTAAATTTTAATAAGATATCATGACAAGACCGATAGAAAAGTCAGAATCTAACACTTTAGTAGAAAAGAGGATCTAGGTCGGGGGGTGTCAAACTCACGGCCCGCCAGCTGGATGCCTCATGCGCTGGCTACATCCACCCCCAGTTTAGCAAAGGGGGAAAAAGTCACGATGTGTCACGTGACGACAACATGATGACATGAGTTTGACACCCCTGATCTAGATGTATGTGATGATGTGTTGATATGTTGTGTGTGAGAGTTTCTTAATTCTGCAGCTTACTCTCCTGTTTGTTATTGTTTGTTACTATTCCTCTTGCCACCTTTATTCATATTGGGAAATCTTTTGGAATCAAGATGGTAAAAGACAGCTTTGGGTAGCTATTTGATTACTGGTTTAGATTTTTAGATTAGTAATCTCTGCTTAATTTAGTCAGGAAAATTGTGTTGGTCAGCAGTGTATACTGCTAAGTAGTTGTACCAGTATCGAGAAATATATTAAACAACCAAGTGTATTGAAGCTTTGAGTGAGTAAACATTTGCAATTATTGTACGACATATTGCTGTCTTCTGGGATTATTGTCACCAGGGAGGACAAAAGTCCTGGAAGGGAAGAAAAAGGAAGAAATACATTTTCTCCCTCATAATATTATACTAAAACTGAAACAAGATCAAAATGCTGTGGCACTGTCCTGGAATTGAAGCCATTTGGGTTTGCTCTATTGCTACTGTGGTTTTCTAAAGGAAAAAGCAGTTGTGATTGTCATTGCATTGAAAATGTTTGTTTGAACAGTAATTTTCTTATCCAAATCTGGTTAATTAGAGTTGCATAATTATATTGCAACATAAGTGAGATGCACATTCAGCTACACATTTAAATTTAGACCTAAAGTCTAGGGATATGGAACCTGATAGTTTTTTTATATGTTTCAGGTGTCAGCTTCCATTAGTGATAGTCATCTTGGGCAAATGGAAAGACTGTGGAAGCTGTCAAATGAAGCTTTTTTTTTTTTGGCAGGCATTTGGAAAGGCTGGTTATGTTGGAGCAATGGATCGTGTTCCCCTTCCCCTACTTATCTTTCTGGGTTGAAGCAAAAGTTTGTAAAGAGATTATACCAGATTATATTTCAGTGCTCACCATGCTCTGAGGTCTGTGTCTTGACCTCATTCTTACCACATTCAGTCAAAGCCTATTTTCAGATATTTCTGATCAATGTAGGTGTAGGAGTAGAATGGGCTAGTAGGCACATTCCTGGAAGGTACACAATTTCATTTGCCAAATGGCCAAAGAATATTTAGCCTTTGAAGCTTCTTCTTAAGTGAGTTGCATATTCCAATATGTAACAATACCACTGCTCATAGCTAGCACCAGCTTGATTTTTTTTTAAAAAAAGAGTATATAATTTACTATTGGACTGGGGCCATTATATCAACATCAATCATCCTCTGGCTTTAATTGCTTTAAGCCTATTTTACATTTCCTGATGCTTCAAAAGGTGGAAGTGCTTTCATAACAGTTATTGATATAAATAGAAATGGGCCTGGAAGACTGGTATATTTGTAATGGGTCACTGAGCCTGCCTAATATGCCTTATTGCTAGATATGCTACATTAACTATCTCCATGTTTGCCTTGATCTTTGACAGTACAAGCATTCCAGAAGGGCTGAAACTTTTAATTAGAGACCTGTGCAGCTTTGCCTCTCACTAGTGTAATCATTAAATTGATTTTTCCAGTCCATCATGTAATTGTTCCAGCGAAGGAATCCTGCTTTCCACTCTCGTTCTGCTTCATCAATATTTTCTGTAAAACATGAAATGGGTGGCATTAATCTAAATTTAAATCTCTTTGTACATTAATTGAAAAATAATCCTGATTACCAATGCTGTTTTCCCCTAAATACACCACACACCATTTTGCCCTCCTTTTTGTCACCTGATTTATTGCAAATCCAAAGGGCAAAGTTTTAACTCCGGATTATAACATAATCAGTTAAAATGAAGAATTATTCTTCTGGCCCAATATGCCACATCATTTGCATTTTCAACTTTCACACCCACAAATGACATTTAACAAGGAGCTTACAATTTACTGTTTGATGGCTGGGGTCCAGATGCAGACTTCCAGTTAAGGGATGCAATACATTTTCATAAATTTATTTTCTTGACATAATCAATTATCCATATTACCAATGGAGGAAGAGTACTTAAAATATAGCAACATGATTTTGGGTATTATAATAGATCAGCAAAATAAAAAAAGATTTATATAGCCAGCTGTTCAAAATTAGGCAGGAGACACTAAGAAATGGATAGAGCTCCACACATACTGCTTTTCTTTTTAATTTTTAATCTACTAAATTGATAGATATGTTAATAACAAAGAAGGAGAAATTATCCAATGATTTTTTTCAAGGTAAGTAGCTGTATTCACAAATCTCAGTGACATCATCACACAAGGGACATGTTTATTTAATTGTATGACATAAGGACATGACACGTCCTTTGTGAACTGGCTTTACATTTTACAGGTCTTCATTTGTTCTCACCTTATGCTTCATATGGACATATCATATCCTTACATACTGGACATGAACTATTTCAACTCCTCCCCTTAGGATGCCACTATAGGGCATTGCATGCAAAAACATTAGACACAGAGGCGGTCAGTTTTCCCCCATCATGCCATCACTCTGCTGAACTCCTAATTACCACAGTACTGTTTTATATCTAAAGATATTTAGATATCTTTAGATAGTATAGCTGTATTACTATTATCCTTCTCATCTTTTCTACTACCTTTTCCTATTGATACGTTATGATTATATTAATTTGTTGTTTGTATGTACCCTAGGAGCTTATGCACCGGAGACAAATTCCTTGTATGTCCTCACACCCTTGTGTGTCCCCAATAAACTATTCTATTCTGCCCTGTCCAGCCTACCCTATCCTACAAGGAGCTGAGGTGGTGCATTGGTTAAAAGCAGCACTGCAACCTTCAGCTGATTGCTAGTTCAGCAGTTCAGCTGTTCAAATCTCACCAGGCTCAAGGTTGACTCAGCCTTCCATCCTTCCGAGGTGGGTAAAATGAGGACCCAGATTGTTGGGGGCAATATGCTGAACTCTGTAAAACTACTTAGAGAGGGCTGTAAAGCACTATGAAGCGGTATATAAGTCTAAGTGCTGCTATATACCCTACCCTACCCTACCCTACCCTACTCTACTCTACTCTACTGTATTCTACTCTACTCTGAAAGCAAAATATATCCTTAACATTAATAATAGCATCATTGTTGAAAAAAAAAAGTCAAGTTGAAGGACTGGTGTCATGTGGTTTTTCTTGGAATTTATTGAAAGAATAAATCCTTCCAATTTAGACAGGACATTCACACATACCCTGGGCAACGTGGTAATTAAATAATGCAAGGACAAATATCCAATTTTAATGGAACTATAACTAGGGATTTTTTTATATAAGTTACAATTTGAAACAAATAGTACTATGGTGTTATCATGTTCTTGACAAAATAAAGGGCCTAAACATGAGATGTCACTTTCCACTGAGATATTTTTTAAAGAAATAAATAGGAGGAACGAGAATTCTACTGAATCCACCATGTACATGTCTACCACTCTTCAAGGTGCCTTTGAACTATTTTTAGTATTCTATCTCAGTCATTGGTTCATACAATTTTATTAAACTATATTGCTTTGCGAAGCAGCTTTAAAGGGATTTGAAGCTTTGCACAGTGCTTGTACAAATGTGGTTTTAGAAATAATGGGTCAAATTTAGATCTAATTATACTAAAGGTAGACCAAATAAAATCACTGGAACTTAAGAAACCTTAACTAACATGGGTCCCCATTCTTTTCGGCGTGTCTAATTATAACTAAATCCATTCCATCATCTTATTCTCTTTTCCACTGCTGCTATTTTTATATTACTGTTATAATCTTTACATGAGCATAGTTGCTTGCTTTGCTTTTTTTCGTACTACTATATCATAGTTCTGCAGCCTTAAAGCTTTATCATAACAGCAGTAATTTCTATATAAAACACAGTCCATTCTTTCAGCCTACCTATTTCTCTTGATATTTCCTGTGTTTGGGAATCTTAAGTGATGTTGTGGAATTCTAAGTTTCAGCTTGAATTCAGATAACATCATTAGTCTACAGAAAAACAGTCTGCCCTCTAACACAGTTATATTTTTACAATTTTGTGTTATGAAAAAGTACCCATAGAAATTAAGTGATACAATGGTCTGCATATGGGATCTGGCATGGGTCCAGGTCAGGGTGGGTTCCACTTACCTTCGTAACCGGTTCGCATTGTGATGTTTCACGTGCATCCCCTTGTGCGATTTGGCTTCCGCGCATGTTCAGAAGCAGGAATGAGCCCGAAACACAGCTGAGGAGCTGATCAGCTGTGCTTCGGGTGAAGAAATAAAGGTCACCCACGGGCGGGCGGGAGGGCCCTTTTTCAAGCTGCGGAAGGGGAAAAATTCGCACAAAATCCCAAAAAAGATTGCGGCGCGCACAGACCGGCACCGACAGTGACGTCACCAGTGGGTCGCTACCAGCTTGAGTGATCTGGTCCGAACTGGGAGGAACCCACTCCTGGTCCAGGTTACTTGAGAGACCATTTCACCCCACTGGGATTGGTCCATACTACTTGTGCCGACAAAGGAGGCATGTTGCGGGGCAAGTCAGCTGCCAGGGTTCAGGAGAAAGCTTTCTCTGCTGTTGCTCCTGCCCTCTGGAACATCTTTTCCCCCCGATGTGAGCTTAGCCCCAACCCTCCTATTTTTTTGTAAGGGCCTAAAGATGTGGCTTTGCCAGTCAGCTTTGGGACCTAGTGGGGGAACAGTGCAATGGAGGTAATTGATTGAGTAATAACAGATCCCACATCCCCATACTCCACTCCCACTCTCTCCATGTGTCCTTGGCTTTAATGTCTGATTTTAACTTTTTATGTTTTAACTGTATATGTAACTGTAAGCCGCCCAGAGTTACCCTATGGTAAGATTGGCAGCCAATAATTTTTATAAATAAATATAAATAAATAAATATGGGATCTTGATTCTGGTGATCACCTCCATGACATTAGTTTTTAGGAAAGCAACCATCTTTCATTTTTCAATGTAAAGATGTGATAGGAAATATTCAGCTATCCAAAAATTGTTGATCAAACATTCTGTACATTAATTACTGAGCATTTATCAACCTTAGTGACTTTAAGGTGTTTGGACCAGTGGTGGGTTTCTACTGGTGAGGTCCACTCTATAGCACCGGTAGCAGCCTGCTGGTGACATCACAGTACCGGTGCGGTCGGTAGCCGGTGCCTGGGTGCTGCCATTTTGAAAAAAAAATAATTTTTTTTTTTAAAATATTCTGTGCATGCCCAGAAGCCGAGCTTCTGGCACTGCACATGCACTGCCTTCCTACCCCACAGTGAGTCCAAGCAGGGGAGGATGGCTGAGGGAGTGCGTGAGATGCTGAAAGAACAGGCGGCAGGAGCTATCTCCATTCCCCTCCCTTCAGCAGTCCGAGAAGCCACGCCCACCCAGTCACATGGCTGGCAAGCCACACCCACCTGGTCACATGGCTGGCAAGCCACACCCACAAAATAAGCCACGCCCAGAGTGGTAGTAAAAATATTAGGAACCCACCCCTGGTTTGGACTCCAACTCCCAGAGTGTTAGAACTGGAGCATGCTGGGCTGAGGGATTCTAGATGTTGGTCTCCACATGTTTTGAAGTCACTGAGTTTGAGCAACATTGAGTTGTTATATTCTAGTGGAAGCACTATCCAGATCATACCACTAAAAGATATTCCTCATTGCATGCAAAAAAATTCAAGCATACAAAATATGATTGGTTGGGAGAGGTAGAGGTGTGGGAGCCTATCTAAAATCAATGAAGATTTATTTTAGTGAATATTATCTTTTTAGAATAAACTCTCTATTTGATTTTACAAAAATAACTATTTACCGACAAAGTCTTAAAATTTAAATCAAAATGAAGTAGTAGCAAGATGAACTTGAATTAACCAATTTACTAAATACAAATACATTTAGCAGCAAAATTACCTGTCATCTCCAGGAACTTAGGAAAAAGTATGTTCCAGAATCGGCACGTCTGAGCACGCAATTTTGTTTGAATCTTTGCAGCATTTGTGCTTAATGCTAAGTAGTTTTGTTCAGTGGTTGTGAAGACTGGCCATCTTGTCCCATTAATCTGATTTCCATTGGGCGTTCTGTAAGATTAAAGAGAAGCATTAAAATCCTCATTGGAAATTAGCTGGGCATATCAGCCATTAAAAAAAAATCATGTTGATCATTCCAAACCTCAGAAAGTTTGCACGGGAATAATTCTATACTTCTAAAGTGTGCCAGACAGGGGTGAGTTCCTCCCGGTTTGGACTGGTTCATCCAAATTGGTAGTGACCCACTGGTGATGTCACGATGATGTCACTGAACCGGATCGGTCGGTGCCGGTCCGTGGGCACCGCCATCTTTTTTTTTTGAATTTTTTTGAAATTCTTTTTTCTTTCTGAGCATGTGCAGAAGCTGAGCATGTGCAGAAGATGGCACTGAGATTTCTGAGCATGTGCAGAAGATGGCACTGTGCATGCAGTCGCCATCTTTTTGTTGGCTCCCCCTCCGATTTTTCATTACTGCGCATGCGCGCAAAGCATGTGCACACCCATGCGGCGCTCCCACGCGGTGCGGGAGGGAGCAAACTGGCAGCGAGGTAATTTGGAACCCACCCCTGGTGCCAGATGTAAATATCAACATCCCTGGTGCCCTGGTGGCTCAATGGTTAGAATGCAATACTAGAGGTTAACTCTGCCACAGTCTGGAGTTCGATCCTGACAAAGCTCAAGGTTGACTTAGCCTTCCATCCTTCTGAGGTTGGAAAAATGAGGACCCAGATTATTGGAGGCAATATGCTGACATTGTAAAACACTATGGAGATATATATATGTCTAAGTGCTATTGCTAACACTAATAGTAATAGCAATATGCATTTGGAATGAATTGGATTCTTCTTAAGATGCATTATATGTCATTAAGTAATCAAGTTATCAGTTATAAAGATAAGCCCAAATTGTCAAGGGTAAAAAAGCAATGTCTTGGATAACAATAACAAAAACAAATCCACTAAATCAGGGGTGTCAAACTCAAGGCCTGCAGGTCGGATGCGGCCCATGGGCTGCTTAGATCTGGCCTGCAGGGCTAGCCTGGAAATATCGAAGGACTGGCCCGCGGTGCCTTTGCCGGCCAAAAACGGGCAACGAAGTGGGGGGGGGAGGCTCGCCCAATGTAATGAGTGGTTATATAGTAAGGTGTATGATCTACCTTGGCATTTACTATATTCATTTACTGTATTCATTATTCTTCATTGCTCCAGTGAGTTGTGAGAAGGCAGCCCATGCACTCAAAACCCTCACGAAAGGCTGAGTTAGAAGGACTAGCTGAAGCTATTATTACATTTAAAAATGTAAAAATTAATTTACTACAGTAATGCCTTACCATTCTCCCCCACAAAGTTTTATTACTTCTCTAAGGGAAAGGAATCTGAGAGTGTTTTATAGTTGAACAATATTTGAGAGTGAAATGTAGCAGTTACTATCCCAAACACTCCTCTTTGGAATTTTTAAAAGATTAGTTAGAAAATCCATGAAAATCCATTCCCTTCATCTTCACCTGAAAATATTTCCAAACAGCTCTGTGAGTCAAAGGGTAATGAGTGTATGCTACAACTCAAAAATAATGGGATGCCCCTGACTTACAACCATTCATTTAGTGTCTTCCCACCATGACCACGCCCACTCCAGCCACGCCCACCCCCAGCCACACCCCACCACTACCCCTGGCTCTCTGAGGTCAAACACAACCCCTGATACGGTCCTCAATGAAATTGAGTTTGATATCCCTGCACTAAATGCTTAATAAGATTGCTAATGTCTCATTCACATATGCGAATGACATTACATTGTTTTGTTTCCTTTTAGGCAGAAATTTCTGTAACTATGTGCAGTGATGTAGGTAAAATGATTAATAAATATATTGATTAAAGTATGTTTTTTAAAAAAGTTTCATAATGGAAGTCAGCAGACTGATGAGGTTGAATTGCATAAGTTCTCTGAAACTTCAAGCAGAATTTCAGGCAGATACCAATTGTTAAATATGAGACTTACTGCATTTTAAGAGTGCAGTTCACCATTGTTTTATGGTAATTCCACTTTTTGCCTCGACCTATGCATACCATAATGTATTCTGATTTCTAAGTTATTTAATTTCGGCTAATTGTAATGTTATGTTTGTGTTTTGCTTTTACAATAGTGGTAAGCCACCCAGAGTCACCAGATAGTAAGATGAAAGGCAGAGGTGCGTTCCCCCTAGTTTGCTCCGGTTCTATAGAACCGGTAGCAAACCACTGGTGACATCATGGTGACATCACGGAACTAGTGACTGTCGGTGCCGGTCCGTGGATGCCATCAACTTTTTTTTAGATTTTTTTTTTGGGGGGGGGGTTGGAGGGATTTTTTTCTGATTTTTTTTCTTCTGCCAGGTTTCTGGCACTGCGCATGCACCGCCATCTTGTTTTTGGCTCTTTTTTAATTTTTTTGAGAATTTTCAGAACTGCGCATGCTCATGCGCACGTGCACACGCATAAAGCACGCATGCGCCCATGAGGCACAGCCACGTGGCACGGCTACGCAGCACATGAGGAAGCAAACCAGCAGCGAGGTAAGTTAGAACCCACTCCTGATGAAAGGTATATAAATTTAATAAATAAATAGTAGGAACAACAATAAAGTGCATGCCTGAAATGCATACTGCAGGGTCAAACCTGGATATCTCCAGTTAAGAAAGAATTAGTAAAATGCATATGAACAGTGACTGAGATATAAAAGAGATGCTTCTAGTTCTGTTGTGCATAAAAAAAACAAATGAGGAAAATGAGGCATTCCGTTTTAAAACTTGTCATCCATTTTTCAGAAAGAAACTTTTTAGAAAACAGGTGCATAATCAAATCACAAAATGAAGCCTTAAAAACAACAACAGCAACAAAAGCTTCCCTGAAAGTGGTTTGCAGAACTTTATGAATGCTATCTAATGACATTCAGAGAGGGCAATGTAATAAAAAGTCTTGAATGTGCAGAACTGAACTTAGTAATTTGGTATTCTTCTCCATGGTATCAAGCCAGGAAAGCTGGCAAAGAAAAGCTACCTTTTTCTGAGGACAGGAAGGGTTTAAGATTGTTTACCTACCTAAAAGGAAAAGATCAAGATTGGTCATTTGAAGAAAATTTGGAGAACTGTAAATGTTTACTTCAAATGTTTTTCTCCCTCTCATCTAGAGTGGCAGAGTTGTTAATGAATGCTACATTTACCTACTGGAAGACCTTGATAAAAAGGGATTGGATTTGAAATCCATGTTCAGCTGAAGAAAAGAAGCCCTTTCATGAGGTAAATTGTTTGATTTATGCAAGGGCTGGATTGTCATCTTTTAAAAGAACAAAGATGCTGTAACTAAATGGCGTGACATTGGTAAATACCTAGTGATGTTGTTTATTTTACAAAAGATACCCATTGTTTTTGTTACAGCTACAGGTAGGACACCTGTAACAGCTCTTCACAGCAAGTATTCAGATATAACAGTGGAAAGTAACTATCTAATTTTACATGTGGTTTCATTTAACATTTTTGCTGAATTTCAAACATAGGCTGAGGATGGAATGGAGAAAACGTAAAATATGCCTCATATAAATTTTATCTGCTCCAGAGCTTATTCTCACCAATGTTCCATGTTCCGATAAACCTCCCTTATGAAAACCTTTCCTATCATCTGTGCAGCTGTATTGTTGATGAGGCCTCCATTATGTCCTGCAAAAATGGCACAGTATAATTTTGAAGGGAGATGTGGAAAGAGCTACTGGAAGCATCACAAAGGGTTTCTTTCCAATGCACCCTTGGAAGCCTCTGAAAAGCTTTTATGACTGCTGGAGGAGGCTAAGAGGAGGCTGTAAAGTGATGTCAACAACCTTGAAACCTTCGGAGCACAAAATGCCTCCTAGTCAAAGCCTCCTCTCACAGCCTATTGAATATCATATTTTATTCTACTTGGCTGAGACTGTACAAGAAACAAACAAAAAAGGCTACAATATGCAGCTAGTGGTTTGTTGTATGGACAATTTATGCACTGGAATCTTCCATGTAGTGAACATAAGCAGAGTATACTTTGCTAATCACAGAATGTTTTTTTAAAAAATGTAACATGATTAAATCATGGTCAAGCTAAGAGTGGGGTAACATTTCAAAGAATTCACCTTTGTTCTTGAAGCTGATCTAGCTACTAGTTGGCCTCTTGTGCAATTCAAGATGCTGGTTACCAACTTTAAATCTCCGCATGGCTCAGGGACGGTTATCTCCCAGACCACTCACTGTGTAATAAATATCTCTATCTTATAAGATCAGGACCATCCTGCTGATGGTCCTGTTCCCTGTGGAGTTCCATCTGCAAGGATCCTGTAGTCAGCCTTCACAAGACAGGCTCCCTTCCTGTGAAATAGCTTGTCTTCATATACCCAAAGTACCATCAACCTGATAAGCTTCTGCAGACAGATGAAATTTGGCTCTAGGAAAGAGAACATTTGGGGGGTGTTAAGGTTGGGTATGTCCTGATAGGGTTATTTTTAATCTTTATGTTGTAGTCTGCTCTGACCCAGATGGAGCGGAGTGGCAAAGAAATCCTGGTAATAATAATTTAAAAACCATATATTAGGTAGAAAAACAACAAAGAAATTAGGAAGACATGTCAGAAAACAAGTGACTTGAGACTTCTATTAAAGCTGGGGATTTTTTTAAAAAAAACCATGGCTGTGAAAAGTTAGGGTTTAATGTCTTTGCACTCCGTTCTTGTTTTGACACCAATTTAGAGTGCAACCTCTGTCTTTTTCCTCATAAGATGCTCAACTTTTTCAGATAAATACTACAAAGATAAAATATGGTCTTCTCCATGCTAAGAATAGTAGTACTCACTAATTTGGTGAATGGATGACTTCACTTGAATTCCAGGAGGCTCATAAGTCTAGCATCAATCATTAAAAACAATTGTCTACTTACTGTTGCTCTTTTTGTTGAAAAGGAATTATGAAGAGGGCAACTGAGTCCCAGTCATGAAAAGAAAATGATGGTTCAAACTACTTTGTCCCAGTCATTCTTGCAACCTCATTTTACCTCACAAAGACTTCTCTAGAGACAGTCTCTTGTGTGTAGTTCAAGACTGAAAAATAAATTGAAGCCTGGAGAAGAAGACTCTGAATAATTAGGAGCTCTTCATGACATCAATCTTAGAAACAAAATGGAAATACAATAGACGTGTGCGCAATATTCCAAATTCAAAATGTTTTGAGCTTGAAACACTCTTTCAAATTCAAAACAACTCCAGAAGTATTTCAAACAGCTGTTTAAAATTGAAACAGTGTATTTCAAGCTGAAAATATTTGAGTTCAAAATGTTTTTTTCCTTATCCTTAAAATATAACCTTAAAAACTTTAGATCTAACGAAATGCATTACATGGCTTTGCAGTTGCAAATAAATACATCCATTATTTTATTGTAATAACTAGAATAACATAGAAAGTAGAATATTCGAAGTATAAAACCAAAATATTAAAAGAAGGTAAAAATGAAAATTAAATGTAATGAGTAAATCAGTTTTTAACTTTAATCATATTATTTTGATGATTTGGTTCTGCATTTCTAAATATATTACTATTATAAATGTTAATACTTTGACAATAATAATACATAGAAGTATGACTTGGTTTATTATTTAGAACTGTTTTTGGATAATTTTGAAATAAAATAATTATATAAGCAGCTGTTCTCCGACCTAATGTCATCCAGATGTCTGTAACTCTCAAACTGTTGACTATGTTGGCTTTCAATTATGTTAGTTTAGAGTTTTGGACAGTTTTAATCATTTATTGAAAGTTAGAGATTGGAAAAGGATTGTATGTGAATTAGTGATTTCAATATTATGTATATTAAGAAAGGATTACTTTCCTCTTTCCTTTCTCTTAGTAAGTATGCATGCATACACCAATTCTGAAAGGAAAGGTATATTTAGAAGTAGCAGAAGATGAAATATACTATAACCTATTTAATAAATGGTACAATTACTTCCTTTGCTCCAAGTATATAACTGAAATCCCACTGGAAATTAATAAACTCAAGCTATTTATCTAAAATATCCCTTAATCTGATCTGGTATGATAATTCCTAAATTCCTCCACTTCCCATTTTATGCTAATTCTGCATTTATTAACTTGTGGAACCCATTTAACTGCATGTGTGTCTGCGGCTCTTGAGAATAGTGAGTTAAACAGAGCTGACTAGAACTTCAGTTCAAGATCAGAACAGTAATAGTAATGTCAGAAGTCATTAGAGCATCTCCTGGATTTGAAATAAAGCATGACATTCTAAATTGAAATTTACAGGTAGGAATGGTCTTTAATAATAGGGGTTGATATCACTCTGCATAAAATGAGTCTAAACATTTTTAGAAATGTTTGGGGTTAGGGTTAGCGCACACTTCCGAGCAGGTAGGGAAGCCGGCTGCATTTCATCCCTGGTTCAGATTCTTTTCTATCTGTGTTATGAAACATAAAATCACTTTCCTCTTAAATGTGCATCTCTAACGATCCATCTGTTAAACTACTGAAGTTCGCAAATGACACAACAGTGATCGACCTCATCAATGATGAATCCGCATACAGACGGGAGGTTGAACAACTAATCTTGTGGTGCAACCAGAAATATCTGGAACTGAACGCACTCAAAACCGTAGAAATGGTGGTAGACTTTAGGAGAAACCCACCCATACTTCCACCTCTTACAATACTAGACAACACAGTATCAACAGTAGAGACCTTCAAATTTCTAGGTACTACCATATCGCAAAATCTAAAATGGACACCTAACATCAAAAACGTCATTAAAAAAGCACAACAAAGAATGTTCTTTCTGTGCCAACTCAAGAAGCTCAAACTGCCCAATGAGCTGCTGATACAGTTCTACAGAGGAATTATTGAGTCTGTCATCTGCACCTCTATAACTATCTGGTTTGGTTCTACAACCCAACAAGACAGACACAGACTTCAGAGGATAATTAGAACTGCAGAAAAAACTATTGCTACCAACCTGCCTTCCATTGAGGACCTGTATACTGAACGAGTCTAAAAGAGGGCTGTGAAAATATTACAGACCCCTCACATCCTGGACACAAACTGTTTCAACTCCTACTCTCAAAAGGTATAGAACTAGACACAAGAACAGTTTTTCCCCCAAATGCCATCACTCTGCTAAACAAATAATTCCCTCAACACTGTTAAGTCTGCACTATTATTAATCTTCTCATCGTTCCCATCACCCATCTCCTCCCACTAATGACTGTATGACTGTAACTTTGTTGCTTGTATCCTTACGATTTATATTGACTGGTTCCTAATATGATTTGATTGCTTATTTATACCCAGACTATTATTAAGTGTTGTACCTTATTATTATTGATGAACATATCTTTCTTTTATGTACACTGAGAGCATATGCACCGACAAATTCCTTGGGTGTCCAATCACACTTAGCCAATAAAAAATTCTATTCTATTCTATTCTATTCTATTCTATTCTATTCTATTCTATTCTATTCTATTCTATTCTATTCATAGTGTTTAAGTATATGGTGTACTGCATGCTTTATAGACTAATTTTATTTATCATGTGTTGGTATAGAAATTGCATAGGTTGAATTGAACTTGTTTATTTATTTAATGATTTTTTGGACAGCATACAAAAGTCCAATGCAAAATAAAAATATCAGAAAACTTATAATAATAACAGATAACTGTGATTATCATTCAAAAAATTAAAAGGCCAAAAATGTGAAGAGGGAGGGAGGAAGGGAAGGAGGAAGACAGGAAGAAAGGAAGGAAGGAGGAAGGAAGGAAGGAAGGAAGGAGGGAGGGATATCATAGACATAATAATATATTAGTATAGTATATTCCTGTATAAATCTGTTGTTGTGGATGAAATCTCACAAGTATTTATCTTCCGTATACAATTCGATTTTCAATCTGAATTTTATAAAACTTTATTTTGAGGCACAAATAATCTCAAATCACATGTCAGTGTAATATTTATAGAAATTGCATAGGTCAGAAGCTGTTCAAACAGGCATAATACTAAAACATAAATTCATATTTACAGGGCTTCTTGTTCGTGAAAGAATGATTTTTGTCAACTGGTAAGTATCTTAACAGAAAACATTTTAGTTAATGGGATTAATCTGAAAATGCTTTACAATACAATGAATATAAGAGGCTCTTGAAAATTTTCATCATTCTCTCTCTCTCTCTCTCTCTCTCTCTCTCTCTCTCTCTCTCTCTCTCTCTCTCTCTCTCTCTCTCTCTCTCTCTCTCTCTCTGTGTGTGTGTGTGTGTGTGTGTGTATGAGGGTGAGTCAAAAAGTAATTCCATTTTCTTTAGGAGAGGTATAATTACCAACACAGGAACATGTAGCATACATCAAAATGAAGCTGGTCCTCTGTGGATCACATCCCTACTTCTCAACATAGTCACCGTTTCTCTCAATAACAATGTTCCACCTTCGAATGAGAGCATGTATCCCTGCCTCGTAAAATTCTGTTGACTGTTCTTTGAGCCTCTTCTTCACTGCAGTTTTCACTTCCTCATCACTGGAATAATGTTTGCCTCTCAAACCTTCTTTCATGGGGCCGAAGAGATGATAGTCTGAAGCCCCATATGTTTAACATATTTGAGCCAAGGCTGGGCCAACCCAGCGAGCTCTCCTTGGGGCTCTTCGCTACTCCTTTTCTTTCTTCTTGGCAACTTTTTGGAAATCTGGGCTGGCTGAGGAATGAGAGTGAGCCGCACTGGAGGCTTCCCTTCGGGCGACCCTCCCCCCCTCCTTCTCCTCTCACAACCACAGCCAGCCAGAGAGACAGAGAGAGACAGAGATAACAGAGGGGGGGAGATAGAAGGGGGGGAGAGAGAGACATAGACAGAAAGAGATGCACAGAGATAGGGAGAAAGGGGGAGAGACAAAGAAAGACATAGAGAGAGATACAGAGAGGGGGGAGAAAGGGGGAGAGAGAGACAGAGAGAGATACAGAGAGAGGGGGGAAGAGAGAATTGGAGAGAGAGATACAGACAGAGAGATATAGAGAGGGGGAGAGAGAGAGATGTCAAAAGGGTTTTGTGGTTCTGGATGTTTTTTAACAACCGGTTCTCCTGCCCTAATGACCGGCTGGGTAGGTGTGGCTAGGGGGGGTCGTGTGATGGGTGGGAGTGAGTGACATTGAGTTGGCCATGGCGACTCAGGATTTGTGGCTCCCGATGTTTTCTTTTCTGTGGGAAATGGATCCAAAGGGCTCTTTGATGTTTAAGGTTGCAGACCCCTGCCCTATACACTGGTATAGCACCCTCTTGCCAAAACAGCTCTTCCCAACTTTTCTAAAGGCTGATATGCAGCTATTTGCTGAGCCTCTGTTAAATTCTAACTGTAGAACAAAGTGCTTCCAACTTTGTAACATTGATAGGAATTTCACTTTTGAGGGGACTTAAGAGTTGAGCCACCAACATAAAAAGATGTTTCTGTTTCTCCCCCGCCCCTTAATTTATGGCTGCTGGATTGGAAAGAGCTTGATGTGTCCAGCATTCTAATGAAAGAATACTTCACAAGACACTGACAGGATTTGCACATACTGAGCATTGGATGAATGTCTGTAATAAAGCTTCCATTCTTCTGTATCTTATTCAAGCTAAGAAGAAGTGCAGTTAGGAGGCTGACATTCTCAGCTTTTAGTAAAAGAGTGCTTGTCAAGGAAACAGAATAATCTAACCCCAGGGTTTTAGAAACTCTGGATGTCTGGCAGCTAGTAGTAAGCTACCCCCTTAAGCAAAAGTTCACTAAGAGTTCTGCAGAGTATTTTCATTCATCATTGTGCACACATAGAATAATAGAGCTGGGAGATCTTCTGGTTCAAACCCTGTCTAAAGCAGGAATATATATATATATATATATATATATATATATATATATATATATATATATATATATATATATATATATATATATATATATATATATATATATATATATATATATATATATATATATATACATATATACACACACACACACACACACACACACACACACACACATATATATATATATATACATACACATATACACACACACACACACACACACACACACACACATATATATATATATATATATATATATACACACATACACATATATATATATATACACACACACACACATATATATATATACACACACATACATATATACATACATACATACATACATACATACATACATACATACATACACACACACACACACACACACACACACACACACACACACACACACACACACACACACACACACACACACACACACATATATATATATATATATATATATATATATATATATATATATATATATATATATATATATATATATATATTCATCTGTGCAATTCATCTGTGCAACTGTATTGTAAGCCTCCCAGAATTGCTTTGGATAGTGAGGTGGGTGGTATATAAATTAAATAAATTAATAATTCCTCAAATCAAACCAGACAAATGAGAGCTGGAATCTTTGTTTGAAAACTCCCAGTGATTGAGCATCTGTGACTCCAGGAAACAGACTTTTCCCCTGCTTAATAGTGATCACAATCAGGAAATTCCATCTTTTCAAGTTTGATTGTGCAAAGTTTCCACCTACTGGATCATGTCCCACATTCATGGGTATCATGAAGAATAGATCTGTGCCCTGGTAGTGACAGCACAGCGAGTAAAGGAGATGACTTTAATGGATATGCTTTGGCCCCTTTAGACTATGCAGACTATGCATTCTGGACATTTCTTTAAATCCATAATGTCCAAATAACTTTCAGAACAGCTTGGACCACCACAACCCTAATTCACTGAACTATAGGAAGGAGAAGGACATACAGCATTATCAGACTTTTAACATTATATTGTTATAGCCACTCTCAATAAAATCAGTTTTAACTATCCTTTGGAGTTGATTTCATGGTCTGGTTTATCTAGTGGGCCACGTATTGGAAGATTGCTATCATGTCACTCCTTAGTCATCTTTTCTGAAGGCAAAATATGCCCTGTTTTTTTAACCGTCCTTCATAGGATTTAGCTTCAGATCTCCAAATCATCTTTGAGGTTCTTCTCTACATTCTTGCCTCAGATCTCTCAGGTACCGTGGCAACCTTATACTTGAGGAACTATCTCATCTCAATAACATTGCCCTGTGTCATCCAGTCAAGCAGGAAGGGCATGCTGCATATCCCATCAGTCCAGGAATTTTGACTGGCAGGATCTAGGAGGAGGACCTTCTCCACTATTGCCTCCATCCTTTTGAATATCTTACCCAAAGAAGTGAGACAAGCCCCCAATTTTTCTGGGTTTTGGGAAGAGCATTAAGACATAGCTTTGCCAATTAGCATGGGACTCTAAGAATATAGTGCAGCCCTGGGGATGACTGGTGGCTTGAGGGCATTCCTGCTGCTTTGCTACCCTTTTAGCCTTTTGAATTTTTAACTTTCATTTTTTTTTTTGCTTGCAAATTTACCATGTTCTTAACTCTGTTTTTAATATGCTTTTATTATATTATTGTAAACTGCCCAGAGTCACTTAAATGAGATGTGCAGCATAGAAATTGAATAAATAAATAAAATAAATAAACCAAAATTGAACACATAATACCAGGTGCATCCTGATCATTACAGTATAAAAAAGGAATACAATTTTCCACTATCACTACATCTGTTGATGTTGCTCAACATTGTAGTACACTTCTAGATCATTCTTAATCTGTGGTCCACCAAGATGTCCAGATCTTTTTCACAAGTATTACTTGAGACAGGTATTGGTTATCTTGTATCTGTGCATATATACTTTTTTACCGAGCAGTAGTGCTAACTACCCTGATGTATGCCAGTGAGACTTGGACTGTATACAGGAGGCACGCTAGGCAATTGAACCACTTCCACATGACCTGCCTCCACAGAATTTGGAGGATCCGGTGGCAGGACAAGGTGCCAGAGACAGAAGTCCTCTCCAGAGCAGGCCTGCCATCAGTTCACACCCTGCTGATGAAAGCCCAGACACGCTGGCCAGGCTATGTTGCAAGGATGCCAGACCACCACATCCCTAAACAGCTCCTCTATGGTGAGCTGTCTCAAGGAAAGCGATCGCACGGAGGACAAAGGAAGCGATACAAAGACATGTTGAAAGCCTCCTTCAAGTCCCTGGATACTGACACCACCTCCTAGGAAACCCTGGCACAAGGTCGATCAACATGGTGCACGCTGATCCACCAAGGCTGCCAGACATTTGAAGACAGAAGAACAACCATAGCACAAGAGAAGCGAGCACTCTGCAAGGTCAGAGCTGCAAATGCTGCAACAATGGTGCCCATGACACATGTTTGCCCATATAGGCCTTCCCAGCCACTTGCAGTCACACAGTGGACAGCCCACAACCTCTTAGATGTCAAGGTCCGCTTTGAACACTATGAACAAACATCATATTTTCCCCCCATATCTAATTGTAGAAGTTTATATTTCTTACCATTGAACAGCATTTGAAGGATAGGGCCTAATTTCAAATTTATCAATAATTTTTTGTACCTAGAACCTATTGTTAGATTGTGGGCAAGGATCACAGGAGATAGACTTCATAACACCTCTTTTACTCAGCTCAAGTAACCAGCAAAACATGGTCTGACAGCTAGCTGGCTCTTCCTGCAGGCGGGGTCTTGAGACAACTTCATCTTGGTCTCCCCCATGTATGTAAGATTTTGTATGCTTTTTTAAAAAATGTACTTTAAATTGTTTTAAATTAGATTGTTTAGTGGTTCTTCAAATGTTGTATGCCGCCCTGAGTCCCCAGGGAGTAGGGCGGCATATAAGAATCCTAAATAAAATAAAATAAAATAAATAGCTCTTTTATAGAGGGCTGTCAGACACAACAACCAATAGCGTATGAGCATTCAAACACATGACCTGGGTGGCAACAACAGTTCAGGCAGAGTTCAACAAAAACATAACAACTTACAGTTTAGTCAGAGGTCGTCTAGTCAAAACAAGTTTAGGGTTCAGTTAGAGGTCAGTCAGAACACAACACCTATCTTTATAGATAAGTCAATTATCTATAAATTCATCTGGTCATGGACTCACCCATCTTATATTTTGTTCAATCTTTCCAATAAGGAGACTTTATCCAACTTTATTAAAAGTCTTACAGAACTCTTGGTATGTTACATCCAGAGCATTCCTTTGGCCCACTAATTTAGTCACTTTGGCCAAAAAAGAAAAAAGAAAAAAAGAAAAGATTTGTAGAGATAATCAATTTTTTTGTCACATTAGAAAAAAAATACATTGCATTTATTTCATCTTTCCTCTTCTTTACATTCTCCTCTTTTCTTTCTTCTATCTTTGTGTTAATTATATATTTGCCAATTTTAATTTTCCCATGCATGAGATTTCAAGTTCAGCCAAATAGATTTTTCTTTCTCTCTTAGAAGCTTCAATGCCAACTACGTAATTCCTTGTGTAACTGAATAATACAAGATGACTCTGCATGCACCCATTCAATTATTGTCTTTTGGGGTTGGGACATTTAGATCAGGGGTCTCCAACCTTTCGGACCTCAGGGACCACTAAATTCATAATTTTAAATCCCGCGGACCACTAATATGAATTTTTAAAAAGATAAATAGTATTTAGTGCAATATAAAAAATGCAAACAATTTTTCTGCGAACCACCAAAATTTTCTCGTGGACCAACAGTGGTCTGCGGACCACCGGTTGGTGACCACTGATTTAGATTATGATCAGAACAGACTAAACTGAAAAGAGATTCAAAACTTGATCATATCAAATATGAAGCAGGAGGAGCTATCAACCCGTGGAAGACTTTTTTTACATCAGTTTTCTAAGTAAAATTAGCAAACTTTACATAAGCTATCTTTATCTACTTGACTGAAGATAAGATTTTGACAGAGAAGCAAATTGCATTTAATCCAAGGAAATTCATATCTCACCACTGCATAATAGTATACTATTTACTGGAAAAAATATTCTAATTGTCCAAGAGATGTTCTATAGGTTGCCTTCATTGATTTAAAGTCAGGATTCAGTTTAATTCACAGAGACAAGCTTTGGATGAAACTGGCAGCTTCTTCTATTGATTGAACACTCCTACTTTTGATCATGAAATTGTGTTAAAATACTTTCATGCTAGCTATATATAACCCTGAATTTCTTTCCATGCCAATCTCCATCCAAAAAGGAGTGAAACAAAGTTGTATATTAGATCTGTTCGTTTTAAACTTTTATATCATTAACTTTCATACTCAAAATGTGGTCCAAACTTTTAAAATCAATCCATTCTATCCTCCTAAATGGCCACTAATTCCACCTTAGTACCTCTTTATGCTGATGACACAATAATCCTCTCCACAATGCAAGTACACTTGGAGTGAAGTCTTCAATTTCCTTCTTTATATTATAGAATGGAAGGACTCATTGTCAGTTATTCTGTGACAAAGATAGTGGCTTTCTCCAAAAAGGCTTAACAGCTGCATCCATTGCTGAAAAAGAAATAAAATCTCTGTAGAACAAACTAAAGTCCTGGGAATTATATTTCAGTCGTTCGCTACCTGGAGGGAATAAATAAAAGCTTTCGTTCATTGGACCCATAAGACCATTAATTCAATTTTGTCTTTTTCCGTACAGCAAAGGCATTACTTATGCACCTGCTGTTATAAACATCTTTAAACTTTTCCTTTACAGTTTCCAGATTTGTATTTACAAAGATTCAAGACTTCTTAAAATGTTCCACCCCCCCAATTTTTTAGAATCTTTATTCAAAGTTGTTTTGAAATCAAACTATTTATCTTGCTCTTTGGAGGTGGTTCTCTAGGGGTACATTTGGGGTTATGTCACCTTCCTCTTTTGTCATAACTGATCTTCAGTGAGATCTCTGTCTTGCTCTATTCTTTTGGATAGTTTTCAATCATCTTGGGTGATTGATTATTATTAGACCAGATTTCCTTAAATTCAATATTTGATTTCATTTAGATTCAAGAGAGCCAGCTTGGAATTGAAACTTCTAATCTTCAGAAAAATTGGAGCACACTCTCTCATCTTACCTGGGGAGAAGCTGTATGGAAGACCATTTATGTCTGCTAACTAGCTAATTGTCACCTTATCCATGCTGGGCTGGACAGCCTTCTCCCTGTTGAGATTGTTGTTTGCCATCTAAACTAGTTGGTGGAAGATACAACAACATCCTATCAAAGGATCCATTATCTTCATATGCTAGGGACAATGATGTATTCTTATTGCTCTACCATTTTTACATGTCTTGGCATTCTGATTTAATAAACACCTTGCTGCTAACTCATCTTGGATGTTCTGATAAGGAGAAAGTTCACACCATGGTGGCAAATGTTCCTGCACAAATTATCTTGAAAGATAGCCAAATTCTGTGCAAATGTTATTGCTGATCAGGCTTAGGATTTCCATTTTTAAAAAAATATTTACATTTGTCTAATCCTCCCATGTCATGGGACAAAAATAATCACATTTTCTACATCTTTGTATATTTTAATCCTATTAATTATTGTACTTTCATATCATTTCTTCTTCTGTTGTATATATTATTTCTTGACAGCTGGCATTTGACCATAAGTAATCTTAGCCTGTTGGTAATCCAGAGTTCAAACAAAGTAAAGCATAACAAAAATTGGAAAAGCTTTGAATCTGAGTCCTGATTTTCTGTCTGTTGGTGTTAGGTGATTCAATAGTGTCACTCAGAATAGGTAACAATGGTACCAAAATCTTAATCATTGAAACATATTCAATATATTTAGGCTTACTTATGCTTAAAACACCCAGAGTTTCTTTATGGACTTAGATGGGCAACATAATAATTTAATTAATAAATAAATTTACTTCCATAGGACATGCACATGTGTCCCATTACTTGAACCTAGATCCATTAATATTACTGGGTGTATATAAGTCTAAGTGCTATTGTTAGATATGTGTTTTTTTTTTCAGTTATTTCAATTGGGCCTTTGATGTAATCCAACCCATTGACTTTATGAAAAAAAATAAAAAAAAATTGTATTACTTTTTTATTTCCTCAAATTAGCAAATGATACTATTTTTTTGGGGGGGGAGATAACCACAGGATTATAGTAAGCATTTGTTAATGCTGAGCTGAGATAGCGCAGTGGTTAAAAGCAGCATTGCGACCTTCAGCTGATTGCTAGTTTAGCAGTTCAGCTGTTCAAATCTCACTAGGCTCAAGGTTGACTCAGCCTTCCATCCTTCCGAGGTGGGTAAAATGAGGACCCAGATTGTTGGGGGCAATATGCTGAACTCTGTAAACCGCTTAGAGAGTGCTGTAAAGCACTATGAAGCGGTATATAAGTAAAGTGCTATTGCTATTGCTATTGCTATCGAATAAAGTTAGGAATTCAGGACACTTACAATTTATGAATGCTCAGATTATTTCTGAAGTCAGTCTTACGATCACTCTTATTATCAAGGCATGTTGATGTGTGATTTGGCATAATGAGTTGTCTCTCCAGATTTTATTTTAAAATTCAGAACATTTCTCTATTTCATCTAATCATTTATCATTTCATCAAATGATATCAAGGATTCCCTGTGCAGATCTGTATCACTTTATATTTAATTCATGCACACAAGCCATGTCTCTCTAGAGTTTTCATATTGATAAGTTTAAAATAAAAGGCAGAGGATAGAAATATTTTATTCTGCAATTATGGATACCATTCATAACTATTTTGTGTAATAAATCTCTAGGGATGTTTCACTTGGAAATATGGAAGCTGTTGCTCATTAGTCGCTTTGTCATATCTTACTTGTCCTTAGTCCATGCACGGAAACATCTTCCTTCTAAAGGAAGAACAATTTGAGCTTGCAAAACAATGTGAAATTGTGGCATATGAGATATGCTACAGGTCCCTTCTGCTAAGGAGCTACACTTGGTGGCACCCAGGAAATGTACCTTTTCTGCCAGGACATCTACCTTCAGGAATATTATTGTCCCTGAGGTGACACTGCCATCATCTTTGATATCCTTCCAAAAGTCCCTCAAAATTTGACTGTGACAAGGGACTTATGGAAGGACAATAAGGATGAGGCCAGTCTCATCTCAGGGTCGATGATATTCCAGAAGGTTAATGTCCTAGCAGAAAAGATACATCTCTGAGGTTTCAAGGAATTGGTGATTTAATGAAATAGCTACATTCTTTATCACATCTAATGCACTTTCTTAGACTTTTAATAATAATATTAATGTGGAATTTCATTGTGGAGTTTTTTTAAAAAACATTGTTCATTGTATGAATTTTTTTTAATTGTATGCTGCTGT